>CM038141.1:118703627-119047746 GCA_021437245.1 Aegilops speltoides
GGCTAAAAGACCATTCTACTGCGGCGCGCGACGCTTTTTGGCGCGGCTGAAAGTGCAACTAATCCCCGGGTGGTTTTGGTAATTAATAACAACATATATATCATTGAACTAATTGTTTCTTGAGAATATTTCAGAAAGTTCAGTGATATGGGTATGGCAATGACTGATGATGTGGACCCCTCAAAATGCTAAGGAAAGCATTGGCAAAAGCTCAAGACTCCATTTTTGGTTTAGTGATCCATAATCACATTGAGTCCATAGGAAAGCCAATACTATTAAAAGGGGATGAGGTTATGATGAATCTGGTTGCTCAAAGTGCTTAGTGATTTATCTCCCAAACTATCAGCAATCTTTCATTCCAATATACACTCATAAGTAATCTCGGTCCCACCGATTCCATAACTCAGTCACACCGAGATGAACCACCTCAGCCATATACCCAAACCCTAGTAATTTCGGATTTTCCGATTCCAAACTCGGTCTTACCGAAACTAGTGTTGCCAACCTTCTGTAACCTTCTGTCATCATATCGGTGTCACCGAGATGATAAAGTCGGTCCCACCGAGAATGGCAAACCCTAGTCTTTGGAAGAATCGGACTAACCGAGATTGTATTTTCGGTCCCACCGAAAATCCCAACGTTCACAAGATTTGAACTTTCGGTCCCACCGAGTTGTCAACTTCGGTCTGACCGAGATTGGTCAAATGTGTGTAACGGTTGGATTTTGTGTGGAGGCTATAAATACCCCTCCACCTCCTCTTCATTCGTGGAGAGAGCCATCAGAAAGAACTACCACTCCTACCTTACATTTCTGAGAAGAAAACTACCTACCCTTGTGTTGAGATCAAGTTGCTCCACTCCCACCATATGAAACTTGATTTCTAGCCTTCCCAAGTTGCTTTCCACTCAATCCTTTCTTCCACCACAGCCAAATCAGTGAGGAGAGTTGAGTGTTGGGGAGATTATCATTTGAAGCACAAGAGCAAGGAGTTCATCATCACCAACACCATCTATTACCTTTTGGAGGGTGGTGCCTCCTAGATTGGTTAGGTGTCGCTGGGAGCCTCCACAAGATGTGGAGTTGAACCAAGAAGTTTGTAAGGGCAAGGAGATCGCTTACTGTGAAGATCTACCCCGAGTAAGGCTAGTCCTCCGTATGGCGAAGCCATGATGGCATAGACAAGGTTGCTTCTTCGTGGACCCTTCGTGGGTGGAGCCTCCGTGGACTCTCGCAGCCGCTACCCTCCGTGGGTTGAAGTCTCCATCAACGTGATTGACGATAGCACCACCAATCGGAACCACGAGAAAAATCTCCGTGTTCCAAATTGCGCTTGCTCTTCTCCTCCTCTATTTACTACATGTGCAATTTACTTTCCGCTGCCATAACTCTAGAATTGCATGTGTAGGGTGATACTTGACTTGAACATCATTGTGAACTTGCCAAAAACTTGTCTTAATCAAAAGGCATAATCTTTAAATTGTCAAGTAGTCTAATCACCCCCTCTAGACATACTTCCGATCCTACAAGTGGTATCGAGCTTTGGTCTCCATTGGATTGGTTTCATTGCATTGACTCCATAAGCTTGGTTTCACAACCTAGGAGAGTATGGCGCCTAGTGAGGGTAATTTTCGAGAGGTCCTTACTTTGATGGTTCAAATTTTGCTAGTTGGAAGCACAAAATGAAAATGCATATTCTTGGACATAACCCCGCCGATGGGGCATTATTTGTGTTGGTTTGCAAGGTGAGTTCTTCGAGGAAGGAAAAGTTCCGGATCGCGGGTTACAGCGGATGAGTTGCGGATGTTACGTAACAATGCTCAAGCTTGTGACATTCTCTTCAATGCTTTGTGTCCCGAGGAGTTCAACAAGATCAGCCGCCTTGAGAATGCAAAAGAGATTTGGGATACTTTGGTCGAAATGCACGAAGGTACCGAGTCCGTGAAGGAATCAAAGCTAGATGTTCTTCAAGGTCAACTTGACAAGTTCAAGATGAAGGAAGGTGAAGGAGTCGCTGAAATGTACTCTAGGCTTGCTCTCATCACAAATGAGATTGCCGCTTAGGGAGCGAAGAAATGACCGATCGATTCATCATCAAGAAGATTCTCGAGCTTTGGATGGAAAGTATGACACCGTGTGCACTTTGATCCAAATGATGCCAAACTACAAGAATCTCAAGCCTACCAAGTCATTGGAAGAATTGTTGCTCATGAGATGACACTTAAAGATAAGGAAGAGCTTCACAACAAGTCAAGTGGTGCTTACAAAGCTACAGCTTGAAGCTCCCACAACCTCAAGTGACAAGCTAGTTTCCAATGAAGAGATAAGCCTAATGGTGAAGAACTTCAACAAATTCTACAAGAGTAGAAGCAAGGAAAGAAGCTCAAAGTCTAGATCATATGATGAAAAGAGATCTTCTAGTCGTGATCGAATCGCTACAATTGTGGAAGACCCGACACTACTCAAATGAGTGTTCGACTTCCACAAGAGAAGAGAAGAATCTCCAAGAAGAAGAAGCTCAAGAGAAGAGTCACCTCGAAAAGAGAGAAGGAGTAGAGATGATCGTTATGAACGAAGATCCTCTCGGAGAAGCAAGGATTCGAAAGGAAAGACAAGTCATCAAGGAGCTACACAAGAAGAAAACATCAAGCTCATGTTGGTGAATGGGTCTCCGCCCGACTCGACAATCACTCCAAAGAAGCTATCACTCCAACTCCGAATACAGTCAAGATGAAGGTGTTGCGGTCTTGCTCTCGTATCCTCCAACTTCAACTCCTATGACATATTTGATTCACCAAATGAGGGAATTGGAAGATGCTTCATGGCAAAAGGCCCCAAGGTATCACACCCTGAATTCATTGACTTTAATAGTGATGAGGATGACTTGCTTGGTGAAGATGAGCTTTTACATGATAAATCTAGTGAGCCTAGTAATGATGAACATGCTAGTAGTCTTTATAGTCGAGAAGAGTCGAATGACAATGCTATGAAGGAGATTGAGCGCCTAACTAAAGAACTAAACACTCTTAAGTTAGCTCATGAAACAACTCAAGAAGATCATAGAGAGCTCCTAAGATCTCATGAGAAGCTACGCTCGAGAAGCTCAATCTAGAGCAAGAACATGAGTTCCTAAAAGCTATCAATGACGATCTTCAAAGAAGAGTTCTTCATATCTTGCCAAACGACTTCTCTTGTCTAATTTCTTGCCACCTATTAAAACTAAGCATGACAAGCATAAGAAAAATTCTTCATCTAGTAGTAACAATAATCATGCTAAATCCAATATTGTTACTTCTAGTAATTCTCTTGATTCCACTAACAATGTTTCAAGCCAAGTTACACTTGAGCAAGAAAATAGTTTATTGAAAGGGATTATAGAGAAAGGTGTCTACAAGAGCCTTGCCGGAAGCAAGAACTTTGAGGAAATTGTTCGCAAGCAAGGAAGGCACCGGAAGAATCAAGGAATTGGTTTTGAGCGAAAGTTCAACGCCGAGGGTGTTGAATGGGAAGAAGGTCAATATCCCACTCCAAAGTTTGTTTCTCAAAAGGAGAAGTATGATCCTACTTCTTCCAATGTGGAACAAGCTCAAGATGACCTTCCACCACAAGACCACAAGCTAAAAGGCAAGGACAAGCTTCAAGAGGAGATTGATGCATTTATTGAAGCACCCAAGGCCATGGTCAAGTGGGTTCCCAAGGAAACTTCAAGTTCTACTTCGACAAGCTCAACTACTACCCCAAGGATTCCCATCAAGATGATGTGGATCCCGAAGAAGAAGAACTAGAGAGTTCTTGAGGGTGACTCCGCCAACATACTTCACTCACATTCATTTTGGCAAGAACTTGTGCAATCAACTTCCACATCTTGCACTAGTTCATGGAGTCACAAACCCTCTTGTTGGTAAGTCAAGGGACAAGGTAATCATTGCTATCATGGACATCATCTATTGTGTACTTCAATCTATGTCCATGGATATCTTTGTTTGTTCCTTGTGGGACTAACCCATGTAGGTATTGAAAGTGCCCGAATCCAAAGGATTGCTCCCAACTCTTGATGATCTTCATCAACATTGAGCATCCACATCTTCAACATCTACATGAAGTCTTCTACGACAACCCAAGGTTAGTTTGACCCTTTAAAAGGGGTTCTCACATCAAGGGGGAGCTTAGCTCTAAAGAAATGAGCTAAAGCATCTTCAAATGATGTGAACACATTAATGCTTTATGTAAAAGTGGTAACCCCACTTGTGCTTAAACGATGAGTATGACCTATGATCAAATGTTCTCATTTGACTCCTAAGTCAATATACTCATATATAGATGACCTAGTCATCGACAAATTGTGTGATAGTAGCTAGTGTTTCGTTTGTGCATGTTTGACACATATTTCATTTGCTATCTTATTGTGTGAGCATGTTGGATGCATAATTTTATCCATTCGAGGACATCCATTTGTTGCTTTGGTCTTTGGATTTTTTCTTTTCGACCAAATGGATGGACAAGAATGCCTAAGTTCCTCCCCTAGCTATCTATGCTTTCTTGTCTCAAACTCTATTCATGCTTATATCACAAACTTTGACAAGTCTTTTTCGGACGCATCGAGTGAGGAGCACTCGAGCCACCGATCCGTCAAAAGCTTAAATTCCAAAACCTTCTAAGTATGTTCGGTCAAACCAATATACTCAAATCGGACAGACCGAAATCACTTGATTGATCTAGGTTTTCACCTCGGTGAAACCGAAGGTAAATTTCGGCGTGATCAAGTGAGTAATCGCTTGCGGCTAACCATCTCGGTGCCACCGAAGTTTTACAACTCGGTCCCACCGACACCGGGTATATATACCGAGGGCAGCGCTGATTATTCCTTCAAAACGCCTCGCCCTCAAACCCTTAGCTGCCGTCACCGTGGTCTCCGGATCGCCTCCGTAAATGCCGCCTGCGCCGCTGCTGGTCTCCGCCGCCAACGGTCAATCTCTCTCGTGCATTGTTACCAGAGAGAAACTCCACCAAGTTAGGGTGAGTTTCGATCCTCTCGTGTTTCAACCTCCGATTCAATACACGATTGGTTTGCCCATCTTCTTGCCACGTTTGAAATCTTCCTATCCAGCAGATTTGTTCCTAGAACAAAATTCGAGTAAAAATTTTAGGTTAGGTTTCACGAACACATCTCGGTGTGACCGATTCTACATTCTCGATCGACCGATTTGGCCTCCGCCATTGATCGACCTTTCGTCCAACCGAAGTTGTGCAAATCGGTACGACCAAATGAGGATTTAGTGAAACCCTAGTGTTCTCGGCTAGACCGAAACCCATTTCGTCCAACCGAAAGTGGTTTGAATGGTTCGGTTTAGACACTTCGGATTCACCGAATTTTAGACTCGGTCGACCAAAATGCATTCTCGTGAAAACCTAAAACTAAAATTTGAACTCATTTTTTTGCAAAAACTTCTGCAGCTTTGTGATAACTCTTCTATTCTCGCCTATACCTATTCTATTCACAGGTTGTCACCATGTCTCGATGCAAGTGACAGCCTGAAACAGGTCCGAATCACCGCTTGAGATTCCAGAGGCAGCACTAGTCCCAAGCAAGCAGCTTTTTCCGATGATGGTGAGAGGAGCACACCAAGTGGTTTGCCTCCTGCTGCCACCAGGGCGTGAAGAAGAGGAATTCGATGAAGAGGATTCGACTTTGTTCTTTGAGGAAGAGATCACATCCAAGCCTAAGAGGAAAGTGGTTGCCAAAGACTATCAAGGGCAACATACCAAGAAAGGCACCAGAAAGTGAAGAAGTCCACAGCTGCAAAGAAGTCGAGCATGGAAGAAGAAACATCCAGAAGGTAAAGAAAACTTCCAAGAGGAAGAGGATAGTACATGATGAAGCCGATGATGATTCTGATGAGGAAGCACCCCAGCCTCCTCGAAGCCTAAGTTGATGGGAGATGCCATCAGGCAAGAGCACCTACCAAATCTAAGCCATCAGCTCCAAAGAAAGGCAGCTCAAGCCAAGCCTCCGCCAAGCCAAAGAAAAACAAGTGAGAAACATTCCCGCTTCGAGAAGAAGAAGGACAATGTGCCACCAAATGAGTCGATGAAGAGGCACATGTATTGTCAAACTCCGCTTAAACTGCCACCCACAATGATGCTCATCCTCGAGCTGAAAATATGAAGGAAAGGAAGGACAAAGGTCTCAGGCTATGGAGGCAAGTTGATCCATATGCCACCAGGAGAAGGACAGCTGTTGACCCAAGGTTCCACACCAGAGAGCAAAAAGATTTCTATGAGACAGTGCTTATGGACAAGAAGCCCATTGTTGCTGACACTAGATATGTAGACTGGAAATATATTGACAGTGAAGAGCACAGAGACTACTTCCCACATGTGCATGAGAGCTTCACTGCATGTGGTGTTGCTGAGTTCGTTGGTCAGAAGCTGACAACATGGAATGATGAGATGATCATGCAGTTCTATGCCACAGCACACTTCTATCCAGATGGCAGAATTGTATGGATGACCGAAGGCCAGAGATTCTCTTCAACAGTTGAAGAGTGGGCAGCACTACTGAATGCTTCAGTATCAAGAGATGATGATGTAGATGTCTATGGAATCCCCAAGAAAAACCATGAGTCAATGAGGAACATGTACAATGAGGTACCAGCCAAGGATGTAGAGCTATGGAAACTCGGATCAGTGTATCATCTTCAGGCCGGTCTCCCAACCACTAACACCATTCCGAGGCATACTTTGATGCCTAAGTCAGGAGATCATCGCATGATAAGAGGATATTCTATCAACATGCTGCATATTCTAGATCAGAAGGCACCTTTCAAGGTGATGGACCTGATAGTTGAGACTATCAAGAGGACAGCAGCAGACCAGAAGAGGTCATGTGGGTTTGCTCCGCACATTCAGATGCTCATCAATGCCAAGTTTGGCACGGACACCTACTTGTTGGATAGACCCCACTTGCCACCGCAGCCCGAACATGAGGATAATGAAGTTGTGATGACCGAGGATGATCCCACATCTGCTGAAGGACAAGCTAAGTCCGAAGTCGCCAAACAAGCTAAAGCTGAGAAGGAAGCAAAGAAGCAGCAGAAACCCAAGAGCGTTGGAGAACAGCTTCTTGAAGCTACCCAGAGGATTGAACTACGCCTGCCAAAGATAGTGCGTCTCGTGGAGAGTCTTGAGAGGATAGTTGAAGACAAGTTCCATGCTCGATGTCAAGCCGATCAAGTGCAAGTCACCGCCAACAAGCTTGAGGCAGATATCGAGGAAGCCAAGAGGAGAAGGCAGAGCTCATGAAGGAGATGCAGATGACCTTGTCGAGGATGACTATGAGCAGCCCGCTCCGTCCCCACAAAGCCCAGATCAGTTGCTATTCCAAAGGATGCACCCTGTGGCTATCAGATCAAGACCTCCCACAGCTCCATCGGCCCAGCCCAGCTCCAAAGTGTCCACTCCTCCAGCTCCACAGACTTCAGCAAGCCTTTGCAGATGCAGCTATCTCCACTCCATCAACCTGCATAGAGCCGCCAGCAGAGTCCCTAGTGACGCTTAGCTCTATACCTTTCAACTTTTGGTAACTTGTTGCCAAAGGGGAGAAATTGTATAGATAATAGGACTTCGAGAGAGAGTGCTCGCTTTTTGCTCTTTCGCTTATGGTTTTCCTTGAGATACTTTTGAGTTTTCCGAGACATTTCGTGTGTTTGATACTACGCTTGTTTCTACTTTGATGAGTGCTTGATCATACTATGCCTTAATGTGTGCTTAATGCTTATCTTATTCTATTCATATCTTGTATGATCATTTACTCATGTCTTGGTGATTGGGTGCATGCTATTCTTTCTTATCATTTTGTGCGCTCCACCAAGATGTATGTGACATGGAAGAGTGACCCATGATCCTAATCGATTGTGCATCTACATTCAAACGCAAATCTTAAATAATGCACAAATTTAGGGGAGCTCTTGCTTATCACATACTTCTCAAAGCTTATTTATATTATTCATTGATTATATCATTTGTCGAAGTTTTGATCTATATGTTGTCATCAATTACCAAAAGGGGAGATTGAAAGTGCAACTAATCCCGGGTGGTTTTGGTAATTAATAACAACATATATATCATTGAACTAATTGTTTCTTGAGAATATTTCGAAAGTTCAAGGATATGGGTATGGCAATGACTGATGATGTGGACCCCTCAAAATGCTAAGGAAAGCATTGGCAAAAGCTCAAGACTCCATTTTTGGTTTAGTGATCCATGATCACATTGAGTCCATAGGAAAGCCAATACTATTAAAAGGGGATGAGGTTATGATGATGATCTGGTTGCTCAAAGTGCTTAGTGATTTATCTCCCAAACTATCAGCAATCTTTCATTCCAATATACACTCATAAGTAATCTCGGTCCCACCGATTCCATAAACTCACCACACCGAGATGAACCACCTCAGCCATATACCCAAACCTTAGTAATTTCGATTTTCCGATTCCAAACTCGGTCTCACCAAACTAGTGTTGCCAACCTTCAGAACCTTCTCACATCATATCGGTGTCACCGAGATGATAAAGTCGGTCCCACCGAGAATGGCAAACCCTAGTCTTTGGAAGAATCGGACTAACCGAGATTGTATTTTCGGTCCCACCGAAAATCCCAACGTTCACAAGATTTGAACTTTCGGTCCCACCGAGTTGTCAACTTCGGTCTGACCGAGATTGGTCAAATGTGTGTAACGGTTGGATTTTGTGTGGAGGCTATAAATACCCCTCCACCTCCTCTTCATTCGTGGAGAGAGCCATCAGAAAGAACTACCACTCCTACCTTACATTTCTGAGAAGAAAACTACCTACCCTTGTGTTGAGATCAAGTTGCTCCACTCCCACCATATGAAACTTGATTTCTAGCCTTCCCAAGTTGCTTTCCACTCAATCCTTTCTTCCACCACAGCCAAATCAGTGAGGAGAGTTGAGTGTTGGGGAGATTATCATTTGAAGCACAAGAGCAAGGAGTTCATCATCACCAACACCATCTATTACCTTTTGGAGGGTGGTGCCTCCTAGATTGGTTAGGTGTCGCTTGGGAGCCTCCGCAAGATGTGGAGTTGAACCAAGAAGTTTGTAAGGGCAAGGAGATCGCCTTACTGTGAAGATCTACCCCAGTAAGGCTAGTCCTCCGTGGGCGTAAGCCATGATGGCATAGACAAGGTTGCTTCTTCGTGGACCCTTTGTGGGTGGAGCCTCCGTGGACTCTCGCAGCTGCTACCTCCGTGGGTTGAAGTCTCCATCAACGTGATTGACGATAGCACCACCTATCGGAATCACGAGAAAAATCTCCGTGTTCCAAACTCGCTTGCTCTTCTCCTCCTCTATTTACTACATGTGCAATTTACTTTCCGCTGCCATAACTCTAGAATTGCATGTGTAGGGTGATACTTGACTTGAACATCATTGTGAACTTGCCAAAAACTTGTCTTAATCAAAAGGCATAATCTTTAAATTGTCAAGTAGTCTAATCACCCCCCCTCTAGACATACTTCCGATCCTACAGCGGCTGTTGGAGATGCTCTAAGAAGTTAAGCAACACTATGGGCAGCATGTCTAACAAATGTCTGCCATATAAATCATCCCCAAAGGACATTAGCATGAACTAGCAGAAGAGACCGTGCGTTGCAACGGGAGAAAAAACACATCACGCGCTCTTAACCCGACAACCATCACTCAAGACCAAAATAGTCCATCTCCTTTATTTTAGCGAGGCATCATATTTGTGTTGCCACTTATCCTCCTTCTTACCCTCCCTACGTGGTTTTTAATTCTAAGGCGGATCTCTCTCCCTCCCCCCCTCTCCCTCTGAGGGAGTCCTGGACTAGGGGGTGTCCGGATAGCCGGACTATCATCGTCGACCAGACTCCAAGACTATGAAGATACAAGACTGAAGACTTCGTCCCGTGTCCGGATGGGACTTTCCTTGGCGTGGAAGGCAAGCTTGGCAATACGGATATGTAGATCTCCTACCATTGTAACCGACTCTGTGTAACCCTAGCCCTCTTCGGTGTCTATATAAACCGGAGGGTTTTAGTCCGTAGGACGAACAACCATTACAATAATCATACCATAGGCTAGCTTCTAGAGTTTAGCCTCCTTGATGTCGTGGTAGATCCACTCTTGTACTACCCATATCATCAATATCAATCAAGCAGAGTAGGGTTTTACTCCATCGAGAGGGCCCGAACTGGGGTAAAACATCAGGTCCCTTGTCTCCTGTTACCATCCGCCTAGACGCACAGTTCGGGACCCCTACCCGAGATCCGCCGGTTTTGACACCGACATTGGTGCTTTCATTGAGAGTTCCTCTGTCGCCACCGATAGGCTTGATGGCTTCTTCAATCAACAACAATGCAGTCCAGGTGAGACTTTTCTCCCGGACAGATCTTCAGATTCGGGCGGCTTCGGGATCATATTAATTCGCTGGCCATCCGGAGCAGATCGAAATCTACGCCCTCGCCATCGTGTCAGGTTTGGAAGCTTAAACTTCATGGCGTATATCCGCTGGAGACTTGATCTTCGATGGATTCGAGCCATAGCCGAGCGTGTCGCATCATCACGATGGGCATGATTTAGCTCTCGCCACGGACAAGGCCTCGAAGCCGCATGAGTCCGCTGCACTCCCCTAGTTCGAGCCGATCACAGATCAAGGACAGTGGCTAGACACCGCCGAGCTGCAATCTCTACGACGATGGAGCCGAATACTGACCTTGTCCTTTGCAAAGCTCGTGATTCCGAGGTGCCGGACTCCTTGCCGGACTCCAAACCTCCTGCGCCCCTGCCAATCAAATCCGATTGGGCGCCGATCATGGAGTTCATCGCTGCGGACATCATTCAGCACTCACCCTTTGGTGACAACCTCAACTCGCTAAAGCATCTCTCGTTATCGAGAGCCCCCGCCGATCAAGGTCGATGGTTGGGATGCGAACCACGAAGAAATTCATAGCCCACCCACCACCCACTTTGTAGCCACTATCGATTTATCTAACCGACATGTTAGACTACGACTCCAAAGACATCGACGGTATGGGACGACGATGCCGAGACGCACCAAGAACCCGCGCCACGGGCAATCGGAAGACCACCTCGTCATACGACATATACATGGTGGACATCCCAAAGGATGGGAATGGCGAAGAAGCAGCGGAGGCAGATTCCCCTAGAAACAGCCCAAACGCCGACGCCAAGGGCGCCGCTTAAATCCCGCCACAAAGAAGAATGGAGATTCCGGCACCGGAGATAATAACACCCCAGAGAGTGCCGAAGACAACCCCCTCCAGCAAGATTCAGCGCAGGAGGACGAAGAAGACAGCCCTCACGAGAGAGCGGCAGACGAAGAGGTCGAGGATGATAATTATATGCCTCCCTCTGGAGACGAGGCAAGCCTCAATGACGACGAACTTGTCGTACCCGAGGATCCCGTCGAACAAGAGTGTTTTAAACGCAGGCTAATGGCCACGACAAACAGCCTAAAGAAAAAGCAGCAACAGCTTCAAGCTGATCAAGACCTGCTGGCCGACAGATGGACCGAGGTCCTCGCGTCAAGAGCATGAACTCGACGCCTCCAAAAGCTACCTAAAACGCAAGTTGCTCCCCGATTAGAGGAGGAGGCATATAAACCTTCATCACAGCAAGACAATACGGCAGACCGACCACCTCGTGACTACGCATGAGAGGCATCTAGGCCTCCATCAGACCGCACTCGCATCGCCGAAAAGTAGGAAGCCACGGGAATGCGCGGACTTGCAAGACATATTGAGGACAAGGCAAGACAATCAAGATCTATCTACGGATCACGTATGCCCCACGATCCACGCATTTACTCACCGTCGCGCCGGATACAAAGAACTCGCCGGGTCGAACACGCAGATAAAGCTCTTTGAGCTACGCCGTGATATTGCCCAAGATAGAGGCGCCAAGACACCCACTATGCTTCATGATGAAGTAATGGATCATCAAATCCTCAAGGGTTTAAACCCGTGAACATTGAATCCTACGATGGCACAACAGACTCGCGGTTTGGATCAAGATTATCTCCTTCATATCCACATGGCCCGCGTGATGATCTCCACGCCATCAAGTATCTCCCGCTTGCTTAAAGGACCAGCTCGGCATTGGCTTAACAGCTTGCCGCAGAGTCAATTGGTGTTGGGAGGACCTGAAGCCGCATTTCTTGACAACTTCTGTGGCACATACGCATACCACCGACGCCATGACCTAAGCCACATAATTCAGCAGCTGATTTAATCGCCGCATAGCTTCGACACGGTTCTAACAAAGAAAATCAAATCGCCGACCGTCCGGATGCAGAGGCCCTCGCAGCCTTCAAACATAACATCCGCGACGAGTGGCTGGCCCGCACCTAGGACAGAAAAGCCAAATCCATGGTAGCCCTCACATCACTCATGACCCGCTTCGGCGGGGAGGACAGCTGGCTAGCCCGCAAGAATAACCTCAAAAAAATTTTGGCAGTCCGGATACTAAGGACCACAAAGGGCAGTCGCCGAACAAAAACAAACGCCGCTTAACGGCGATAACACCGAGGATACGGCAACAACGCCAGATTCGAGACTCTAAACCCGTCAATGAAAGAAGCCATTCAAAAGAACCACTCCGGTCCGTCCAACTGGACCGAATACTCGACCGCTTCTTGCCAGATACATGGCACTTCAAAAGCCAACTAATCACACTAACAGGATTGTTGGGTATTCACAGGCTGGCAAGTTAATTGCCAAAACAACGACAAGGGGCTGCATAGGGATGACGAGGAAGAGACCCGCCACGTAACAAGAGAGGATGGAGGGTTTCACAAAGTGCGGAGGGTAAACATGATATACGCAACCCATATACCCAAGAGGGAGCGGAAGCGCACTTAGGGACGATATGCGATGGAGCCACGCTCAAGTTCAATCCATGGTCCTCTTGCTCGATCACTTTCGATCGAAGGGACCACCCCACCAGTATCCTCCATGGCGGATTCGCCGCATTGGTTTTAGACCCAATTGTCGATGGATTTCACCTCACTAGAGTCCTGATGGATGGCGGCAACAACTGAACTCCGTCAGATCGATACAAAGGCGAAGATGGGCATAGACCCTTAAGGATTAAACCTACAAAGACGACCTTCAAAGGCATCATACCAGGTGTTGGGGCCAATTGTACAGTGCTCACCACACCGAAGTGGTCTTCGGATCCCTGATAATTTCCGGGCGAGGAGTTAATCTTCGACATAGTCCCGCTCCAGCGCTGGCTATCACGCTCGCTTTCGGACGAACCGCTGCTTGTAAAGTTCAACGCGTGCCGCATTATGCATACCTTAAGCACAAGATGCCAGGCCCTCGTGGAGTCATCACGGTCAACGGAAACACTGAACGCTCCCTCCGGACGGAGGAACACACAGCGGCTCTCGCGGTAGAAGTACAGAGCAGCCTCTTAAGGCAATTTTCGAGTCCAGCCGTTAAACGACCGGACATGGCCAAACACGCCCGGAGTAACATACATCAAGACCACCCGCACGCTCCGAGCATCGCCAGAGTAATGCGGCCCTAACCCCAGCCCTTGCATGATTGCAAGACCAGCTCTTCGCATACATCATTATGCTCTGGAGATACCATGGGCATAGGGGAAGGGGCACGACCACGACAGGCCTAGAGTGCGGCTCAACCACACCAGGGGCTCCCAAGTGTGTCGCTTTTTCTTTTTCTTTTCTATTTATCCACAGACTCCGCTCACCGTGAGACCCCGCCCAAATGTGAATCTGCCGAACTCACGATGCAACAGCTGTGGAAGGACAAAGGCTACGATTTAACACTCGTGTGGTCTCCATTATGAGCATTAAATTTGTTAAATACACCATTCCGCAGCCTACCCCTCGAGGGGGACATGTCTAATAGTCCAATCCCTTGCTTACTTATTACTATTTGTATCGCTCGCACTCATGACAGTAATTCCTTGAATAAACAATGCATCACTTTTCGCTTATAATTGCATTCCCTTTACACATATGTTCATTTATGACGCTTTTGCATCCGTACACTTTGGTACGGCCGAATACACCAGGGCTTATGTTCCCGCATTATGGTGTGATAAGTCCAACACTTTCACAAGTGTGGCACCCCTGAACTTATAGCACTATATGCATCGGCTCCAATCATGTCTTGGGTCAATAGTTGGGTTTCCCGGCCCCATGTTTTGGTACCTTACGCCCGCTCTATCGCTAAGGTAGAATCGGGAGAACCATCGCGATTGCGCCTCGGCTGAGCTGGGCGAGCGCCAAAGGAGAAAGCTAAAATCTGACCGTCATGATAAGGCGAGAGCTGGTCGCTGTTCGAGAGGTCTTTTCGAGTTCCTAAAGACTTATGCCGCTTAGAACGAGGAACTGGCTGTGTCCGCCCAAAGCGTGATAGCGCCTCAACTCGGTCTTCCGAACACTAGGGGCTTCACCAAATTTAAAATTATAGAATTCTATGGCTAAGGAGAGTGTTCAAGCATTATAAGTCCGTTGCCTTGTTCGCTGTGTTGAGCGCCTCCTAGATGGACCCAAAATGGGAACAAGAGCGCTCAAGTTTATCCCAAACACCCCAAAGACTGTGGCATGGGGGCTGAAGCCGACGACTTGCCATCTCTCGATTTGATAAACGAACCCACGTAGGTAATATTTTAAATTAATAAGCTTGCTTAGCGATATGAACAAAGTTTTCAGCGACATGATAACACATTGCGAGTCTACTCAAATATTACATCCTTGGTGCACTCATCCGCAATCTTATGGCACCCTTCAGACACTCTTATAATACATTTCGGCGTATGATACTCCTTGCCCGCTGGCGGCACGTCTGCCGAAGCTTCTCAAAGATCCAGCCTGCCCCAAAGGCACCTTTATGCTGGCAAGGCCCGACGGCATCTTGAATGCAAAGGAGCGCTTGATAACTTCCACCTGTGGACACGATCCACCACCGCCACACCATGCCTAAGTAGCCCTGTGCATGGCCTCTTCAGCCACAAATGGACTATGAGGCCCTTCATGGCCTGCCGGCTACCTTGTGGAGCTCGACCACCGCTTCACTAGTCGCTATAAGCACTGATGTCCGGCCTCAAAGATATCGAGACCAGAAAACCTTCTCCGCTGAGCTCCCTCCTCGACCCGGTAGAATGCGCGGCAGATCGGACACGCCATGAGGCAGATCTGCAAACGCCCCGAGAGCTCCGACTGGTAAGTAATGTAATTCACATTCACATGCTTGCTTTGCATGAAAAATTCCTTACCCGCCGCTATTTTCTTCACCGCTTTAATCTCCTGGAGGGCCTTATGGGCCTCGGCCTTAGCAGCTTTGGCACTCTCAAGAGCCAAGCAAGCTCGACTCGAAGTTCGAGTCGCGCCCAAACTCTCATGCTTTTCCATGAGAGCCTCGGAGCTCTTGCCGCACCTCCGCCACCTCGCCTCGCTTCTCGCTCGGCTTGTTCCGCAGCCGCATTATGTTCGCCACGGACACGGCCTCCTTTAGGTCGCCACTGCTCATGGCCCTCGCAGGCCCACGCTATCCTTGTTATTTCTATTGCAACCAAAATCCTTTTCTCAGAAGGTACAAATTTAATACGGTGTTACTCACCTTCTTTGTCCTCGAGCTGCTTTTGGCAAGGCCGAGCTTGTTCTCGACCGCCAAGGTTCTGCTTCAGCATCGACTCGCAGCCAAGGCGGCGAGGTCAGCGCGCCCGCAAACCCATATTGACATAATTTTTAGAACTCCTCAGATATCTTTTAGATCCTCATCCGCTTTTCTTTCCAACACCGAACCGAGCATCGTGGGCTACCGCCTATGCGGTATTACATTGAATATTTTAAAACTTCTTACCTCAAAGCCTCGTTAGAAGGCTGCTGCAGGCTTCGGTCAGCCGCCTTGGCGAAGCCGAACTTTTCAATCACCGCACTCATGATAGTGCGGTGTTCTTCCTCGATGGAAGTGCCGCTGAGCGCCCAACAAGTTGTCCGTGCCTCCGCTGACGGAGGCTGCCGTGTCACGGTCTTGCCCTTCTTATGAAGGGGCCGCCGGACTCCGAACCATCGCGGTTCCGTGGCGGAGTCCGCACGAAGTCCGGGGTTGCCTCTGGCACCTCCAGAGCCTCCTCCAGCGGTCCCTCCTGGATCCCACCTCGGCGCCCTCAAGATCATGAGGGTGGAGGCGGTCGGAATGGAATCCACATCCGACGGAGCCAAGGACCCGCTCGAAGAAGCGGGAATTCAGGAATCCGGATACTTACGATCTTGCCAGGGGCTTGGCACTTGAGGGCCACCCTTCGTCACCGTCGTCGGTGTTGGCGGAGCTGTCCGGAGGAAGGGTCCTTCCCCTCTTGGACCCTTCGGCCTCCCCCATTGGGGAAGCCTTCCTCTTCCTCTCCCCCTCTTGGGAGAGTCCTCTTCTCCTCCTCGCTCGGGAGGAGTCCGCCGAGCCATCGGACGATGAGTCCAATACACTCGGCGCCGAACTCCTTCGGTTCCCGTGGCCTTCTTCTTGGCCTTCTTCTCCAAAGACCACATAAAGTGCCGGACTAGCAGCCCTGCTAAAAGGGTATCCGCTGGGTCTTGGGAGGGAGCCGACAGCTTAACCTGTCCGGACGCCCTCGCCAATCCCGTTAAAGGCATTGGGAATTTTAAATCCAGATAGAGTCAAACTATGAAAGAAATGAATGTCCCATAAAGGATAGCATAGCTATCACTACGCCGGGCGGCTAGTGCTGAATCCGCGATCTTCGGGCCATGGATGCGGGGCTCCGCTTGAACAAGACCTCCGTGCAGCTTCAGACGTTGTGTCAAGAGCCCGCTAAGGGTCCGTGTCAGGCCGGATCAAACTCCCACAGATTGAAGGCCCGCTGTTGAAGGGGAGAATCCGCGACGAGCATGACCTCGGATCACGCTGACAAGCTTAATTTTCTTGTTCACCAGTGGTCTGAGACAGATCGAGTCCGCCAGCCCTCCGAACTCGCCCCAGAGCAAGCCCTTCTTTCCGTGAAGTGAGCTGCATGGGGTACCAGATCTGAACTCGGGGCCGCTGCCCATTTAGGGTCACGCTGCTCGGTGATGTAGAACCACCCCGATTGCCACCCTTTGACAGACTTCAAGGCACCCTTGAGCTGATGACGTTGGGCATTTTGCCCACCATGGCGCCTCCGCGACTCCGCTTGAATGCCCTTCACTACCTTCGCTTGACATTGAAGGTTTTAGCCACAAGTCAAGTGGGGCTGATGCAGAGGAAGGCTCGCACACCCACGATAAACGCCGAGATGTTGAGGATGAAGTTTACGCCAGATCGTGGAAGTCCAGCCGTAGTAGTACATGAGCCCCTGGACGAAGGGATGAAGTGGGAAGCCCAGTCCATGGAGGAAGTGGGGAAGGAATACGACCTCTCATGAGGCCTCGGGGTGGGGATGAGCTTCCCTTGTCGGTAGCCGTGCGCGATGTCGCTGGATAGGTATCCGCGCCAGCAGCTTCTCGATGTGCCCTCCGTAACGGAGGAGGCCATCCACTTGCCTCCCGCCTCCGACATAGCCGGAGAAGGTTGAGACGAGATGTGCGATTTGGGCGCTGGAGCTCGAAAAGCGGAGATGGATAGGCAAAGGAGGAAGAAGGCGAGGTAAAAGGGTGGATCCTTATCCCTTATATATGGGCGGAAGAAGACTATGCGCCCCCACCGCCCGTAAAACTCGCCTATCTCCCAAGCGCCACAATCAATGGCGCAGCTGGGTTACCCACGTCCGTATTGAAGGGAATCCTGAATAAGGGGAACACGATCTCGCTCGACAAGACGTGCTAAGGAAACCGCTTCACTAAACGACCGAGGTGGTATAATAAAAACGATTCAAGTAAAGGCTTGGTAGTGGTGTGACGTCACGCCCAAAATACATCACAGAGATTGAACTTGTGTACATATTATTCTCTATGGTGGTATGTGGAATTTATTTTGCAGAGCCGACACTATCCCGGTGTTCACGATCTTCTATGAATTAATTCGAGGAGGAACCCGCTTTGCAATGCCGAACAATATGCACGCCGGACTCATCGTCATTGAAGCCTGGTTCAGGGGCTACCGAGGGAGTCCTGGACTAGGGGGTGTCCAGATAGCTGGACTATCATCATCGGCCGGACTCCAAGACTATGAAGATACAAGATTGAAGACTTTGTCCCGTGTCCGGATGGGACTTTCCTTGGCGTGGAAGGCAAGCTTGGCAATACGGATATGTAGATCTCCTACCATTGTAACCGACTGTAACCCTAGCCCTCTCCTGTCTATATAAACCGGAGGGTTTTAGTCCGTAGGACAAACAACCATTACAACAATCATACCATAGGCTAGCTTCTAGGGTTTAGCCTCCTTGATCTCGTGGTAGATCCACTCTTGTACTACCCATATCATCAATATCAATCAAGGAGGAGTAGGGTTTTACCTCCATCGAGAGGGCCCGAACCTGGGTAAAACATTGTGTCCCTTGTCTCCTGTTACCATCCGCCTAGACGCACAGTTCGGGACCCCCTACCCAAGATCCGCCGGTTTTGACACAGACACCCTCTCTCTGAGAAATATGTTGTCTTACCCTACGACGTTTTTCAGAGGTATGCATGTGTAGTTATTGATGTTTGCTTTTTCCTATATGGCTATAGTGGGTGTTTATTTGCAATCCGGGTCGCCGCCGGTACGAAAGAGAAATGGATTGTGCACTATAGATTATAAGTTTTCTTCCAAAACAATATTTAAAATATTTAACAGGTAAAACTAACATCATATTCAGATTCTACACATTTTTATAATCAAATTTCATATATAACATGTTAAAATCGGAGTTACGATTTAAAAGATACGGATAATTTTAAAAATCATTTGTTTGACTTAAATATCTTCCAAACTAATATTGAAAAATACTTGAAAACTAAAAATAATCTCATATTCATATTCTACATATTTTTCTAATCAGATTTCATATATAACATGTTCAAACCGGAGTTACCGTTTAAAGATATGGATGATTTAGAAAATTATTTGTTTGACTTAAATATGATCCGTGGATAAATTACCTAAAAGGTCAGGGGGGTTTCTTAAAAACATAAAATAACGGTTTGGGTGTGACTTAAGTCCGGACTGCGGGTTGATTTCAAGGAAACACAGGGTTTTTTTTGTTGCAAAAAGATGCTACAGACAGGCAGGCAGAAGCAACCCTTGCTTTATTATTAGGTAGAGATAATCAAGAATACATATATCTAAGCAATATAGATGAATCAGATGTGAATGAACAAATCAAAGCTAAAATATAAGCCAAAAAATAGCATGAAACAATCTATGAACAAGTTTAAAGGATCACTACTAGGGAAAAGCCTAGCAGCAGCGCGGGTTTTGGGCCTATCAGTAGCGCGGGCGTAAGCGCCATCGATAAGGCGCCATAGTTAATGCTTAGCAATAGCGCCGCTTGACCCACGCCATCGCTAAATTGACTTAGTAGCAGCGGTTCTTTAGAACATCGCTATCGTTAATTAGTAGTAGCGCTTCTCCTAACCCGCTACTACTATTATTTAGTATTTTATTTCTTTTCTATTTCATGTTGTATTCATACACCTTTACACAAGTTTTCATACAACAGAACTTAGAGATTGTTTTACATCATAATGAGTTATTATATCATGGGTGAAAGAATCAGGATTAGTTTCAAGTGGATGTCCATCCACTTGAAACTAATCCGCGGTTCTTTCACCCAATGATATAATAATATCATCATCATCATCATATCATTAACAACTTAGCATCATAATACATCATTGTCATATAACACCTCCTCAATATCATCGCTTTCATCATTGACATCACATAACACCTCCTCAAGATCATCATTATCAACTCTAACACATTACCACATAATAAACATATTGTACCTCATAGGACCTATTACATTCGATTAAGACCTACTACATTTTCTAAGGTAAAATAACAAAAAACAAGATAGCCCCGACTCTCCATTATGGAGAATGGAGATTAGCCTGCTCCCATTCTTGCCTTTCGCTGAATGTTACTTCCAAGAACCTCCTTGCGAATGTCCATACATTTCTTCCATTCTCTCGATGATCATGTGTTCATGGGTTTTAGAACCGATATGCACAGTGAGCTCAGAGATTTACCCGGCAAGATGTTCGAATCGAGAGGCGACCATGCAGAGACATCGATGAGGCACACAATCCATCGGGAGTTTCGTTGAAAAACATAATAATAACTTCAGAGTTAGCAATGATGTACTAGTTTTAGAAGTATGCAAAAATGCACGAATGTCGTAATAGTAAAAAATCTTACCAGTGGTATCTCCAGAGAAGTTATCGTTGTTCAACACATGCACTAGTGGCACGATTCACCATAATTTGGAGGAGTTCGATAATAGGTACCGTAATTCTCAAGAAGAGTACAAAATGCCATCGATGATTTTTCTCCTTATATGCTAATTGGGTGCCTTCGTGTAGTGGGTTTTATCTACCATCTTCCGCATGCCTTTGAAGAATCAAAATAAGCTGTCAATGGAAATAAGCTATCAACTATTTTGAAATAAACAATATAAATTAGTTTATAACTATGTTTGAGAAACTCACATAGCGGTACAATCGGAAGCGTATCAACAAGGACCCAAATGTCCATATTGTCTTCCTTGCTGTCAGGATCACCAAGATCCATGGTGATAATCATACCCTCATCAAAACATACATTTTGCAAAGTGCTTCCCAATTTTGGCAACCAAAATGGTTTACGCTCTTGTACAGATTTACTTCAAAATCCATATCATGATGGGTCCTTAGGTGTATTTTTTTTGTTTCAAAATTTTCATGGTCTTCAAAACCCATCCTCTCCAAGACATAGCGTCTTGCATGGCATGGGATAAGCTAGTCGAATTGTAAAATATGAAAATTAGATGTTGAAATAGTTGAAGTCATGCTTAATGGAGAAAAACTATTGTCGCTGCTATGCATCGATGAACATCGCAGGTCTCCTCGAGCTTAATGCTGAAGCGCCGATCGTCAGTCAAAATTAACTAACTGTCGCACATACCTCAATCGTCGTGGCACCAGCTACACTCCCGGAGACCATCGTCGTCCGAGTACGACATTTCCTACAATCATAATTCAAAGATTAAACTTGTACATATTCTAGCACAAGTCATGTCGAATTCAGACAAAATCCGCATGACCTTTGCTAAAAAGGACTGCGGTGTCAAACCGCGGATCTCGGTAGGGGGTCCCTAATCAGCGCCTAGGCGGATGGTAACAGAGACGAGGGACACAATGTTTTTACCTGTGTTCGGGCCCTCTCGATGGAGGTAAAACCCTACGCCCCGCTTGATTAATATTGATGATATGGGTAGTACAAGAGTAGATCTACCACAAGATCAAGGAGGCTAAATCCTAGAAGCTAGCCTATGGTATGATTGTTGAGATGTAATGTTCGGCCCCATGCACTAAGGCCCTCCGGTTTATATAGACACCGAGAGGCTAGGGTTACACAGAGTCGGTTACAATGGTAGGAGATGTACATATCCAGATTGCCGAGCTTGCCTTCCACGCCAAGGAAAGTACCTTCCTGACACGAGCCGAGTCTTCAATCTTCTATCTTCGTAGTCCGGGAGTCCGCGGATATTGATAGTCCGCTATCCGGACACCCCTAGTCCAGACTCCTCAAGAGCTCTCGAACCAGTCTTCAATGACGATAAGTCCGGCGGTATAATGTTCGCATTGCAAGGAGGGTTCTCCCTTGAATAATCCGGAGAAGATAATGAACACCGTGATAGTGTCCGCTCGCAAAATAAATTCCACATTCCAATCGAGAGAGAATAAAACATATACACCGATTCAATCTGCCGACGATACGCGGCGTGACATCACACCGCCACCAAGCCCTTGTTTGAATTACTATACCGCCAAAGACGCTTAGCTTAAGCGGTTTCTTGGCACGCCCCGTCAAGCAGTAGATCGTGTTCCCTTATTCCGGATTCTCATCAATACGCATGGTAACCCAACCGCGCCATTGATGGTGGCGCTTGGGAGATAAGCGAAGTTTTACCAGCCGTGAGGGACGATAGTTTTGTCCGCCTATATATAAGGGATAAGGATTTACCTTCTCACCCACGCCTTCGTCCTCCTTGCTTATCCATCCTCGCTAACTCAAGCTCCAACGCCTAAGCTCACAAGATCCCACCTCGACCCTTCTCCGAATATGTCCGGAGGGGAGGCAATGGATGGCCTCCACCGCCAAGGGGAGGACATTCCAAGCTGCGCGACGCCGATACCTTTCAAATGACATCGCAGATCGGCCGCCCGACGGGCAGCTCATCCCTACCCCAGTGGCCTCATGAGAGGGTCGCCTTCCTTCCCCACTTCCTCCGCTGGATCGGGCTTCCCGCCCATCCATTCGTCCGGGGCTCATGTTTTACTACGGCCGGATTTCCACGATCCGCACCAACTTCATCCTCAACATCTCCGCTTATCGCCATGTGCGCAGGCCTTTCTCGTGATCCGCCCCACTTCGCCTCAGGCTCAAGACCTTCAACGCTGTCAAGGTTGTGAAGGGACGCAAGCGAATGCGGAGGCGCCATGTTGGGCAGCCGCCCAACGCCCCTTGGCTAGAAGGGACCTTCGTGGACTCTATCAAGGGGTGGCACCGGGTGGTTCTACATCACCGAGCCGCAGAGAAGCCTACATGGGCGGCGGCCCCGAATTTAGATCTCGAATCCCCACGCAACTCACCTCCCGGAAAGAGAAGGGCTTGCAGTGGGGTGATCCGTGGAGGTGACGGACTTCGAGTCCGTGATCAAGAAGCCGGTGAGCAATAGGCTCCGCTCGTCGACGTGGTCCAGGTCATGCTCCTCCAGCGGATTCTCCCATGCCAAGAATGGGCATTCAATTTGTGGGAGTTTAATCCGGAACAGCACCAGACATTGAGCGGGCTCTTCGATACAATGTACGAAGGCGCCTGGAGGGTGCTGTTCAAGGGCGTCGAAGCCCCCACATCCACGACCGAAGACCGCGGATTCAGCTCGCAGTCTCCGACTGACGAGGTAAGTGATTCGACCCCATTACGGGACACTTATAGTAGTTAGATTGACTCTAGCGAGGTTCTTAATCTGCCTCTTCCTTTGACAGATCGATGGAGAAGGCCTGTTGCTCATCAGCCGGCTCCCATGCCGTAAGAACTAGTCGATGCCCACTTAGCAAGGCTGTTGGTTCCGCCCGCACGTGGTGCCGAGAAGAAGGCCAAGAAGGTTGCCACGGGACTTGAAAGAGTTCCTCAGAATCAAAGGCCCGACGACGACGAGGACTCCTCCTCAAGACGACGAGGAGGAGGAGGAGTACTCTCTCCGGAGGAGGAGAGAAGAGGAAGGCCTCCCCAATCGGGCGCCAAAGGGTCCAAGAGGGGAGAACCATCCTCGATAGTTTCGCCAACATCAATGTTGGCGAGGATGAGTGGCCTCCAAGGGCCAAAGGTCCCCGCAGATCATAAGTATTCGGATCATTTATATGCCGTACATCGATGTCATGTAGTGTCCTTCTAACACCGCATTCTGCCCGCAGTCCGCCGCTGACGATCTTCCCGACTCGATGAGCGGTCTTTGGCGCCGCCGGATGTAAACCCATCCCAATCGCTTACCCCATGCGCCGACGAGACGACGAGGCGGAATCCCATAGAGGGACCCGCCAGAGGAGGCTCCGGAGGTGCCGCCGTAGCCCTCGACTTCGTGGCGACTCCACCTCGAACCCGCAGCGGTTCCAGAGTCCGCAAGTGGCCCTTCAAAGAAGGGCAGATCGGACGCCGGGGCCTCCGGCCCAACCGAGGCGCCGGATAACTCCGCCGGAGGCGCTTAAAGGCGCCCATCGAGAGGAACACCGCACTCTCATGAGTGCGGTGATTGAGAAGGTCCAGCCGCCAAGGGCGGGCCGACAGAAGCCTCGCAACAGCCTTCTAACAGTGCTTTGAGCTAAGAAGTTTTAAAATAATGTAATGTAATACCGATAGACAAGAGTTCTTGATGCTTAGTTCGTGTTCGGAAAGAAAAGCCGACTAAGGATCTAACAAGATATTCGCAGGTTGCTAAAAAATATGTCAATATGGGTTTGCAGGTTGCGCTTGTTGACCTCTCGCCGCACTAACGGCGGAGGTCGAGGCGCTGAAGAAGGACCATGAGCGGTCGGAGCAAGAGCTCGCCATGCCAAAAGGCAGCTCAAGGAAAAGAAGGTGAATAACACCACTTTAAATAAGTACCTTACGTAAAAGGGTTTTGCTAAGTAACAAAATTAATGAGGATAATATGTGTCTTGCAGGGCCACTAACGAGGTGGCAGCTCAAGGATGCCGTGTCCGTGGCCGAATGCAATGCGGCCACCGAACGGGCTGAGCGAGAAAAGCAAGCGGCACTGGTGGCGGAAGTTCGGCAAGAGCTCCAGGCTCTCATGGAAAAGCATGAGAGTTTGGAGCGTGACTCCATGACTCGAGAGTCCCAGCTTGCCTCGGCTCTTGAAAGTGCCAAGTCCGCCAAGGCCGAGGCCCAGAAGGCCCATCAGGAGGTAGAGGACATGAAGAAGATAGCGGCGGGTAAGGCGTTTTTCATGCAGAGCAAGCATGTTAATATAAATTACCGGATACTTACCCGAATTCGGAGCTCTCCAGGGGCATTTGCAGATCTGCCACAGAGGCGCCTCGATGCCGCCAGATTCTATCGTGGCGAGGAGGGAGCTCAACGGAGAAGGTCTTCGTCTCAAGATGCCGAGGCCGACCATCCGGCTTTCAGCGACCAAATAAGCAGCTGGTCGAACTCCACAAGGTAGCCGAGGAGGCCATGAAGGGCCTCACAGTCCGGTGGGCTCGGGCAGCTATGCCTGGCAGCTACTTTGGCCTAGTGCGGCGGCTGGTGGATGCATGCCCCAGATCGATGTAATCAAGCGCCCGCCGCATTGAAGGCGCTTGTCGGGCCCTTGCCCGCATAAAGGTGCAATGGGGCAACCGATGTGGAGAAGCTTCACGGATCCGCCGCCGGGCAAGGAGCTTCGCACGGAGCGATATTATAAAGTTGTCTCAAGGAGCCTCGCAATATTGCGTATGGGTGCCCCTTAATGTAATCTTTGAGTGAACTCGCTGTTTTTATCCTCAGGCGCTGAAAACTTCGCTTATATGCGCTTATGAGCAACGCTTGTTGAATTTAAAATATTACCTTCAGGCGGCCATTTGTTAAATCTGAGAGATGGCAAGTCGTCGGCTTCAGCCCCCAAGCCACGAGTGCTGGGGTGTTCGGCGATAAACTTGAGCACTCTTGTTCCCATTTTTGGGTCCATCTAGGGAGGCGCTGAACACGACGAACAAGGCAACCGGACTTATAATGCTTGAACACTCTCACTTAGCCATAGAATTCTATAATTTTAAATTTCGGCGAAGCCCCGGTATTCAAGACCAACCGGCGCTATCCACGCCTTCGCTTGACATCATCCGAACTTCGCCCAAGCGCATGAGTCTTTAGGGACCCGAAGGACCTCTCGAACAAGGACAGCCTCTCGCCTTATCATGCCGCCGCTTTTAGCTTTCCATCGAGGCGTTAACCTGCTCAACCGGGCGCATCGCAGTGGTTCTCCCAAAGGCTACCTTAGCCGACGGAACGGAACGGAAGGTACCAAAACATGGGAGCCGGGCAAACCCAACTATTGACCCAAGACATGATTCGAGCTGATTCATATAATGCTATAAGTTCGGGTGCCGACTTGTGAAAGTGTTCGACTTAATCGCACCATAACTGGGGAACAGAGCCCTCGGTGTATTCGGCCGCACTAAAGTATACGGGTGCAAGATGTCATATGATGAACATATGTAAAAGATAACGCAATTGCAATGAAAAGGTAGTGTACTTGCAAAAGGAAGCGCCATGTTATTTATGAAAGAAGGTCTGCTAATAAAGCGGATCGATACAAATAGTGCGTAAGCAAGGGATTTGGACTAAATTAACATGTCCCCCTTCAGGGATAAGCTGCAGACTTGGTGTATGTAATCGAATTTAATGCTCGTAATGGAGACCACCTAAGTGTTCGTCGCAACCTTCTTTAATCCCTGACTATTGCATCGTGAGTTCGCAAGTTCGCCGCCGGACAGGCTTCGTTAATGGAGTCCGTATACGCAAAAGAAGATAAAAAATAAAGCCAAGGGGGCGACGATGAGCCCCGGTGTGGTCGAGCCGCACTCTTGGTCCTTGTGGTTAAGCCCTCCCCGCGCCCATGGTATCTCCAAAGCGTAATGATGTACGCGAGTGTTATTCTTGTGATCATGCAAGGGAAGGTTGGGGCCGATTGCTACGCTGCGGTTCGATCGCGCCAGTGGTCTTGGTTAGTGTTGTTCGGCGCTTTTGATGTATCCGCTTTTTAATTGCCGGACTAGAGAATTGCCGTAGGAGGCTGCTCAGATTTCCGCCGAGAGTCAGATGTTCCTCCATTCGAGGGAGCGCCCTATTCCCATTGACCGTAATGACTCCACGAGGGCCTCGCATCTTGAGCTTTAGGTATGCATAATGCGGCACCACGCTGAATTTTGCAACGCGTTCGTCCGAGCAGGCATGATAGCCGCCACGGAACGGGACGATATCAAGATTAACTCTTTGCTTCGAAATTATCCGGGATCTCAAGACCACTTCCAGCAGGATCGAGCCTGCATACAGCTTGGCTTCCACTCGGGATGACACCTTTAAAGGTTGTCTTAGTAGGTTTGATCCTCGATGGGTCTATGCCCATTTTATGACCGTGTCCTCGATAAAGCAGGTTCAGCCGCCGCCGCCCATCGACTCTTGTGAGGTGAAATCCATCGACGATTGGGTCTAAGACCAACGCGCGAATCCGCCATGGCGATGCTGGTCGGATGGTCTCGCCGATCGAAAGTGATCGGACAGAGGACCATGGATTGAACTTCGGGCGATCGCTCCATCGCATAGACGCCCGTAGTGCACGCTTCTCTCCTCTTGGGTATATGGGTCGCAGATATCATATTCACCGTCTGCATTTGTGGGGGAAACCCTTCGTCCTCTATTGTTCGGCGTCGGGCTCCTCCTCATCGCCGCTATTTAGCCCCTTGTCATTGTGTTCGCAATTAACTTGCTAGCCTGCTTGAACACCCAACAATCTCTATTGGTGTGATTAGCTGGTTTTTCGGGGTGCCATGTATCCGCATGAGCGGTCGAGTATTCGGTCCAGATTGACGGACCCGAGTTGTTCTTTAAATGGCTTCTTCCGCTGACCGGTTTGAGCTCGAATCCGCATTGACTCGCAGATCCTCTTTGTCATCGCCAGCACGCGTGTTTGTTTTGATTCGACGTGACTCGCCGTTGTTGTCCTTAGTGTCCAGACCGCCGAATTTTTATGGAGATTGCTGCGGGCTAGCTACTGTCCTCTCCCGCACAAAAGCGGTCATTAACGATGTGAGGGCTGCCATGGATTTGGCTTCTCCCGCCCTAGGTGCCGGGCTAGCCATTCGTCCCGGATGTTATGTTTGAAGGCTGCAAGGGCCTCCGATCCCGGACAATGATGATTTGATTTTTCTTCGCCAAGAACCGTGGTCCGAATTGTCCGCCGATTCATCCGCTGCTGAATTATGTGGCTTAGGTCATCGGCGCCCGTGGTCGCATATGTACCTTGAAGTTATCAAGGAACGCGCCTCCGTGTCTTCCCAACACCCAATTGACTCAAGGGCAGGCTGTTAAGCCAATGCCGAGCTGGTCCTTTAAGCTTGAGTGGCGATATTTGATGGCGTGAGATTGCCGCCACGGGCCATATGGATGTGGAGAATATAATCTTCGATCCACACCGCTGGGTCTGTTGTACCATCGTAAGATTCAATATTTACGAAGTTTGAACCCTTCAGGATCCGATGATCCATTACTTCGCCGCTGAAGCATAACGGTGCGGCGCCTCTATATTGAGCAATATCGCGACGCAGCTCGAGGGAGCGCTGTCTCGCTATGTTCGCCCGGCCGGCGTTATGTCCGGCGCGACGGTATTCGCTGGGTCGTGGGCGCCCACTTGATCCATAGATGGATCTGGATTGTCTTGCTTTGTCCTCCAATATGTCTCGCAAGTCCGCGCTGCTCCTTTTGGCTTCGTACTTTAGATCGATGCCGGGTACGGTCTTGGCCGGGGCTCAATGCCTCTTCGTCATGACCACGGGTGGTCGGTCACCCATGTCGTATGCTGGTGATGAAGGTATGTATGCTTCCTCCTCTAATCGGGGAGCAGCTTGCGCCTTGGGTAACTTTTTGAGGGGCGCTCGAGTTTATATTTTCGCCGCGAGGACCTCACCCATCGATCGGCTAGTAGATCTTGATCAGCTTGGAGCTGTTGTTGCTTTTTAGGCTATTTGCCGTGGCTATTAGCCTGCGCTTGAAGCGCTCTTGTTCGACGGGATCTCGAGTACGATTTAATTCATCATCGCTGAGGCTTGCTTCGCCTTCGGAGGGAGGCATATAGTTATCATCCTCAACCCTTCGCTCGCCGCCTGGCCGTGAGGGCTTGAGCTCAAGGCCCTCCGCGCTACGAGTCTTGCAGAGGGGATTGTCTTCGCACTCTCGAGTGTTATTGTCTCGTGCCGAATCTCCATTCTTGCTGTGGCGGATTTAGAGCGGCGCCACGACGCCGGGCGTTTGGGCTGCTTCTTTAGAGAATCTTCCTCCGCCGCTTTTTCGCCATCCCTTCTTTTGGGGTATCCACCATGTAGACATCGATGACGAGGTGGCCTTCCAAAGGCCCTCGTGGGCGCTGGTCCTGTTTCGCCTCCCATCGCCGCCCATAGCGCCGATGTCGCCGGAGTCGAAGTCTAGCATGTCGATTAAATCTTCGACGGTGGCTATAAAGTGGGTGGTGGGCGGGCTCAATTTCTTCGTCGTCCGAATCTCCAACCGCCCCGCCATAGTCCGCCAGATTCTCCCGATAGCGAGAGATTCTTCAGAGAATTCAGGATATCGCCAAAAGGCGAAAGTGCCGAAGATGTCCGCGGGCGGTGAATTCCATAACCGCGCCCAATTCGTTTAATTGGTGGGGCGCGGGAGGCTCGGAGTCCGCGAGAGTCCGCGCCGAGATCACGAAGTTTCGCAGGGACAAGATTGGTATTCAGCTCCATCGCTGCGGATGTTGAAGCCCTGTATGCGCGCTTCATCCACCGACCTCGATATGGGCAATCGCCCGCCAGTGGCCGGAGCGGATCTGTGTGCGCCACCAAAGCACCGTCCGCGGCAGAGCTAGATCATGCCCATCGCCATCGTGGCAGCATGGCTATTGTGGCTCGAGTCCGTCAAGATCAAGTCTCCGCGTCATCGCCATGAAGTTCAAGCTTCGAATCGACTCGACGGCCAGGGCGAAGCTTTTGATCTGCTCCAGATGGCCAAGAGAATTGCCCGCAGCAAAGCCGCCGAATACGAAGATCTGTCCGGGAGAAAAGTCTCACCGGGCAGCGTTGATGGTTGAAGATGCCATCGAGCCTATCGGTGACGCATACGCAGGAACTCTCAATGAAAGCACCAATGCCGTGTCAAACCGCGGATCTCGGTAGGGGGTCCCGAATCGCGCGCCTAGGCGGATGGTAACAGGAGACGAGGGACACAATGTTTTTACCTGTGTTCGGCCCTCTCGATGGAGGTAAAACCCCACGCCATGCTTGATTAATATTGATGATATGGGTAGTACAAGAGTAGATCTACCACGAGATCAAGGAGGCTAAACCTAGAAGCTAGCCTATGGTATGATTGTTGAGATGTAATGTTCGCCCCACGGATTCAAGGCCCTCCGGTTTATATAGACACCGGAGAGGCTAGGGTTACACAGAGTCGGTTACAATGGTAGGAGATCTACATATCCAGATTGCCGAGCTTGCCTTCCACGCCAAGGAAAGTACCTTCCGACACGAGCCGAGTCTTCAATCTTCTATCTTCGTAGTCCGGGAGTCCGCGGATATTGATAGTCCGCAATCCGACACCCCTAGTCGAGGACTCCTCAAGGACATATCGAGCGCCAAATTTGTCGAGCGAAATTAATCAACACTCCGACAAAACATAGGCCACTCGGAGATGTAAACTGAACATGAACGGCCACTTGGGCAACCACATATCCTATTTGAGCAACACCACAAGATATACAAGGATATTTGGCTGGTCTCACCTCGATGTTTGAGGGGTACGCCAGTGATCGGGATGACGGCGGGATGTTGGAGGGGTCGGTGACGGGACGACGGAGGTCACCAAACCATATAAGTTATCACTAGCAACAAAACATGTTCAACTAGTTTTATTAATTCAACTAGTTCTTACTAAATATAAACTTACTATAAATAGAAAAAACTAGTTCTTTCTAAAAATAAAGTAGTTCAACTAGTTATATTAATTATCTTACTAAAATAGATTAGTTCTGTTAATTCAACTAGTTCAACTAGTTTATTAATTTACTTACTAAACTAGTTCAACTACAACTAAAGTAGTTCAACTACCACTACTACTAAAAATCTAGTACTAACTAAGCTAAATTAACATCTACTACTACTAAATTAACATCTACTACTACTAAATTAACATCTAGTACTAGCTAACCCTAAATTAACATCTACTACTACTAAATCTAGTACTAACTAGTGGCAGGGGGTGGGGGCGACGGAGAGGTAGCTAGGCGGCGAGGTCGAGGGCGGTGGGAGGAGGGCTGCCATGGAGGAGGGAGGAGGGCGGTCAGAGCGGAGGGAGGAGGGCGGCAGAGGAGGGAGGGCGGCAGCAAAGCGAGGGAGGATGCGAGGAGGATGGAGGAGGGATGGAAGGAGGGGAGTACTCGTGGCGGACGAAGAAGGCGGCGACGGCGGCGACGCGACGATTTACTTACGGTTGACGCAAGCGAGAGTGAGAGTGTGAGTGAGAAGGGCCGGTCCTCCGTGGGGATAAGGTAGGGATAGTTGTAGCTGTTGGACAAAACGCGCTACAGCTAACCTAAGTAGCAAGAGCGCTTACAAGATAGTGCGCCATCGCTATAGCTAGCGGGGGCCAAGGTCATGGCAACTATAGCAGAAGCGCCAGAGGCTACAACGCGCCATCGCTACTTCCAAGTCAAGAGCGTTGCTTATGCAGACACGCTACCGCTACTAAGTAGCAGAGCGTGGTATTTTGAAGAGCGCTGGTAAGATTCTGTGTATAGGCTTTTCCCTAGTAGTGGATGTTTTTTGTGAATTACCTACAACTGAATACGTTCATATTACATTTACTAATGATCGACAACGATGACCGTTTCCTATTTTTTCTCTATCAAAATTGTTGCTCATGTCTTTCTTTGGCGTGAGTACTCCATTACGTTCTTGAGGACATGGGATAAACCTTATTGCTAGTCATCTTGTGAAGTTGAATCTAGTTTAATATTTTGATATTATGTTGTGGTGTAATTCTCTAATGGTGGTATGTGTCAGTGTCAAAACCGGCAGTCCTCGGGTAGGGGGCCCGAGCTGTGAGATCGGATCGATGTGTAACAAGAGACAGGGGGACACAATGTTTTTACCTAGGTTTGGGCCCTCTTTAAGAAGGTAAAACCCTACGTCCTGGTATTTGACACGTCTCCATCATATCTACTTTTCCAAACACTTTTGCTCTTGTTTTGGACTCTAATTTGCATGATTTGAGTGAAACTAACCAGGACTGACGTTGTTTTCAGCAGAATTGCCATGGTGTTGTTTTTGTGCAGAAATCAAAATTCTCGGATTGACCTGAAAATTTATGAAGAATTTTTATGGAATATATAAAAAATACTGGTGAAAAAATATACCAGAGGGGGGCCACCCAAGAGCCAAAAGCTCAGGGGGCGCGCCCACCCCCGAGGACCTCCGGCAACCCTAACTCCAACTCCATAAGTACCTATTCGCCAAAAAACAGATATAAGGAATCATCGCGTTTTATGATACGGAGCCGCTGCCACCTCCTGTTCTTCATCGGCAGGGCTGATCTGGAGTCCGTCCTGGGCTCCAGAGAGGGGGATTCGATGTCGTCGTCATCATCAACCTTCTCCATCACCAATTTCATGATGCTCACCATCGAGAGTGAGTAATTCCTTTGTAGGCTTGCTAGATGGTGATGAGTTGGATGAGATTTATCATGTACTCCCTCCATTCCTTTACATAAGGTGTATTTGTTTTCTGAAAAGTCAAACAAGTGCATGTTTGACCAACTTTTTAGAAAAATATATAAATATCCATAATATGAAATTTGTATTATTCGATCAAACATGAAAGGTAGTTTCATATCTGATCAATTAGGTATTCCAGATATTTCTATTTTGTTCTATAATCTTGGTCAAACTTTGAAATGGTTGACTTGCACGGAAACTGTCGGTGTCAAAACCGGCGGATCTCGGGTAGGGGGTCCCGAACTGTGCGTCTAGGCGGATGGTAACAGGAGACGAGGGACACGATGTTTTTACCCAGGTTCGGGCCCTCTCGATGGAGGTAAAACCCACGCCCCGCTTGATTAATATTGATGATATGGGTAGTACAAGAGTGGATCTACCACGAGATCAAGGAGGCTAAACCCTAGAGCTAGCCTATGGTATGATTGTTGTAATGTATGTCGTCCTACGGACTAAAGCCCTCCAGCTTTATATAGACACCGAGGAGGCTAGGGTTACAGTAGTCGGTTACAATGGTAGGAGATCTACATATCCAGACGCCAAGCTTGCCTTCCACGCCAAGGAAAGTCCCATCTCGACACGGGACGGAGTCTTCAATCTTGTATCTTCATAGTCTTGGAGTCCGCGACAATGATAGTCCGTTGTCCGACACCCCTAGTCCAGACTCTCAAGAGTCTCTCTAACCAAGCTTCAATGATGATAAGTCCGCGCCAAGATAATGTTCGGCATTGCAAGGCGGTTCCTCCCTTGAATAATCCAGAGAAGATCATGAACACCAGGATAGTGTCCGCTCGCAAAATAAATTCCACATTCCACCGTAGAGAGAATAAAATGTAGACCAATCCAATCTGGCCGACGATATGCGGCATGACGCCACACCGCTACCAAGCCTTTGTTTGAATCGCTTTTACTATACCACCTCAAAGACGCTCAGCTAAGCGGTTTCTTGGCACGCCCCGTCGGCGTAGATCGTGGTTCCCTTTATTCCGGATTCTCATCAATACGCGCGGGTAACCCAACCGCGCTCGAGGGAGTCCGGACTAGGGGTGTCCGGATATCCGGACTATCAATATCCGCCGGACTCGACTACGAAGATAGAAGATTGAAGTCTCCGCCATGTCCGGAAGGTACTTTCCTTGGCGTGAAGGCAAGCTCGCAATACGGATATGTAGATCTCCTACCATTGTAATCGACTGTAACCCTAGCCTCTCTAGTGTCTATATAAACCGGTGGGCCTTAGTCCGTAGGACGAATTACATCTCAACAATCATACCATAGACTAGCTTCTAGGGTTTAGCCTCCTTGATCTCATGGTAGATCTACTCTTGTACTACCCATATCATCAATATTAATCAAGCAGGACGAGGGTTTTACCTCCATCGAGAGGGCCCAACCTCGGGTAAAAACATTGTGTCCTCGCCTCTCGTTACCATCCGCCTAGACGCACAGCTCGGGACCCCTACTCGAGATCTCGCCGTTTTGACACCGACATTTGTGCTTTCATTGAGAGTTCCTCTCGTGTCGCCACCGATAGGCTCGATGGCATCTTCAACCATCAACGCTGCCTGTGGTGAGACTTTTCTCTCGACAGATCTTCAGATTCGGCGGCTTTTGCACCGCGGGCCAATTCTCTTGGCCATCCGAGCAGATCGAAGCTACGCCCCGCCGCCAGTCGATTCGAAGTTTGAACTTCACGGCCGATGACCGCGGAGACTTGATCTTCGACGGACTCGAGCCACAGCCAAGCGTGCCGCACTGTGACTGTCGTGGATTTGTCACGGCAGATGTCCTAGCGCAAGGACTTAGTCGTGGAGCCATCGCCACGGGTTTACTTGAAGGGATTAAAGCGGACACAAAGACACAAGGGTTTTATACTAGTTCGGCCCCTTCGATGAAGGTAAAAGCCTACGTCTAGTTGTGATGGAATTGATGTAGTCTCGATGGCTAGGAGCAAACAAGCTTCGCTTAGGCTCGAGTTGTGGTTGTCTCGCCCTGAACTGCCGCTGGTCGCCCCTTATATACACGAGTGACGCCTGTCGGTTCATAGAGTCCCAACAGTTCATACTGTGATCCCGTTGGTATCTCTATTCCTAACTTACAATACAAGTTATACATCAGGCCGGTTTACGGCCACAAGTTCTAAACCGACTACGTGCCTTGGGCCTTTTTTCGCTTGTACCACTAACGGAGTTAACTCGCCCAAGCCGGCGGGTTTACACCTAGTGGTAATATCCCCAACATTAGGCCCCGATTGATTTGAAATGGTTCATGTCAATCCTTCACAAAGCTTGTATCTTGACATCTTCGTTGTTCCGTAAACCGCCATGGCGCTATTATTTCGTCATCAGAACCGCATGACGTCATCCTGAAATTTTATCCTTTATTACGCCTTCTTTAATAGCGCCTCGATCCACGCCTGACCTAGCTCGCTTCCTTATAAATAGGACCGAAGGGTCATTTCTTTCCTCCCTTCGCTTCTCTTCTTCGCCTTCCTCGCCGCTGCTTTTGAGCTCCACCATCGCCGCCGACCGCTTCGCCCTAGGCCACAGATCGACCGAACGCATTCGTATCATCGCGCCTCTTTCCCCATCTTCTCCATTCCCGTAAGCTTCTTCCCTTCTCGACTTAGATCTGCTTTTAGGTTCCAGCTTCATACCGTGTTCTTCGACGCTTCCATCTATCCTTTTAACTTTGAACCACACCGTGAATCAGACTGCATTAATAGCGATTCCTACGCCCGCACGCACTTTCTCATCTTAAGCCCACGGATCTTCTCGTGATATATATCTCGCCACATAGTCCACTTCCGCTTCGCTTACTCCGTGAAATATTTTCTGCTTTCTCAGACCTGCTTGATCCATAGCTATCATGGGATTTTGTGAAACTTGTTTCTGCAAACTATCCATAGCTTCAATTATTTCCAAGGCCTAGATTAGGCGGTTTAACTCACCACAAGAAAAAGCTGCTAAACCGGCACAGATACACCATTAGTCCCCTTGTTGAACCGCCAGAGCCCATCTGACATCATATCACAGTAAACCGATTTATAGACACTGCCTCCGGTTTATCATAACTTAGATCAATCACTTTGTAACAAGCACGCTCTTGAACCGGATCAGTTACTTTTGTAGATCTTATCATGGCCAAATAAGTGTATGAATGCAATCGGGTTCCTTCGCACACCGAGTCACAAATTAACGATCCGTATCGACATGCTTTAGATGACAGAGATACACCCATCGGAGGGTCCCCTGAGAGGAATGTCCTCCCACACCTCAGAAGGAGAAGTTGTGGTCTTTGCAGATCATCTCGCCCGGGCTTCAAACCGCCTGTTCAAAATTTACCGGACGTGTTGCCAATTTTAGCTCCGCCCCCGTGACATTGGCCCCAACTCGCACCAATTTATGCCACTTTCAAGTACTATCTGAAGTATATCTGCAAGAGGAACCTTCTGTTGAACTGTTTAGAGACCTCTTCCATCTAAACCATCGCACTGAATTCACCGACGGCCCCAATACATAATTGGGTGGTATGGCTATTCAGAAAAGGAAGGAGATCACCTATCCCCACGTCAAACTCCATACTCACCCCAAGGAGTGGAATGCGACTTGGTTTTATTGCAAGGATACTTCTCCTGAAGGTGAAAATCCTTTACCTGGCTTTCGTCCAGAGCGGCTATGCAACACTCATCCGTTTCCTCAAAGATTAAGCGCCAAAGATAGAAGCAAATATGCCCCGCAACTTCCAAGCTCCGAGCCTTTATGGCCAACGGTTTGACTGGAATTGATCTTGCACGCTGTTGGTTATCCCGGGCATACCGCTTTGAGCCGCTTTTGGTTTGATGTGTCAAGATATCGCAGCGCCGACGACCCACTCCGACACACAAAACTTGAACTTTCGATGATGAAGTTACGGACTCAAGAAAAGGATGCTGAATGAACCGAGCACCTCCGTGCTCAAACCAGTTTAGCTCCTCATCGCACCACCAACAAACCACCATGTAAGTTTCCAGTTGCTTCATCATTAAACCTGTTATTGCTTCATGTATCCAACATTTAATTACTTCTGATCCAGGGTGATAATCCATTTTGGAGCAAGAAACTTTCCCAAGACAAAGCGGAGAAAGTGTATGCCAAGCCGCCCAAAACAAAAATTGTCAAGAAATCAGCCCATAAGAGAAAGACCACTGCTTCATCTGACCCAGCCATTGACGATGATGTGGGTAATCCGGAACTTGATTCTCTTGGCTTGCTTTTTACACGCCTTATTGATGATGATGCTTGTCGATGACGCCTGAAGCCAAAGAACGCAGGATTTGCCGAGGTAACTATTCTTTCTTCCGATTCAACAAATTTGCCTTTACCAAAATTTCGCCAGTAAACCGAAAGTTAAATTTTCACCCTTTTGCTTATTTGGATCCCAAATTTCCTATGAAGACACAACAACATGAAGCTCGCCGACAACCCGCATGCGGTCGTAGTTACTCGCCGGTTTACCAAACAGCCCGGTTCGAAGCGCCATTCGAGGTCTCCGACCTTTTTATTGCTTTTAAATTCCAATGCGGTTTCTTCCACAACCTCTTAATCCGTCCGACCATTACCAGTGTCACTTCCCACTCATCCTCCGTGACTCGCCACTCAGCTACCACCATTGAAGATAGCCGCCGGTAAGCTAAACCGCCATATGCTTCTAATATATGTTGCAATGGATATGCTTTTTCTCCGACTTTTGTTTCTTAGAACAAAACCGAAACCAAGCATGAAAGCCCGCTTGATAAAACGGCGATGAAGCCGCCGCCGACATCATGAGAGAGCGCCGACCTTGAAAATTTTGCTCAAGACATTCCCAATGATCCTCCGTTCAAGATGAGGTTATTCTCAAGAAAGGCCTTTCAATGCTTCACCTCGCCGATCCACCTGCCAAAGACCGTCCGCTTGATAAATCTCACACCTTGTTACATACAGCCGCGCTCACACAATCCGCCGAGTCGAAGATGATGACGCTAGATCATCGGTATGGGCCGCTCAACCGGGAATCTCGCAACCTTAACCAGCATACTGTGAAAGAGGATTTTCCCACCTCGAATAAAGGAAAGTGGGATGTCGAATCGAAACATATGCTGCTTTAAGCGCCCAAGACCTTCATTCTCGCTATTTAAACCGGCTTTATACTAGCCGTGACTATGAAGCTGGCCCGTCAAGTTAATAAGGGACAAATTTGAGGTAACTCACCCTTTCCTTACCACCAAGATATCAGTTCTTGTAGTTCTCAAGGGCCGGTTTGTAATCTTGATCAAACCGACTTGACTATATTCCTTAACAACTTTGAAATCCACCAGATAGCTCCAAGGGCCGTTGAACTGCGCATATTTAAACCGTACTTCAATAAAACTGCCTTTTGGAAACATTGCTAGATCAAATAGCCATTAGCCCTCAAGTGCCAAGTTGAATACTTGTATTGAGCTTGGGACTTTGTCATCTAATAATAATGTAAAAATCAAAGGTACATTAGCCCCCAAGTGCCAAGCATATAACTGTTGTGTGGTTGGGACTTTGACTGCCTTGAATTCTCGGCTGATCGCATTATCGATACACAGCCGAGGTGAAAATCAAAGATGACCGGATTGCCGATTTACAAGCTGCTTTGAAAACCCAAAGCAGTCAAAAGAGAAGGCCAAGAAAGAGTTAACCAAAGGCTTTGAACGCTGCTGAACAAGTGAAGGAAAGCTTGAAGAAAGAACAGCGGATCGGGCCACCGAGAAGGCTAATTTGATCAAACGGGCTGAAAATGTCAAGCTGCCCTTAAACCGTAGTAGATGATCCGACAAACAGAAGCGCAAGTACACTCTATGACCGCGCAATCTTTGGTAAGCTTCCTTCAACAATTGTGACATGTTGCACCTGCTGTATCATTACTCGGTTTAGAACTAACCATTTATCGCTTGTAGGCACACGATTGGGCACTTAGGAAATGATGTGCGGAAGAAATCAAGGCTGTCTACACTTTAGTAGAACAGTTTATATACCGAGCCCAGCAGTATCATCACCACAGCTCTCATAACAACCCGCACCTTCCTTGATTCAAGATACTCAACCGCTGTCCATGCTTCCCGCCCGGATTGAAGAGGTGAAAAATCTGCGCCGAACCGAGCTATTAACGCTTTGATCCGAGCCAAGGCATGGGTACCAGTGCTTTGATCCTATAGAAGCAGCTCAAGGGTATCCCAGCTGTTAAAGAAGATTGTTCTGATTTCAATGAAGAGGATTTACGGGCTATAAACCGCGCAAGACGCCTCTAGCTTGTCACCGTCAAGAAGCCGATTTGGAGCATTATCAAGCACAATACAATGATCAAAACAAGCGAGTGCCTCGCCCAACCTTTGAAGCGAAAATCTGATCCCCCAATCCGTAAGCATACTTACGCCTCGATATTGAACCGCCTTTCTCGATCCACGAAGAAGCTGTCTTCCAAGCGCTTAATGGGAATCGATCGACCACTGTGGATTTCCACCAATGGGTAGAGACGAGGAGGTCAAGCGCGGAGGATGAAGAATGACTTGAACCGTGGCCGTTTAAATGCGTAATATGCAATGTATACCCAAAGAACAATGATCTCACTTGGGCACCGTGGTGCCTTTGTAATAATTTTAGTTAAAACTTTTGTGCTTGAATATGCCTTCGCATAAGTAGTGAAACTTTTGCTTGATCCGTATTTCCGCAACCAAAAAAGTCGAACCTGGTGGCGGTGATACCACCAGCCGTTTATGGTATTCAAATAGATATATCGAATTCCAATAAATATATGATAGAAATACCGCCGTGTCTAGGCATGAAGTCAAGTGAGCTAAACTTGAAGCGGAGGCTTTAAAAACCATGACCGTCAGAAGCGGGAGAAAATAACTCCTATATAAACCGTGGCTGAATCAGCACAAGCCCCTTGTTATTCAATGATGATTAACAGAAGAAGGTAAACCGGCGATAAAACTCCGCGTAATATTAAATCGTGTTCGCCAGTTTGTAATCGATAGCTTGAACCGAAAAATGTTTGTCGGGTTAAAACGCAACAACAAAAAATCGAATACCAATTATGTGAAAATATGGCAACAAAGGCAATAACTTTGCAAAAGAAAAGCTTCATTGAGCTGGTCGATGGCATTACCATGGTCGACGCAACCAAGCCCCCAAGGCGAGCGATGGTGCCACCGCCAGTCCCTAAAAGACTCTTGGCGAGTACGCCGCCAAGTGGCATGACATTGGTTTGGGTTCACCAAGCCCCTAAATGACTCGCCCTATTGGCCGACTCAAGAGGCGGACTGTTCAGACGTGACCGTGTCCCCAATGATCCGGTGGCTTTCTTATCAAGAGGTGTTGCATTGGTTCGACACCACCAAGCCCCCAAGTGATAAAAACAAATGTCAAGGGTAAACCGAGGCCGCTTAAAAGCGTACACTCCATGTAACCACGCATGATAAGAAAGACAGAGACCCCGCTTAGCCGAGGCTCGCTTTTATTATATCAAGATAATATATACATTGTCATGATATGTACATAAACCGAGCCGATGACTCAAGTGTAGTAAGGTCAAGATGAGCTATATTCCACGGCTCGTTGGTCTCCTCCTCTCGATGTACGTGAGTCTTGACGCCTCAATATCAATCGATAGTATGATCCGCTGTGTAGATTCTGTCGACCACAAAAGGTCCTTCCCAAGGTGGGGATAACTTATGCATATCTGTCTCGTCTTGGATGAGGCGGCACCAAATCTCCTTCTTGAAAGGTTCTCGCTTTAACCCGCGATCGTGATAGCAACGAAGATCTTGCCGGTAAATCGCCGAACGAGCAACCGCCATATCACGCCTCATCCAATAGGTCCAAAGCGCCCCGCCGCGCCGCCTCGTTGTCCGCTTCACATAAGCCGCTACACGGGCTTAATCGCGCGATATCACCGGGGAGAACTCCTCCGCCTCCGTAGACCATGAAAACGGTGTATACCCGTGGACCGTTTGGCGAGTATTGATACTCCATAGCACCAATGGTAGCTCTTCAACCCAGCACCCGGTGTTCTTCAGAACGGAACCAAGTCGGGTTTGATGCCTCAGAAGATCTCTTGATTAGCTCGCTCGCTCGCCTGCTGGACTGGGTGAGCCATCGATGACACGCTGCCGATGTGCTCACATTCACGTAACTCTTTCATAGCACCCTTGGATAAATTAGTACCATTATCAAGAATGATACCGTGGAAAGCCAAACCGAAAATCACCTTTTGATGAACTACACCGCTGCTGCATCACACTTGCCGACAGTGCTCCGCTCAACCCACTTGGTGAATTTGTCCACCGCCACCAACAGTGGGTCTTCTTATCCTTGGATCGCTTAAATGGTCCCACCATATCTAGCCCCTGTTGCAAACAGCCACGTTATTGGGATCATCCTCAATTCTTGCGCCGCACATGAGCATGCTCGAAAATTTCGACATCCATCACACCGCTTAACCAAGTCCTCCGTGATCGCAGTGCAATAACCAAGAAATCCGGACGGAACGCTTTGCCACTGTGGACTTTGAACCGCGTGATGTCCACAATCCCTTCATGGATTTCTTAAGATTTCACAGCCTTCCTCGGGGAAACACAACGTTGAAACGCCTCGATACATCGCAATGATGCAACTCACCATTAAGAATCGCTATAGATTTGGAGCGCCGGATTATCCGTTCGCCGTAATCTCATCTTCCGCAACTCCTCGAGTCATATACGCAAGAAAAGGAATCGCCCAATCCGAATAGCATGTAATGCTGCCACCAACCGAGCCTCCGGATCGAATAGCCAACCGCTTCACCAGGAGCTGGACTGACGGTTGTGCAAGACGCCCAAAAGACATTAGGCGGACCGTTTACGCCGAGAACCCAACCGCTTAAAGCTCCGCCGCTTCGTTTCTTCCGGCGATCCACATGATCCACTTGATAACCCTTGAAGCATCCTGCAATATTATCCACTTCTCGACGATATGCGCCATAAGTTGGTCCTTAGAGTCCCAAGTGCCGATACTTGCCGAGCCACCAGTCCGAAGTCACCAAAGCACTTAACCCGCTTAAGTTCATCTCCTTAGCCATCCGGAGGCCATGGAGCAAGGCTTCAGACTCAGCTGCATTATTAGTACAAGGGAACATTAAACGGAGAACGAATAAAACTTATCACCGTGGGAAGTTAAAACGACTCCAGCTTCGAGCCTTCCAACCGCCTCGATCCGCCGAAATGAATAGTCCAATATGTGTGATCCGCCCTCCTGGTGCTTGTAACTCCGCCCACCATTAATGAAATCAACAAGTGCTTGAGACTTCACCACAGACGTGGTATATACTTTAGTCCATGCGCCCAAGCTCGATGGCCCATTTTGCAATCCGCCGCCGCCTCCTGCTTCTCAGATGATATCACCCAAAGGAGCTGAACTAACCATCGTGATAGGGTGCCTTGAAATACCGCCAGCTCGACCGCCATAAAACACCATAGACTAGCTTCGCCAATGCGGATACCGCTGTTTGGACTCAATAAGCACCTCATCGATATAATAAACCGCCGCTGAACCGATATTCTTCCCCGCCTCCTTGCGCCCACCACGATAGCCACACTTATCGCCGAGCATTGGCTGCCACATATAACAACAAGGCTCTTTGTCAACCGGAGCCGCAAGAACAAAGCGGATTGGCCAATTACCGCTTTAGATCCTCAAATGCTTCACTGCCAAATGACCTGCATTTAAATTATCTGCCTTCCTCAAAGATCCGGTATAAGGATGGCCTTTCTCCGAGGTACCGATAAACCCAAACGATTCGCCCGCCAGACGCTGAACATCATTGATACACTTTTGTTTAGCCAAGGAAGTAATAGCTTTAATTTTCTCCGGATTAGCCTCAATTCCTCCGTTAGACACCGTAAACCCCAATAACTTGCTCGCCGAACACCAAAAACACACTTGGCCGGATTAAGCATCATCTTATAAATGCGCAAGTTGTCGGTTTTCTTCAAATCTTCCACCGTTGTCTCCTTTTGTCTTGATTTCACCACAATATCATCCACGAAGCATGTACATTGCGCCGATCCGGGTATGCGTGCAATTCAGAGACACACCGATAAGTAGCTCGGGCGCTTTTGAGCCCAAAAGGCATAGATACATAGCGTAAGGCTCCAAAGGGAGTTATAAACGCTGTTTTCTCCTCGGTCCTTAACCGCCATTTTGATCCGATGATATCCAGAGTACGATCCAAAAACTTAAACGCCACATCTCCGCCGTGGCATCAATAACTGATCAATGCGGGAGGGCAAAAGGATCCGCCGATGTGCTTTGTTAAGATCTGTAGTCCACACACATACGCCAGTGCCATTTTTCTTAAGGACCAAAGACCGGATTAGCAAGCCACTCGATGAAACACTCAATGATAAAGCCAGCCGCCAAAAGCCTCGCTATTTCTCTCCAATGGCTTTGCGCTTTTCTTCGTTAAACCGCGGAGGAACTGTTTCACCGGTTTATACTTAGGATCCACATTAGTGTGTGCTCAGTGAGTTCCCTCAGACACCGGCATGTCGATGGCTTCCATGCAAAGATATCCCGTTCTCACGGATGAACTCGATGAGCGCGCTTCCTATTTGGGATCCAGTTGGCACCGATGGAACTGCTTGGACGAATCGCCCGCACGAAGTCAACAAGCTTGGTCTCACTGCCGATTTAAACTTCAGATCCGATTCATGCTCAGAGTTGGCTTCTTCAAAGGGGTCATATCCACGGATCAACGTTGTCCTTATAGAACTTCAACCTCCGCGGCACGCACGCCTTTGCATAAGCTGCATCACCTTCCTCACATTCCAAAGCAACTCGGCGGCTTCCATGCACCGCTATCGCCTTTGTAACCCGCATTTTGAGCTGCAAGTAGATATAACAAGGTCGTGCCATGAACTTAGCATAAGCTGGCCGCCCAAACAAGGCATGATATGGACTCGGATTTTCACCACTTCAAAAGTTAGCTTTTCGCATCGAATCGTGCTCGCTCAAAAGCCACATCCAGGCTATCTTACCAACAGATAAGCAGATTTGCTCGGTACTACACCATGGAACACCGTATTGACGGTCCGAGATCCTTGTCTCGTTAGACCCATGCGACGGAAAGTTTCATAGTATAATATATTAATACCGCTTCTCCATCCATAAGTACCTTAGTGAATTTATAGCCCCCACCGAGGGTCTACCACCAATGCCACCGACCCGGATTATCAACCCGGGGATGGTCCTTCGCCCACACGATAGGCTGCTCGACCAGCATAAATAACGCGGCAAGGCCGGTTCAACAGAAGTTTATCGCCCGCCAGAAGCTTCCGATCTCGCTTGTCCAAACTGGTTGTGAAAACATGATATCGCCCACTATTCAACCGCTTTGGTTGGCTCGATAACCCGATCGCTATTGCTGCCACGCCGCCACCCCGATTATTCTCGACTATTGTGATCGCCTTTGATTAAGCCCTCAACCGAAGCTCCATCCTCGACCCGCCCGTGGAAACCGGATCCTCGAACCGCCACCGACCGGGTCATACCGAAAGCATTGAGTTTTTGAACTCCCGCATAATATAACAGCCTTTCCAGAGATGGTTCGATGGGGACTCTTCGCCCCGCGTGCTTGGGGCAAGGTTGATTCAATAAGTAATTCAAACGGCTCAGATAGGATTTTGGCCCCGATTCATTTTGCCTCAAGCCGCTGCCCTCCGTCTCCGCCAGATTAGTGTTGGCTACGAACCGGTTACCATCGCCTTGCGCTTTGCCTCCGCTTTCCATGACCCGCCGGTTTGTATTGCTGCCCCTTGAGTTGCCGTTTTCTTTCCCTTCCTCGCTTCATCATCATCAGCCTCGTGATCCTGGTACCGTCTCAATCATCATATTTTACCAAAGCGCCATGAGGGTTCCCATGTCATTACAGTAACCGCTTCAGATGCCCCAATTTTAATTTTAAAGGCTCAAACCGCAGCTTGCCTTCTAATGTTAAGATCGCAGAGTCATGATCCGTCGAGGAGTGCAAAATCTCGAAACACGGCGCATCTAACGGGTTGTCGACTTCTTCCTCCCGGACACAAGCCGCCAGTCTACTATGGACTTGGGCTGCTTACACGCATCCTTGAAGTTCGATAAACCGGCCCGAATCGCCCATGAGCTGATAGAATTGGGCGTAAGCTCTTCAACCAAGCACGGGCCGGCCTTCCAAAGATCATGGTGAAGCACTTTGCACATGCGGTCTCATCAACATCTAGCATCTCCATGGCCATCTCATAACTTTCAACCCACGCCAGGGACAGATCAGGTGTAATTCGGCACCTTGTGGCCCTTAAAATCTTTAGGCGACGACATTGCGTAAAGCGGGATTAAACAGGCACCCTAAAGCGGACGCGACTCGGTCCGGCGAAGGTGGTAGGGCTAACCGTATGTCGACCCACGCCATCCTCAGGCCGCTAACTCGCCTCCTCGGTCGGCCCGATCCACCACCTCCCGAGCATCACGAATGCCACCCATCTGGTGATTGCCTCGGCCGCTTCACGGTCCCGCTGCTGTTTGATATGGCCGGTTCATCCATACGCCGCCAGAGTTCGCTTGACGGGCGAGTGAATCCGATCACGGCCATATGAATACGCCTCGCCGATCGCGCGTACCGAGAAGCCTTAACCCGGCGGTCTCAACCGCCAGGGGAATCTCCTTCGATCGATAGCTTCCAATCGGCGCGGCCGCAACACGGTTGTCCATAGGATTAGAATAATGACCGGAGGTGTTCAGATCGGCGGAGGAACCACCATGTTCTCGCCGCTGAGGCTCCATCAGCGTGGTTGAACCGCCGCCTCCCGCCCCGTGCCTCAATCCGCTTACCTCCTCAGGCCGGGCGGGTTATCGGGTCCGCCCCGGTCCGAAGAGATTTCTAGGATCAAATCCTAATGGCAGCGCGATCTATACTTCCGCTTCAACACCTCCCGCGACGCACTCGTCAAGCATGAGTTTGTAAGCTCAGGCGCCCAGAGCGCCCGCTCTGCGCCATACGCCTCTTCTCTCGACGCTAGATCCGCTGGCTTATGGATCTCGCTTCTCTCACCTTTTGCAATTTCTGCATTATGAGCCTCCTGATCCGCCGGATTGTCCTCCGCCATAAGCGCTGCTAGTGCATCAAATAGGTTCGACAGAACTTGAACCGCGGCGACTGGCCTCCTCCCTCGCCGCTGCCACGCCGCCGCTGCTGAACCGAAAGCATCGCTGCTGCGTTGAAGAGTGGTTTGCTGCTCGCGCATCGCCATGAATACTCCAACCCGTTGAATTGGCTTGGGGGTCCGGAATATCGCCACCGCTTAACAGCCCTCGATCATATCGCCTCGCAGCTGGTACAATGACTCGGTCTCTCCGTTGAAGATTCATCGCCGAATAAACGACGGTCTCACTACCGTGTTCAACCGCGCCATACTCTCCTCCGTGGATGACTCCAACGAAGACATGCTTCACGGCCGATTTAATCCGGGCAGGTCGCGACGCTGAGCCGCTCTCGATGAGGTCGGTGCAGATGTCCGCTCAGCCCAGAGCTCCCCGATCTTGCCGATGAAAACGCGTGTATGCCGGCGAAGGGGACCCGGTATCCGTGACTCGATTGAATCGCCTCGACCCCATCCGCGTCGCCGATGTAGATTCGCCGACGACTCTTGGTCATCCGCCCACGACGTAGCCTTCGAGTCCTTTGAGCTTGCCTCCAAGATCGCAAACCATCGTGGCGAGAGCCCCACGATGGGCCTGATCTAGCTCGCCGCGGACGGTGCTTTGGTGGTCAAGACTCGATCCGCCCGCCACTAGCCCGAGCCGATTGCCCATATCGAGGGCCGGGATAGACGCCACTGGGGCTTCAACATCCACGGCGATGGAGCCAATACCAATCTTGTCCCCACGAACTCGTGATCCCGAGGCGCCGAACTCCTCACCGACTCGAGCCTCCCGCCCCCACAAATTAAACCGGATTGGGCCCCCGTTATGAAATTCACCGCCATGACATCTTCCAAAGACTCGCTTTTGGCGATATCCTGAATTCTCTCAAGCATCTCTCGCTATCAGAGAATCCTGGCCGGACTATGGCCAGGACGGTTGGAGTTCGGACGACGAAGAAATTCAGAGCCTGCCCACCACCCACTTTATAGCCACCGTCGAAGATTTAATCGACATGCTAGACTTCGACTCCGACGACATCGACGCTATGGACGACGATGCCGGAGACGATCAGACCCAATACCACAGTGGCATCGGAAGGCCACCTCGCCATACGACGCCTAGATGGTGGATACCCCAAAAGAAGGGGATGGCGAAAAAGCAACGGAGGAAGATTCTCTAAAGAAGCAGCCCAAACGCCGGCGTCAGCGGTGCCGCTCTAAATCCTGCCACAGCAAGAATGGAGATTCCGGCATGGGAGACAATAACACCCGGAGAGTGCCGAAGACGATCCCTCCTGCAAGACTCAGCGCAGAGGACGCAGGCAAGCCCTCACGACAGGCGGCGGGCGAAGGGGTTGAGGATGATAACTATATGCCTCCTCCGAAGAAGCAAGCCTCAACGATGATGAATTCGCCATACCCGAGGATCCCGTCAACAAGAGCGCTTCAAGCGCAGTAAATAGCCACGGCAAATAGCCTAAAGAAAAAGCAAGAACAGCCCAAGCTGATCAAGATCTGCTAGCCGATCGATGGACCGAGGTCCTCGCGCCAAAAGTATAAACTCAACACCCCTCCAAAAGTTACCCAAGATGCAAGCTGCTGCCCGATTAGAGGAGGAAGCATACCTTCATCACCAGCAAGACGACATGGCTGACCGACCACCCCTGTGGTCGCGACAGAGAGCATTCAGCCCCCACCAAGACTGCACCCGGCATCGATCTAAGAGTACGGCCAAAAGGAACGCTACCGGACTTGCAAGACATATTGAGGACAAAGCAAGACAATCCAGATCCATCTATGGATCACGGGGCGCCACGACCCACGAATTTAATACCGTCGTGCGAACATAACGCCGCCGGGCTGAACATAGCGCATAACGCCCTCGAGCTGCGTCGCGATATTGCTCAATACAGGGGCGCCGCACACCCGTTATGCTTCACTGACGAAGTAATGGATCATCAGATCCCCGAAGGGTTCAAATCCGTAAATATTGAATCTTACGATGGTACAACAAACCCCGCGGTGTGGATCGAAGATTATATTCTCTACATCCATATGGCACACGGCGACGATCTCCACTCCATCAAATATCTGCCACTCAAGCTTAAAGGACCAGCTCGGCATTGGCTTAACAGCCTGCCCGCAGAGTCAATTGGGTGTTGGGAAGACCTGGAGGCCGCGTTCCTTGATAACTTCCAAGGTACATATGTGCGACCACCAGACGCCGATGACCTAAGCCACATAATTCAGCAGCGGATGAATCGCCGCATAATTACGACACGGTTCTGACGAAGAAAAATCAAATCGCCGATTGTCCGGATGCGGAGGCCCTTGCAGCCTTCAAACATAACATCCGGACGAATGGCTAGCCCGCACACAGGCAGGAGAAGCTGAAATCCATGGCAGCCCTCACATCGTTAATGACCGCTTTTGTGCGGGAGAGGACAGTCAGCTAGCCCGCAGCAACAATCTCCGCAAAATTCTGGCAGTCCGGACACTAAGGACAACAACGGCAGGTCACGTCGAATCAAAAACAAATGCCGCATTAACGGCGACGACAAAGAGGATACGGCAGTCAATGCCGGATTCCGAGGCTCCAAACCCGGTCAACGGAAGAAGCCATTTAAAAGAACAACTCCGGGTCCGTCCAATCTGGACCGAATACTCGACCGCTCATGCCAGATACATGGCACACCCGAAAAGCCAGCTAATCACACCAATAGAGATAGTTGGGTGTTCAAGCAGGCTGGCAAGTTAATTGTCGAACACAATGACAAGGGGCTAAATAGCGACGACGAGGAGGAGACCCGGCCGCCGAACAATAGAGGATAGAAGGGTTTCCCCCCACAAGTACGGACTGTGAATATGATTTACGCGACCCATATACCCAAGAGGGAGAGGAAGCGCGACTCACGGACGCCTATGCGATGGAGCCAGCCGCCTCAAGTTCAATCCATGGTCCTCCCGTCCGATCACTTTCGATCGACGAGACCATCCGACCAGCATATGCCATGGCGGATTCGCGCGTTGGTCTTAGACCCAATCGCCGATGGATTTCACCTCACAAGAGTCCTCGATGGACAGCGGCAGCAACTTTGAACCTGCTTTATCAGACACAAGGCGCAAAATGGGCATAGACCCATCCAGATCAAACCTACTAAGACAACCTTTAAAGGTGTCATCCCAGAGTGAAGCCAACTCAGACAGTCGCTCACCACACCGAAGTGGTCTTCGATCCCGGATAATTTCGGCGAAGAGTTAATCTTCGATATCGTCCCGCTTCAGAAGCGGCTATCATGCCCGCTTTCGGACGAACCGCGTTTGCAAAATTCAACGCGTGCCACATTATGCATACCTAAAGCTCAAGATGCCAGCCCTCGTGGAGTCATTACGGTCAATGGGAATACGGAACGCCCTCCGAACGGAGGAACATACAGCTGCTCTCGTGGCGGTATAGAGCAGCCTCCTACGGCAATTCTCTAGTCCGCAATTAAAAGCGGATACATCAAAGCGCGCCGAGCAACACTAACCAAGACCACTGGCGCGATCGAGCATCGCCAGAGTAATGCGCCCCAACCTTCGCCCGCATGATCACAAGAATAACACTCCGCGTACATCATTACGCTTTGGAGATACCATGGGCGCAGGGGAGGGGCTTAACCACAAGGACCAAAGAGTGCGGCTCGACCACACCAGGGGATCATGCGATCGCCCCCCTTGGCTTTGTTTTTTATCTTCTTTTGCGTATACAGGACTCCATTAACCAGAAGCCCTGTCCGACGGCGAACTTGCCGAACTCACGATGCAACAATCAGGGATTAAAGAAGGCTGCGACAAACACTCAGGTGGTCTCCATTACGAGCATTAAATTCGATTACATACACCAAGTCTGCAGCTTATCCCTGGAGGGGGACATGTTAATTTAGTCCAAATCCCTTGCTTACCGCACTATTTGTATCAGTCCGCTTTATTAGCAGACCTTCTTTCATAAATAACGCAGCGCTTCCTTTTTGCAAGTACACTACCTTTTCATTGCAATTGCATTATCTTTTACATATGTTCATCATATGACATCTTGCACCCGTATACTTTGGTACGGCCGAATACACCAGGGGCTTCTGTTCCCTAGATTATGGTGCGATTAAGTCCGAACACTTTCACAAGTGCGGCACCCCGAACTTATAGCATTATATGAATCAGCTCGAATCATGTCTTGGGTCAATAGTTGGGTTTGCCTGCTCCCATGTTTTGGTACCTTACGCCCGCCTGGTCGGCTAAGGTAGCACCGGAGAACCATCGCGATTGCGCCCGCTTGAGCCGGGTTAATGCCTCAGTGGAGAAAGCTAAAACTGACTGGCATGATAAGGCGAGAGACTGGTCGCTGTTCGAGAGGTCCTTTCGGGTCCCTAAAGACTCATGCCGCTTCGAGCAAAGTTCTGGATGATGTCCGACGAAGGCGTGGATAGCGCCCCGGATTCGGTCTTCCGAATACCAGGGGCTTCGTCGAAATTTAAAATTATAGAATCTATGGCTAAGTGAGAGTGTTCAAGCATTATAAGTCTGGTTGCCTTGTTCGTCATGTTGAGCGCCTCCCTAGATGGACCCAAAAATGGGAACAAGAGTGCTCAAGTTTATCACCGAACACCCCAGCACTCGTGGCTTGGGGGCTGAAGCCGACGACTTGCCATCTCTCAGACTTAACAAATGGCCACACAGAAGGTAATATTTTAAATTCAACAAGCGTTTCTCATAGCGCATATAAACGAAGTTTTCAGCGCATAGGATAAAAACACAGCGAGTTCACTCAAAGATTACATTAAGGGGGCACTCATCTGCAATATCGCAGGCTCCCTTCAGGACAACTTTATAATATCGCTCCGGCGTGCGATGCTCCTTGCCCGGCGGCGGCGGATCCGTGAGAAGCTTCTCCGCATCTAGTTTGCCCCATTGCACCTTTATGCGGGCAAGGGCCCGACGAGCGCCTTCAATGCAAAGTGAGCGCTTGATTACATCCAGCCCGGGCATGCATCCACCAGCCGCCGCACTAGGCCAAAGTAGCTGCTGGCATGGCCTGCCCAGCCATACCGGACCGTGAGGCCCTTCATGGCCTCCTCAGCTACCTTTTAGGAGTTCGACCAGCTGCTTCACCTGGTCGCTAGGGGCACCGGATGGCCGGCCTCAAATCTACCGACGAAGACCTTCTCCGCTGAGCTCCCTCCTCGCCACGATAGAATGCGGCGGCATCAGGCGCACCACGCAGATCCGCAAATGCCCCGGAGAGCTCCGACCGGGTAAGTATCCGGTAATTTATATTAACATGCTTGCTCTGCATGAAAACGCCTTACCCGCCGCTATCTTCTTCATGTCCTCTACCTCTGATGGGCCTTCGGGCCTCGGCCTTGGCGGACTTGGCACTTTTCGAGGCCGAGGCAAGCTCGGACTCTCGAAGTCTTGAGTCACGCTCCAAACTCTCATGCTTTTCCATGAGAGCCCGGAGCTCTTGCCGAACTTCCGCCACCAAGCCGCTTGCTTTTCTCGCTCAGCCCGTTCGGGGCCGCATTATGCGTCGCCACGGACACGGCATCCTTCAGGGCTGCCACCTCGTTAGTGGCCCCTGCAAGACACATATTATCCTCATTAATTTTGTTCGCAACCAAAACCCTTTTCTGTAAGGTACTTATTTAAAGTGGTGTTATTCACCTTCTTTTTCCTTGAGCTGCCTTTTGGCATGGCCGAGCTCTTGCTCCGACCGCTCAAGGTCCTCCTCGATGGAAGCGCCTTTAAGCGCCTCCAGCAGGTTATCCGGCGCCTCCGGTTGGACGGAGGCCGCCGGCATCACGGTCCTGCCCTTCTTTTGAAGGGGCCGCTTGCCGGACTCTGGAACCGCTGCGGGTTCCGAGGTGGAGTCCGGCACGAAGTCCGGGGGGCTGCCTGACGGCACCTCCGGATCCTCCTCCTGGCGGGTCCCTCTGGATTCCGCCTCGTCGTCCCTCGCCGACGTGGGGTAGAGGCAGTCGGGATGGAGTTTACATCCGACGGCGCCAAAGACCCGCTCATCGAGTCGGGAAGATCGTCAACGGCCGGACTGCGGGCAGAATGCGGCGTTAGAAGGACACTACACGACATTCGATGTACGGCATATAAATGATCCGAATACTTACGATCCTGCCGGACGCCTGGCCCTTGGAGGCCACTCATCCTCGCCAACATTGATGTTGGCGAAACTGTCCGGGGGGATGGTTCTCCCCCTCTTGGACCCTTCGGCCGCCCCGATTGGGGAGGCCTTCCTCTTCTTCTCTCCCTCCTGCGGGAGAGAGTACTCCTCCTCCTCGTCGTCTTCGGGGGAGGAGTCATCGTCGTCGTCAGACGCCTGATTACGGGAACTCTTTCGAGTCCACGTGGCCACCTTCTTGGCCTTCTTCTCCGGCACCACGTGCGGAGCCGGAACTAGTAGCCTTGCTAAGTGGGCATCCACTGGTTCTTCTGGCATGGGAGCCGGGCTGATGAGCAGCTTGGCCTTCTCCATCCAGTCCTGTCAAAGGAAGAGGCAGATTAAGAACCTCGCTAGAGTCAATCTAACTACTATAAGTGTCCCGTAATGGGGTGAATCACTTACCTCGTCGATCCGGAGATCGCGAGCTGAATCCGCTGGTCTTGATCGCGGATGTGGGGCCGGCGCCCTTGAACAGCACCCTCCAGCGCCTTCAGACGTTGTATCAAGAGCCCGCTCAATGTCCGTGCTGTTCCAGATTAAACTCCCACAAATTGAATGCCCGTTCTTGGCATGGGAGAATCCGCCGGAGGAGCATGACCTGGACCACATCGACGAGCCGGAGCCTATTGCTCACCAGCTTCTTGATGCAGGCTCAAAGTCCCGTCACATCCACCGGATCACCCCACTGCAAGCCCTTCTCTTTCCAGGAGGTGAGTTGCGTGGGGATTCCAGATCTAAATTCGGGGCCGCCACCATGTAGGCTTCTTGGCTCGGTGATGTAGAACCACCCCGATTGCCACCCTTGACGGAGTCCACGAAGGTCCCTTCTAGCCAACGGACGTTGGGCAGCTTGCCCAACATGGCGCCTCCACATTCCGCTTATGCCCCTTCACAACCTTCGCTTGACGTTGAAGGTCTTGAGCCACAGGCGAAGTGGGGCGAGATGCGAGAAAGGCCTCGCACACCCACGATAAACGCGAGATGTTGAGGGCGAAGTTCACGCCAGATCGTGGAAATCCAGCCGTAGTAAAACATGAGCCCCGGACGAATGGATGGAGCGGGAAGCCCAGTCCAGCGGAGGAAGTGGGGAAGGAAGACGACCCTCTCATGAGGCCCCAGGGTAGGGATGAGCTGCCCGCGTCCGGGCGGCCGATGTGCGATGTCATTTGGAAAGGTATCCGCGTCACAAGAAGCTTGGAGATGTCCTCCCCTTGGCGGTGGAGGCCATCCATTTGCCTCCCCTCCGGACATATTCGGAGAAGGGTCGAGGTGGGATGCGCGAGCTTGGCGTTGGAACTTGAGTTCGAGGGATGGATAGGCAAAGGAGGAAGAAGGCGAGGGTGAGAAGGTAAATCTTATCCCTTATATATAGGCGATCAAACTATCGTCCCTCACCGCCTGGTAAAACTCGCTTATCTCCCAAGCGCCACCATCAATGGCGCGTTGGGTTACCCACACACGTATTGATGAGAATCCGGAATAAGGGGAACACGATCTACGCTTGACAGACGCGTGCCAAGGAAATCGCCGCTAAACGTCTTTGAGGCGGTATAGTAATTCAAACAAGGGCTTCTTGGCGGTGTGATGTCACGCCGCAATACGCCGGCAGATTGAATCGGTGTATATGTTTTATTCTCTACGCTTGGAATGTGGAATTTATTTTGCGAGCGGACACTATCCCGGTGTTCATTATCTTCTCCGGATTATTCAAGGGAGGAACCCGCCTTGCAATGCCGAAATTATGCACGCCGGACTTATCGTCATTGAAGACTGGTTCAGGGCTACCGAGGGAGTCTGGACTAGGGGTGTCCGGATAGCCGGACTATCAATATCCGCCGGACTCCTGCACTACGAAGATAGAAGATTGAAGACTCGGCTCGTGTCCCAAGGTACTTTCCTTGGCGTGGAAGGCAAGCTCGCAATACTGAATATGTAGATCTCCTACCATTGTAACCGACTACTGTAACCCTAGCCTCTCCGGTGTCTATATAAACCGGAGGGCCTTAGTCCGTGGGGACTAACATTACATCTCAACAATCATACCATAGGCTAGCTTCTAGGGTTTAGCCTCCTTGATCTCGTGGTAGATCTACTCTTGTACTACCCATATCATCAATATTAATCAAGCAGGACGTAGGGTTTTACCTCCATCGAGAGGGCCCGAACCTGGGTAAAAACATTGTGTCCCTCGTCTCCTGTTACCATCCGCCTAGACGCACAGTTCGGGACCCCCTACCCGAGATCTGCCGGTTTTGACACCGACAGTGCCCGTCGCCACGCCTCCTCTATCGAAGGTGAATCCCAAACGGTCACAGAGACGGCTCTTGGTATTTCTCCCCTTTATGAGAGGACCAAGGCTCGTTCTTTTTCGTCAATCTCGCATCGAATCTCCTCCTCGCTCCCAGTTCTAACACCTAGGGCCTCATATTCGAGCGCTTCGGATTCTCAACCATGTCCGGCTCCGACCTTCAGGGCCGGTGGATGCCCTCCTCCGTCACAGAAGACATATTGAAGCTACGTGAGGCCAAGTACCTGGCCTACGAGATTTCGCACAGGTTGCCTGCCCAAGGGCAGGCCGTGCCCGCCCCCGAGCCCGGCGAATACGTTGTCTTCGTATCCCACCTCCGTCAAGGTTTAGGCTTCCCGACGGACCCCTTTGTGAGAGGGCTCATGTTCTATTACGGGCTGGATTTTCACGATTTGGCTCCGGAGTCCATCCTCCATATCTCCGCATTCATTATCGTCTGCGAAGCCTTCCTCCGCGTCACTCGCCACTTTGGCCTGTGGCTGAAGACCTTCAATGTGGAGCCGAAGATGATCGGGGGGCGTCAAGCGGAGTGCGGCGGGGCGGACATAATAAAAAAGGCCGATGCCCCGTGGCCCGAGGGTTCCTTCCAAGAGGAACTCGGACTGTGGCAGCAGGAGTGGTTCTATATCACCGCTCCGAAGGGCAGCAAGTAGAAGCCGCCGCCTTCATTCCGCCCGGGACCTGCACGTCAACTGATGTCGTGGGTCAACCAAGGGCTCAATTGGGGGCCGTCCGAAGACGTGCCCTTACTGCAGGGCCGGATTCGAGACCTCCAAGCGAGGAAGATCAATCTGGTGGCGGTGATGCAGGTTATGCTAATCAGGCATCTTCTGCCCTGCAAACACCGTCCTCTCCGTCTATGGGAGTTCAACCCGGAGGGACCTCGGATTCTCCAACACTTCATGGGTTCGACACCCGTGGAGATGTACAAGTTGTTCTTCGACCGCAGTGGCGTGTCCGAATTGGCCGAGGACGCAGGCCTAAGCCGCAATCGCCTTGATACTCGTAAATAGCTCGAGTCCGGGCGCTCGCTTATCTGCTCGAGTTCGCCTCCTGACCCATTACTCTTCACAGGAGTGGGTGGTGCGATCGAGGCTGATAAGGTGTCCGGCCCCCCTCCCAGAGACCGCACTGGAGCCCGTGCTGGTCAGAATGTTGGAGGTCGCACTCATAGCAGGGAGCGATGGGGAAAACAGAGGAGCTATTACTTCGCCCAAAGGGGCGTCTGAGGAGGGGGGAATCAAAAACCCCTCCTTCCAAAGGAGAAGAGGACCGCCTCCGAGGATCCGGAGGCCAAAGCCCCTAAGCGGGGGAAGAGATCTTCCCCGGGGGGTCCGGCGTCCGGGGAGAACCCGGATGCACAATCATCGCCAAAGAATCAGCCCTCCAGCGAGCCGTGAGTATGAAAAGGGGATTTCATTAGTAAGAAAATACCTCTATTTGTGCTTCTGTGGGTAACCAAAGTTTTTATCCTACAGTTCGGATTTGCAGCCTTCTCAAATGAGTTCGTCTTCGGGGGACCTTCTTCCGGAGATGATGGAGAGCGAAACGCCTCCTTCTGCTGCGCCGTCAGATAATGCAGACGAGCCTGAAGTATCGTCACGGAGGGTATCCCCGAGTTCGGAGGGGCCGAGAATTCGGCGCCTACCGGTATCCGCCGGAGAATCAAGGATCTGCTTGAGAGGGCGTCCATCTCAGAAGATCACCGTGCGTTGATGCGCATGGTGATTGGAAGGATTTCGTCCGCCGAGAGCGGATTGCGTAATGCCGCTATGAGTTTGCTGGCGGGATTTGAGGTACGTGAAAATGATGCACCTTCTATTTTGGACAGTTTTGCACATAAAAGTGTGCCCTGTATAGATAGTAGCCCCTGAGACTCGGTAGGTTGTCGAAGACGACAGCGTGCCGAGGATCGAAATCGCAAGTAATGAATGTCGCCGTTCCTATGCAGGTGGCGGATAGTCCGAGGGCTAGCCGGACTAGTGGGGTTGCCGAGTTAATGCGGCAACTTGACGCGGCAGATGCGGACATCACACTTGTCAACCGGCGACTTGACGAGTCGCAAGGTAAATGAGTTCTCCATAGCCGCTTTATTAATGGGGTCAAAGCCCTCCTCTGATAAATTATATGCTGTTATACAGATGGTGCTGCTACTGTGGAGAGCCTTCGGGCCGAACTTGCTCAACCTAAGGAGCAAGACCGAAGGAGTGACGCGGCTGCCTCGAGGGCGGCCGAGGAGTTAAAAGCCGAAAAGGCTGCTCACTGCCTAAGCAGGGAAGAGGTGGCCGAATTGGCCGTAAAAGTAAAAGATGCTGCCGACCGCAATGAGGCTCTTGAAAAGGTGCGTTTATCGGAGCGGGAAGACCTGAGGAAGGCCCGCTGAAGCCAAGGATGCCCGCTCTGCAATGCGGGCCATGAGGGAGGAACTGCGCCAGGCCGGAGATATCGTGGCTGGCAAGCCTTATCTGCTACGTCGCCGGTTTATGGATCAAAAGTATGCTCAATTTGATCGGCTGTGGAGTCCGGAGGATCCGTATATGGACTTAGCGGCAAGTGCGGTTGATGCCGTTGAGCACTTCCCGAGCCAGAAGGATCACAAGACGGAAGAGCTATTTTGGTCTCAATTCCATAGTCCGGATCGCTCACTTCCGTTGACCGACCGGTTGGCCGAATGGGCCGAGCTAAATAGATTATTCGGACTTGCCATGATCGACATCGGGCTCATGTCCGCCGAGAGGCCCAAGGCGACGAGCTACTTCGGCTTACTGCAGCAATTCCTTGGAGCAGTGCCGCATATCAAGGAGATGAAGCGGTCAGCTTGTATCGAAGGTGCGCGGATGGCTCTTGCCCGCGTGAAGACGCATTGGACAGAGATAGATGCCACCGCTGTTGCTGCCCAGGGTTCGGATGAAAACTGGCTCCCCGCCGAGCACTATTTCGGGGAAGTTATGCGTGGTGCTCGTGTAATAGAGTCGCAGTGCTAAAAAAATGTTACGTTCAAATGAACGTTTTTATCTCGTAAAACGAGGATTATACTATAACTGCTTTTTATACTTGTGCGTCCCAAGTAGTGAAACTTCTCCTATGCGCCGCTTATGATACTTTTGTATAACTGGAAGATTGCAGTCTTCGGCTTCAGCCCCCACGCACAAGGTGCGGGGGTGTTCGCAAATAGCGCGTTTTCACACTTAATCCGACGTCTCGGTCCTATTAAGGAGGTGGTAGCGTAGCGAACGAGGCAATCCGGACTATAATGCTTTATCACTTTCACTTAGCCAGTGGAGTTCGAGATTGGGGCTACGAGAGCCCTCGGGGCACCGCACTTCTCGATTTCGGTGCGTGTGTGCTGACCGAAACGGTCCTTCGTCAAAGCGGAATTCTAAACATTCCGTGGTCGATCGAGTGGTCGACTCTCGCTATATCATGACGGTCGATTTTCCGCTTTCTCTACCGAGGTGCTCGCCCGGCCCGAACCGGGCACAATCGCAGAGTTCTCCTTGTGCCACGTTAGCCGATGATACGGAACGAAGGCAGCAAAACACAGGAGCCGCAAACCCAACATTTGACCAAAGACATGATTCGAGCTGATGCATATAATGCCTAATCGAGACGCCAACACTCCCTAAGGTGTTCGGTCTTTCCGATAATGGGCAAAATAATGCCCTAAGCCCCTAGTGTCCGTGCGGGCATGGTCTTCTGACGCGGCCGATGCCAAAGCGTCAGGCTCCGCTTTGGTTGTAGGAAGAAACCAAGGGAAAATAACAACAAGAGACAGTAAAAAAAGGTTTACGCAGGGTCTTAATCTGAAAAGAATCCTCGCAACGGGTCCTCGCTGCGCTCTGCGCTGTGGTTCCGTTGTGCCGTTATCCTGGACGGGTACGCACGTTGTTCGTCTGTAAAAAGAGAGGAAAGTTTAGTTTGAAAACAATTCGTGCGAAAAAAGGTATGTGTGAAAGAAAAAATATAAACAAGCAAAGCGGGGTTTGAATGAACCCGCGGTTGAGTGTGCGCGCAGCCCCTTGTGAAGGGGTGTGCAGCTAGGGAGCCCCTAGCCTACTGATGCCGGACTCGTCTATCCGTGTCCGGGGTCTTTGGGTGACCCTCGCACTGAGATGATGCCACGCGGACCGGGCATCTTGAGTGTAAGAGACGCATAATGTGGTATGGCGTTGAAATGGACAAAAGCCTTTCGTCCCAAGAGTGCTCGATATCCACTTTTAAATGGGACGATATGAAAAATTAGTTTTTCGCGCCGAAAGTTGTTCGGTGGTCCAAACACGACTTCTAGTAATAGGGAGCCTGTGCACTTGGCATAAGGGCCTGGCGTCACTCCTTTGAAGGAAGTGCGGCTGTGTCGAATCTTGGTAGGGTCTATCCCTATCTTGAGGACTGTGTTTGAATACAGCAGGTTTAAGTCGCTGCCTCCGTCCATTAGGACTTTAGTAAATTGTAATCCGTCGATTATGGGATTTAATACCAGGGCAGTCCGTCCCGTGTTTCGAATGCTTCTGGAATAGTCTAGGTGGTCGAAAGTGATTGGTTTTGATATCCAATTTCTATGGTCTGCTGGGTTGGACCGTGCGAGGCTCTTTTTAGGAAGTGCCACACTATTTTTCCGTATTATCACATGAAGTGAGTTTACTGATTTGACCTCTTGTGGGAAAGTCTTTTGTTTTCTGGTGCTCTGCTGGTGGGGTTTATCGTCTTCTCTTGACGTGTTGAGCCCCTTGTGTTCGGCGTTTAATCGGCCGGACTGTTTGAAAACCCAACAATCCCTGTGGGTGTGGTTTGCAGGCCTTCCGGGGGTACTGTGGATTTGACATATCCGACCCAAAATCTTGTTTAAGTTGGACAACTCATCGCTGTCATCCTTAAGAGGCGGTGTTTTGTTGTTTGGCCATGAAGCTTTTGAATCCGGCGTTGACCGCCGTGCTTTTGGGCTTTTCTCTTTATTCCGCGCTACTCTTTTCTCGCCGTGATTTTCCATTTCCATCTCTTATCTCGGATGTACTTGGGTCGCTGGTGCTGCATCTTGCTAGCCGCCTATCCTCTCCGCATGTAAGTGGGTCATGAGGCTTGTTAGTGCGGACATTGTCCTCGGTTTCTCTTGGCCGAGGTGCACGGCAAGCCATTCGCCTCGACATTGTGTTTAAAAGCTGCTAAGGCTACGGCGTCCGGACAGTCGACTATTTGGTTCTTTTTGGTGAGAAACCTGTTCCAGAACTTCCGCCCTGACTCTCCGGACTGTTGAGTTATATGACTTAGATCATCTGCATCCGGAGGCCGGACATAAGTCCCTTGAAAATTTGCTCTAAACGCGTCCTCGAGCTCTTCCCAACTTCCAATAGTGTTTTCTGGGAGGCTTTTAAGCCAATGACGGGCTGGCCCTTTGAGCTTGAGGGGTAGTTATTTTATGGCGTGGAGATCGTCTCCTCTGGCCATGTGTATATGTAGTATATAATCTTCTATCCAGACTCCGGGGTCTGTTGTTCCATCGTAGGACTCTATGTTTATTGGTTTAAATCCTGCTGGGAATTCATGGTCCAGCACCTCATTGGTGAAACATAGTGGGTGTGCGGCGCCCCTGTATTTGGGTGTGCCGCCATCTTTGGACACTTGACGTGTTGCCTTGCTTCCTGGGGCCTTCTTCTTTGGCCCGTAGATGGACCTGGCTGGGCCATCTGTCCTTCCAAGTTCATTGGTTGGTTTATGTGTGGCGACGCTTTTAGAATTTGGCCTGTCATCCGGCCGTCTATCCAACCAGGCAGCCTCTTTATTTTTTGACTGTGGGGGCTCTATGGCCTCGTCGTCAAATTCTGGTAGTAGCTTGCGCTTCGGGTAGCTCTTTGGTTGGTGGCCATTGCCGTATTTATCCGCGGTTTTGAGTACTTTGCTCCACCTCATTCTGACTGTGTCTTCCGCTGTTTTGAGCTTCCACTTTTCCTTCTTCAGGCTTCTTGCAGTGTTGATGAGTCTTTTCCGAAGGTTCTTTCCTTCCGGCGGCGTGTCCGGCGTGAGATATCTGAACCGCTGCTTTCGCGGCCTGGACTGATTATCTCACTTCGCCTTGTTCGGATGGTTGCTTATCTGCATGTTCGTCGTCCACTTTTGTGCCCTGCTGTATTGCGGGGTCTTTAGGAGCGTTGTTGTTGTCGAGGCGAGGCTTAGGGCGGCGTCTGCGCCACTGTTTTGGTTGTTTATCGGCGGGGTTATCTTCTGCCGTGGCCCGTTGGTCCTCGTTATCACTCTCTTTTGGGGTATCCACCATGTATATGTCATATGACAAGGTGGTCTTCCAGTGCCCTGTAGGCGCTGGTTCGTCTCCGGCATCGTCGTCCATAGCGTCGATGTCTTCGGAGTCGTAGTCTAGCATGTCGGTTAGATCGTCGACAGTGGCTACAAAGTGGGCGGTGGGTGGGCTCTGAATTTCTTCGTCGTCCGTATCCCAACCATCCTGGCCATAGTCCGGCCAGGGCTCTCCTGATAACGAGAGATGCTTTAGTGAATTCAGGATGTCGCCAAAAGGCGAGTATTGGAAGATGTCCGTGGCGGTGAATTCCATAACCGGCGCCCAATCCGATTTGGTTGGTAGGGGCGCGGGAGGTTCGGAGTCCGGCAGGGAGTCCGACACCTTGGAATCATGAGTTTTGCGAGGGACAAGATTAGTGTACGGCTCCATCGCCGTGGCAGTTGAAGCCCCCGAGGCGGCGTCCATCCACCATTCCTCTATCTGGGCAATCGGCTCCGGGCTAATGGCCGGAGCGGATTCGTGTGCGGCCACCAAGGCACTGTTCGGCGGCAGAGTTAGATCATGCCCATCGCAACAGTGCGGCGCGCTTAGCTGTGGCTCGGGTCCGTCGAAGATCAAGTCTCCGCGGACATCTGTCGTGAAGTTTAGGCTTCCGAATCTGACCTGACGGCCAGGGGCGTAGCTTTCGATCTGCTCCAGATGGCCAAGCGAATTAGCACGCAGTGCGAAGCCACCGAATACGAAGATCTGTCCGGGGAGAAAAGTCCCACCCTGGACGGCGTCGTTGGTTGAAGATGCCATCAAGCCTATCGATGACGACACGGAGGAACTCTCAGTGAAAGCACCAATGTCGGTGTCAAAACCGGTGGATCTCGGGTAGGGGGTCCCGAACTGTGCGTCTAGGTGGATGGTAACAGGACACGAGGGACACGATGTTTTTACCCAGGTTTGGGCCCTCTCGATGGAGGTAAAACCCTACGTCCTGCTTGATTAATATTGATGATATGGGTAGTACAAGAGTGGATCTACCACGAGATCAAGGAGGCTAAACCCTAGAGCTAGCCTATGGTATGATTGTTGTAATGTATGTCGTCCTACGGACTAAAGCCCTCCGGTTTATATAAACACCGGAGGAGGCTAGGGTTACACAGAGTCGGTTACAATGGTAGGAGATCTACATATCCGTATCGCCAAGCTTGCCTTCCACGCCAAGGAAAGTCCCATCCGGACACGGGATGGAGTCTTCAATCTTGTATCTTCGTAGTCTTGGAGTCCGGCGGACGATGATAGTCCGGCTGTCCGGACACCCCCTAGTCCAGGACTCCCTGAGAAACCAATACACGTTATATTCTGGAACGGAGGGAGTAATTGAGTAGTTTTGTTAGGGCTATTCATTGGGTTGCCTCCCAACAAGCGCTAACGTTTTGTGCCCCTAGCTAGGCATAACGCATAGATTTCAAGTATTATCATCTTTGGTTTCCAACTCCTCAATCTCACAAGCATAATCCTTAGGAGTTCTAGCATATAGATTTTTGATAATCACGCTTTTATGAACAATGTCAAGAAACATATTTTTATAGATTGGTCCCTTATCAAATCTACAAAATTGGGGCGAACCCTAATCATTTTAAGATCATTTTTGCTACTAGAAGTGGTACTCTTATTCTTAGGAGCATGTGTAGATTTGTAATTCTTATTGGTAGGAGTCTTTTCAATAGTTTTAATGGAAGAAAAAGTTGAACTCAAGTTACTACAAATCTCTTCCAACTTATCAATCCTAGCGGGGCTCTCTTCTACCCTTTTGTCAACTATGGGTCCTTTTTCTTTTAATAGTTTAAGAGCATCTCCCGCTTTTGACCCAATTTTATTAGCAAGGTTATGGAACCTTTTATCCAAATTTTCAACATGTTCTTCGGTGAGCATTTTCTATTCAATAGCATCTAACCTTTCCATAACATGCTCATGAGTTAAAATCGTTTCATTGATAGCAATAGGTGGCGATCCCACTAAATTTCCTATAGCACTAAAATCATCCAAGGTAGGGTACATCAAGAAATTCCCTCTAGTGATAGTATCAAGAACAAATCTATACCAAGTAGTAAGGTCCACATAAAAGTTTCGAAGGAGAATAGTGGTGGATTGCTTACAAGTAGATCTATTATGAGCAATGAAATCCTATACCAAGCATCCTTTAAATTCTCTCCTCCCCTTTTCTTAAAATTGAGAACTTCGTTCTCGGGGGTACACGCCATAGAGGAAGAACTAGCCACAACCATAAAGTAGACAAGCAAGATCTCAAGCAGACAAAAGATCAAACGAGAAAAAGGCAAACGAAAAGAAGGAAAATAAAAAGGCAATATTTTTGTGCTTTTGCAAAAACATTATAGAAGTGGGGGAGATGAAAACGAGAGGCAAATGGCAAATAAAGTAAATTGCAAGGAGATGAGATTTGTTATTGGGTACCTGATAGATGTTGATGATGTCTCCCCGGCAACAACGCCATGAATTCTTCTTGATTGCTTGTATCTGCGTTGGTATTTCCACGAAGAGGAGAGGCTGATGCAACACAACAACGATAAGTATTTCCCTCAGTTACGAAATCAAGGTTATCAATCTAGTAGGAGAACCAAGCAACACTATGTAAGCGGTACCTGCACACAAATAACAAATACTCGCAACCCAACGCGTAAGAGGGGTTGCCAATCCCTCCTCGGTATTGAGATAGATAAAATAGTATGAGATTGGATAAATAGACCTAGCAAAAACACAAAATAAAATAAGTAAAGAAAAAGTGTAGCAAGGTATTTTTGGGTTTTTGGAATAATAGATCTGAAAACAATATGATAGGAGATAGACCCCGGGGCCCGTAGATTTCACTAGTGGCTTCTCTCGAGAAAATAACATACGGTGGGTAAACAAATTACTGTTGTGCAATTGATAGAAGAGAAAATAATTATGAGGATATCCAAGGAAATGATCATGTATATAGGCATCACGTCCAAGATTACTAGACCGACTCCTGCCTGCATTTACTACTATTACTCCACACATCGACCGTTATCCAGCATGCATCTAGTGTATTAAGTTCGTGGAAAAACGGAGTAATGCAATAAGAATGATGGCATGATCTAGACAAGATCTATTCATGTAAGATTAGACCCCATCTTTTTATCCTTAATGGAAATGATACATACGTGTCATGTCTCCTTCTGTCACTGAGAATAAGCACCGCAAGATCGAACCCATCACAAAGCACCTCTTCCCATTGCAAGAAAAATCAATCTAGTTGGCCAAACCAAACCAAAGTTTCGGAGAATAAATACAAGGCTTTAAAGATCATGCATATAAGAGTTCAAGAAAGACTGAAATAATATTCATGGATAGATCTTATCATAAACTCACAATTCATCGGATCCCAAAACACACACCGCAAAAAGTAATTACATCAAATAGATCTCCAAGAACATCGAGGGGAACATTATATTGAGGATCAAAAAGAGAGAAGAAGCCATCTAGCTACTGCCTACGGACACGTAGGTCTGTGGTATACTAATCATGCATCATCGGAGGAGCACCAATGAGGATGATGAACCCCTTTGTGATCGATTCCCCCTCCGGCAAGGTGCCAGAATAGGGCTTTAGATCGGATCTCGTGGTTCTAGAACTTGCGGTGGCTGGAATTGTGTTTCGTCAATGTCACATCTCTAATTCGTGACCTGTGCTAGCTTCCATGTGAGCATCATGTTTAGATTCAAATGAAACTTGAATTGAGGAGTTTTCAAAAGCCTCAGAAAAACCTCTAAAATAACCAACATTTAAATCTCATCAAATGAGTCCAAGAAAATGTTCCTGTTATTCTGTAAAAAAATATTGGCATGAGGTAAAATGCAAACCAATATTTTGGAGTAACTGAAACAATTATTTTGGGCCTTTGATTTAATCCAATAACTATTTGCATTGGATATATATTTTATATATAATTAATATATGTCCAATAATTCTGGAACATTTTATGTGGTTTGGTATATTTTAGTTCCAGCCACATAATTATTTTCAGGATTTTACAAAATGGTTTAGTATTTTTACTAAACCAAAACAAAACAGAACAAAATAGAAAAAACAAAAACAAATAAAAGAGAGAGAAGGGAACCTACCTAACTTACCCGTGGAGCCCACCTGGCGGCCCAAGTGGCCGGCCCAGCCCACCTAGCCTTCCCCTGTCGTCTTCCTCTTGCCAGAGGGACGGGCGCGCGTGGCCGACGCACGCAGGCCCGCCCGGCCACCTCCTGCTTCGCCGTGTCGATGCCTCCTTCCCCCCAACCCTGCGCCAGGTGACGTGGACGAGACCGTGCCGACCCCCCCTTCTTCCCTGGCCATTTCCCCCTCTCCCTCTTCATTCTTCTCCCGAACAGAGAGCTGCCGCCGTTCACTGCCACCACGGCCACCGGCCCTCCCTCGCCCATCCATTGTGTCTCGAAGAACCGCCGCAACTCCGTCTTCCTCATCGTCGACGTACTCAAGCACGGACGCCCCATGGAGCCGCCTCCGCCCTCATCTTCCTCCTCGGGCAACCGAGATCGCCGCCATCAATCCGTCGCCTCCGACGCTTCCTCAAGCACGCTGGGTTTCTCTGTAAGTCCTCTGTGAGCTCCTCTCCAATTCCCCCCTGTTCCCTTCCTTCAGCGCGTCCTCTAACACCAATTCCGCCATGGCCGAAGCTCGTCGCCGCCGTGCCATGTTGCCGCCGTGGTTATAGCCACTGGAGCTCCCACCCGAGTACACCATCGTGCTCAGAACGTCTCCACGAGCCCGTTGCAGGCCGCAGCTCGCCTTCCCGTGTCCCCTAGTGGTCGCCCGTGTCTCAACCGTAGCTCCAAATGAAATAATTTATATATGAAAAATTATCAGAAAAATCCAATCTATCCATCTGTACTATTTTCATGCATGTTAGAACAATTTATGACTACTGTTTAGGACAATTCAATTAAATGGCATTTAAGAAATCACATATGGAGTTTGAATTTGAACCTAGTGTTCAAACCAACTTCATTTAACTTGTTGTTAGTTGCATTAGCTCAATCAACAGCATATCGCCATGTCACATTCATGCATCATATTGTTGCATTGCATTGATTGTGTTTCCTCTCTGTTGCCGGTAATTGCCCCCTCTCGATAGACACGTTTCGACGATGTGATCAATGACACCAATGAAGAACTATACTATCTTCAGAAGTGCCAGGCAAGCAAAACCCCCTTGTTCATTCCGATACAATCCTACTCTCTCGCTCCTGCTCTATTTTACTGCATTAGGACAACAACGATACAACTGTTACTTGCTGCGGTAGTTGAACCCCTTTATCCTCTGCATGACCTGTCATTGCCACAGTAAATAGATGAAACCCACTAGCATGAGTAGGAGTTGTTTGAGCCCTGATGTGCCTACTCATTCATGCTTGTTGTCATGCCTGCTATTGCTTAGAGTTGTGTCAGGTCTGATTCATCGGGGATGAATTGGAATGTGGTGAACATGTCCTACTGTTGAGAGCTAAGTGTGTGAACACGATTTGGCAAAGGTAGTGGTGAAAGGCCATGTAGGAGTACATGGTGGGTTGTCTCATTGCAGCCGTCCTCAGGAACTGAGTTCTGTGTTTGTGATCCATGAACAGTTACTACCACACATTGGGCTCTGGGCGCTCCAAGCTCTCTCGACTTATTAATCAACCTGATCTCTGTCCAGGAGTTGCAACTAGTTTCTGGTGTTTGTAGGTAGTGTTAGTAGTCTACCAAGTGGCACCCGGTACAGGTGGGCTTGGGACAGACTAGGCACAGTGGCCCGGTGTACCAAGTGGCACCCGGATGGTGGACTTGGGAACCCTGCACACATCGTTTGGGGCCGTGAACGACACCCCGGCCGGATCTCCTTGCAGATGGAACCCGAATAGGCGATAAACCTGGACTAGAGACTTGTGTGGTTAGTCAGGTCGTGGCCAACTCCCTCGCCAGGCTTCCGCTTGAAGGTTGCCGAGATACATGACGTGTACATGGCGGTAAGTGGCGAGAGCGTGTGTGAAGAAGTACACCCCTGCAGGGTTAATATGATCTATTCGAATAGCCGTGTCCGAAAAGGACTTCTGGGTTGCTGTGCAGTTCATAGACAAGTGAAAGTGGATACTCTAAAATACGCAAGATAGCGTGAGTGCTATGGATGGCGTTCTCGTGGGAGACGGAGCGGATCCATAGTGGTGTATTGATATGGTGAATATGTGGACTCGTGTGCCACCTCAAAAGAGTTACTTGCGATGTAGTTTAGGATAGCCACCGAGTCAAAGCTGGCTTGCTGCAGTTAAACCCCACCATCCCCTTTGTTGATAATGATGCATATGTAGTTAGTTCTGATGTAAGTCTTGATGGGTACATTTGTACTCACATTTGCCTATTTTATGTTTTTGCAGAGAGACTTCCGTCTCGCTAGTAGTTCCGCGTGAACTTCGACGTTTAGCTGGTTACCTCAGCTACGATCTTGTGCCCTCGGCAGGATCTAGTAGATAGTCAGGCTTCTCAGCCTTTTTCATTTGTAGATGTCTGTACTCAGACATGTTAAGCTTCCGCTTGTGCTTTGACTTGTATGCTTTGAATGCTGGGTCGAGAGACCCATGTTTGTAATATCTCGCTCCTCGGAGCCTACTGAATAAATACTTGAGTTGTGGAGTCATGTTGTGATGCCATGTTGTATTTGCACATATTGAGCATATTGTGTGTATGTTATTGAAATGCTTGGTATGTGTGGGATCTGACTATCTAGTTGTTTATCCTTAGAAGCCTCTCTTACCGGGAAATGTCTCATAGTGTTTCCACCGAGCCGGTAGCTTGCTACTGCTCCGGAACACTTAGGCTGGCCGGCATGTGTCCTTCTTCGTTCCTGTGTCTGTCCCTTCGGGGAAATGTCACGCGATGAATACTGGAGTCCTGTTAGCCCGCCACAGCTCGGTTCACCGAGTCCTGCTAGCCCAGTGCTGACACCTGGATTCACTCGCCGATGACCGACACGTTCGATCTTTGGTCATGGATGCTGTCCTTGTAAGTTTGTGTCACTTTGGGTTTATGACTAGCCATGTCACCGGCTCCTTATCATATAGATGCTAGCTACACTATCATATCGTGTGCCAAAAGGCGCAAACGGTCCCGGGCAAAGGTAAGGCGACACCCGTGGGAATACCGTGCGTGAGGCCGCAAAGTGATATGAGGTGTTACATGCTAGATCGATGTGGCATTGAGTCGGGGTCCTGTCAGTCAACTCCCCTAGGGTTTCTGGAATAGTATTTATAGAGCTTAGAGGCAGTGGAGAAGCTTACCGTGGGCTCCACAAGGCACCAGGGCGCGCCTGGGGCCTCTGGCACACCCTAGTGTCTTATGGGCCCCATGGGCCTTGTAGCGACCAGACCTCAAACAGTCTGATCTCTGTGCATCAGTGTCATCCCTGGATCGGTAATGCTGACACGCACAATACTTGAAGGATTTATAACAGAGTAGCAATCACACACTTATTTCATCGAATGACTCAAAAGAGAACTTATTACAATAAATTTGGCTTAAGGCCATCTAAATACGATAACAGCGGAAGGCTTGGAAGATAAAGCGAGTCCATCAACTCCAACGGCATCACTGAGTGAAAGATCACGACCTAAGGCACCTTACTCGTCGTCTGAAAAGTCTGCAACATGAACGTTGCAGCCTGAAACAGGTCAGCACATGGAATATGCTGGCAATGTAACACAAGAGTGTAATGAACAGAATAATGCTATCACTACAGGCATATATGGCTGGTGGAAAGCTATATGGTTACAGTTTTGCATAAAGCCAATTTTTCCCTACAACAAAGGAATATATTTTATTTAACTATCATGGTGGTTGTTAAACATTGAGAAGATAAACCCCCTCTCAATCCCAATTAAGCATCATCATTAACACAATCAAATTAAATTAAGAGTGATGAGATCCACATGATAATCCAAGAAACTAGATACTCAAAACGTCCATAACCGGGGACACGGCTAACCATGATTAGTTTATACACTCTGCGGAGGTTTGCGCACTTTTCCCCACAAGACTCGAATACTTCCATGGTTGGAGAAATGAGACACAATATTGTTGAAAGAATAACTCTTTACTCCGGGTGGACAGTTACACCTACTTTCCCCTACATCTGCTAGCCCACCACTGAAAGAGGTCTTGCAACTTACTCGACTATGCTAGAGCCCATAATAGCTTGTGGCTGCACACAGAAGTTTCTAGCATGAATAATCTTATGATCCCTTTGAGCCTGGGTGACGGTCCATAGGAGAATCACACGGTACGCCGGGATTTCCAAAAATACAGGCAACACTGGGTTCCCCAGGTGCCTCAATCCACCCAGATGTGTATTAAAGTTGCCACCTTAAGTTAACCATTAAGTAACAATACTCACATCTGTCATGGATACACTCACCGAATCCACGTCTACAAGCATAGCATAGCAATATAAGCAACGTAGAAGTAACTCCCAAAGGTTTGATAATAAACAAGACAATATGTACTACCTCATCTACTTCCTAACACCCACATGTTATCAAACCCTAACCATGCAATTGTTTGAGGATTGATCTAATGCAATAAAACTGGGTAGTAAATAGGTATGCTCAAAGTGTTACTTGCCTTGCTGATGATCCATGAAACCTAGAGACTCGTAGTAGCACGCTTCGCACTCCGGGCACTAGTAGAAAAAGGACTTTTAGTCCCGGTTCATAAGGGCCTTTAGTCCCGGTTCTGAAACCGGGACTAAAGGGTCGTTACTAAAGCCTCCCCCATTAGTCTCGGTTCTTACACGAACCAGGACTAAAGGCTCTCCACATGGCCGCTGCCTGGAGGTCCACCTTTAGTCCCGGTTGGTAACACCAAGCGGTACTAAAGGAATTTTTTGATTTTTTTAATTTTTTTTGATTTTTTTTATTTTCAAATTTCTGAATTATTTTAACCTCTCATCTCTAATCACCCCTCATCACTGCTCAATTTAACCTCTAATCACCCCTCATCATCTAACTTCCCGGACGGTCACCCATCCTCTCACTACTCCAGCCTGAGCACGCTTAACTTCCGGGTTCTATTCTCCCTCGTTTCCAAGTCTGCACTTGTTGTTTTCCTGACAATAGTAAGATGTCAATCCTATTAACCTCAGGAATTTAGCTTGAGCATGAAGTCACACATTTCACTGTTTGAGTTTGAAACTATTGTTCTAAAAAATAACACTAATATTTCTTGAATAATTAGTTTAACCATTGTTTGACCACAGTTTGACCAGATTTGACCAAAATTCAAAAAAACTGAAATAATTATTTAGTAACACCAATATTCTTGAATAATTATTTAGTAACACTAATACCTCTTGAATAAGTAGTTTGACCATAATACTTCTTGAAGTTTTTTGAATTTTTTGCCTCCAGATCTTAAAAGCCCTGTAACTTTTTTCTGTTAGGTTTTTGAGGATTTTGAAAATGTTTAAGGCGGGGGTAGAGTTTGAAAATGGGACCTTTAGTACCAGTTCGTGCCATGAACCGGTACTAGTGCCTCAAACCCCATTAGTACCGGTTGGTGGCTCGAACCGGGACTAAAGGTCTAACCTTTAGTACCGGTTGGTGCCACCAACCGGTACTAATGGGCATCACATCCTTTAGTCCCGGTTCATGGCATGAACCGGGACTAAAAGGTCCAGACGAACTGGAACAAATGGCCCACGTGGCCCGGCCGGTCCCCTGGGCTCACGAACCGGGACTAATGCCCCCATTTGTCCCGGTTCTGGATTGAACCGGGACTAACGGGCTAACCCGGCCTGGACCAATGCCCTCTTTTCTACTTGTGGGGTACTCTATCGCAACCAAACAAGCATACAATAAGCACTCAACTAGAAGCACGGGTAAAACTCAAATAAGAGATCTAACCAGAAAGTTCAACTTAAGAACTCCGGTTTGCAAAAAGAATAAAATCAAATGAAGCAACGAAACTCAAACTACGAAAGAAACAGGCTTCGTTTACTAATCTGGGCTTAAGTCAAATTTTACAGTAGCAAAATCATGTTTAAGTTGGTTAAACAGAAAGAGGGTTTCGAGACGAAACTTTAGGCGCTTGAATCCCCTGATTCCAATAAACGAGCAAAAAGATAAACCAAAACGAAAATCAGGGCAGAAATCGCGATTGAAAATAATCACGGAAAAACCCTGGAAAAAAAGAAAAACTGACGAACAGGCTAACGAACGAACGTTCGCTGTCTGCGGCTAAATGGTGAAAATCGTTCGCTAAAACAAACGAACGAACGGGCGTTCGCTAAATAACTAAACCAAAAAAAACCAAATCCGATCTGAAAAAACAGATCTAGGGGTTCAAAAAAAAACCCGAACGGTTTTCTGAGAAAACCGACGAATGGCGAGACGTCGGCGGCTGCTACCTCCGGCGGTGGTCCAGCGGGCAAGGCGGCGGGCTTCGGCGGCGGGGTGCGGGGCTGCGGCGTTAGCGAGCGGCAGCGCGAATCCGAGGCGGCGGCGGCGTCGATGGCGGGGTGGCGGGTGGTGGTGTTGGCGGCGGGGTGAGGCGACGGCGGCGGCTGGCGGCGATGGCTAGCGGGCGGCGGCGCGATCCGAGGCGGCGGCAGGTGGTGGCGGGGTGGTGGTGGTGGCAGTGGGTATAAAAAGAGGGGGGTCCGGCAGCTTGGGGAGGGGGAGGAGGAGGAGTCCTCCCGACTCTCGGCGGCGGCGTGCTCAAATGGACTCGGTCGAGTCGGTCGAGCGGAGGCGGGGCGAGGCCGGCCCGGCTCGGCTGGGCCGCTGGCCCAATCGTCACGCACATTTTTTAAAAGAGATCCCGCCAAAAATAAATCCTAGAAAAAATAAATAAAAATCTAAAATTGCCAAAACAAATTTTCATCGTCTAAATAAAATATTTAGAATGAGATGAACATTTTTCTTGGCCTAAAATGCAATTTTGAAAACATGCAATTTTTCTAATTCAAATAAACTCCAAATAAAATATTAAATTGATTTTAATATTTTTCCTCTAATATTTCATTTATTTTGGAGAAGTCAATTTATCTCCTCTCATATATTTTTATTTTAGAAATATTAGGAAAGAAAAATACTTAAACCAATTGATCCTCTTTTCAAAATTTGAGAAAAACTCAAATATGAAAATAACGAAATCCCCAACTCTCTCCGTAGGTCCTTGAGTTGCGTAGAATTTCTTGGATCAAACCAAAATGCAGTAAAATATGATATGTAATGATGATCTAATATATAACATTCCAAATTGAAAATTTGGGATGTTACATGCCTCGTTTGGTACACCTCATGGGCTCCCTGGGTCTCTTCTAGGCAAAAAAAAATCTCCAATTTTTTTCCTGCATTTGGACTTCGTTTGATATGGATATTCCACAAAGTAAAAACAAGCAAAAAACAACAACTGGCACTGGGCACTATGTCAATAGGTTAGGCCCAAAAAATGATATAAAGTTGCTAGTAAATGAATATAAAACATCCAAGATTGATAATATAACTGCATGGAACAATACAAAATTATAGATACATTAGAGATGTATCACTAAGACATGGTACAATACTCTTTCCCTGGTTGTGTGCGTAGTCCCCAAGATATGATATATTACTTCTTAGAAAAATATTTTCCTGCTCATAAAAAACAAGCTGCCTTACAGGAAATATTTGACATTGTGCAAATTGAAGAAGATAATCTGCCTCAAGCTTTGGGGAGGCTTCTCCAATTACTTAATGCTTTGTGTGATCATCCTCTCAAGAAAAATGAAATACTTGATATCTTTTATAATGGACTAACCGATGCTTCTAGGGATTACCTAGATAGTTGTGCTAGTTGCATTTTCAGGGAACGAACTGTTGAACAAGCTGAAGCTCTATTGAATAATATATTGAGGAATGATAACGATTGGACACTTCCTGAACCACCACCTAAACCTACTCCGAAGAAGAGGGGTATTTTATTTCTAAGTCCTAAAGATATGTATGAGGCAAAGAAATGTATGAAAGAAAAATGTATTAAAGCTGAAGATGTTAAGATTTACCACGGATTGAAGAAATACATGGTCTTGACACACCACCACAGTTGGTTGAGGTAATTCTGTTATAAAGTTTGATGAAGGTGATATTCCTTATAATAAATCTCCTAATCAATGCTTGTATGAATTTGGCAACTACATTATTAAGCAAGATCACGTCAGTGCTTATGTTATGAAAATAGCTGAAACGTAATGCCTATATGATTGATCGCTCGAGTGACTTGTTGTTTAGAATTAGAAATGATGTTAAAGGTGTAGGAAAACATGCTTCTATGGTTCAAATCTAGTTAGAACAAGTTGCTAAATCTCAAAGTGATTTTCTTAATGAAATGAATAGTAATATGAATGATCATGCTGTTAGAGTAATGACTAGAGGAGGTAGAATGACTCAGGAGCCACTTTATCCCGAAGGTCACCCTAAAAGAATAGAACAAGACTCTCAAATAATTAATGTTGATGCACCTAGTCCATCTAAAAATAAAAATTAAAAGAAAAAGAAAAAGAAATGATAGGACTTTGCATACTTCTAGTGAACCTGAAGTAGAAAAACCTTCTGAAGATACTAATGATGTTTCTATTTCTGATGCTGAAACACTGATAACCCACAAGTATATGGGATCACAAACAGTTCGCGAGGGTAGAGTATTCAACTCAAATTTATAGATTCGACACAAGGGGAGCCAAAGAATATTTGTAAGTATTAGCAGTTGAGTTGTCAATTCAACCACACCTGGAGATTAAATATCTACAGCAAAGTGACCAGTAGCACAGTAATATGATAGTTTTGATAGTAGTGGTAACAACAGTAGTAATGGTAACAGTGATAGCAATGATTTTGTAGCAAGTGTAATAGTGACAGCAACAGTAGTAACTTAGCAAGAACAATATGTGGAAAATTGTTAGGCATTGGATCGGTGAATTCGTTGGATGATATTAATCATATAACAGTCAAAACCTAGGGCGATACAGAACTGCTCCAGTTTATAAATGTAATCTAGGCATGTATTCCGTAAATAGTCATACGTGCTTATGGAAAGGAACTTGCATGACATCTTTTGTCCTACCCTCCCATGGTAGCAGGGTCCATATGGAAACTAAGGGATATTAAGGACTCCTTTTAATAGAGAACTGGAACAAAGCATTAACACATAGTGAATACATGAGCTCCTCAAACTACAGTCATCACTGGAAAGTATCCCAATTACTGTCACCCTGGGGTTTGCGGATCATAACACGTAGCAGGTGCATATAACTTACATGATCAGATCTAGAACATAGATATAAACATAAATGGTTTAGATCTGAAATCATGGCTCTCGGGCCCTAGTGACAAGCATTAAGCATGGCAAAGTCATAGCAACATCAATCTCAGAACATAGTGGATACTAGGGATCAAGCCCTAACAAAACTAACTTGATTACATGATGAATCTCATCCAACTCCTCACCGACCAGTGAGCCTATAAAGGAATTACCCACTCCCGGTGGGGAGCATCATGGAATTGGCAATGAAGGAGGGTTGGTGATGACGAAGACCAAAGATTCCCCTCTCTGAAGCCCCGAACAAGCTCCAGACCCGGTCTCTCGATGAAGAATAGGAGGCAGCGGCTCCGTATCGTGAAAGGTGATGAAAATTCCTATCTTATTTTTCTCTCCAAAAATAGGTATTTATGGAGTTGGAATTAGGGTCTGCGGGGCCACGAGGTAGGCATAACCCACCAAGGCGCGCCAGGGGGCTGGTGTCTTGTGCCCAGCCAGGGGCGCCCTCCGGTGGTTCTTGGATCAAGTATTTTTCTTTTACTGTAAAACAATTCTCCAAAAAGTTCCGTTCGATTCTGAGAATTTTTATTTCTGCACAAAAACAACACCATGGTAGTTCTACTGAAAACATTGTCAGTACGGGTTAGTTTCATTCAAATCATGCAAATTAGAGTCCAAAACAAGAGCAAAAACATTAGGAAAAGTAGATACGATGGATACGTATCAACTCCCCCAAGCTTAAACCTTTGCTTGTCCTCAAGCAATTCAGTTGATAAACTAAAAGTGATAAAGAAAAAAAATTACGAACTCTTTTGTTTTTGTTTACATAAATAAGCTTAAGTAGCACCTAGGTTTTCAACATAGATCATGACTAACCATATCAGCAACAACTCTTAAAAATTATATTAACTCATATCAATGGCATAATCAACTAGCGAGCAATAATAAGATATCTCAAATGCCAACACTTTGTCAAAACAATCATGATATAATATGAAAACACTGGTATCTTGCTAGCCCTTTCTGAGACCGCAAAACATAAATGCAGAGCACCTCCAAAGTTCAAGCAGCGACTAAACATTGTAATTCATGGTAGAAAAGATCCAGTCATGATGCATCCAACATTAACTATACACAATGCATGAGTATGAAAATTGTGCTCTCAGATTTGGCGCTTGTTTAAGAAGGTGATGACTCAACATAAGATCAAAAAGATAGTCCCTTCGCAGAGGGAAGCAGGGATGTGCAGAGGCGTCAGAGCTCGAAGCTTAAATCGGAGATAAATGAAATTTCGGGAAATGCACCCTTCTATTTACGTCACGGCCAAGAATTATCGATATCTTCCTTGCTAAACACATTAGTGGTGGTTCCTAAGCGATAAAAGTAAAGGTTTACTCCCCCTCCACCAACAAACACACTCCACGGCTAGCCGAATCCACGGGTACCGTCCATACTGATAACCCGCAAGTATATGGGATCAATTGTAGCCTTTCTCGATAAGTAAGAGTTTTGAACCCAACAAAGAGCTAAAGGTAGAACAAATATTCCCTCAAGTTCTATCGACCACCGATACAACTCTACACACGCTTAACATTCGCTTTACCTAGAATAAGTATGAAACTAGAAGTACTTTGTAGGTGTGATAGGATAGGTTTGCAAGATAGTAAAGAGCACAAATAAAATATAGGGGCTGTTTAGATAAATAAACAACTAATTTAGTTTTAGTAGAGAGCTTTTTGTCACAAGAATGTTATTTGTCCCTAGGCAGTCAATAACTAGACAGGTAATCATTATTGAAATTTTATGAGGGAGAGGCATAAGCTAACATACTTTCTCTACTTGGATCATATGCACTTATGATTGGAACTCTAGCAAGCATCCACAACCACTGAAGATCATTAAGGTAAAACCCAACCATAGCATTAAAGTATCAAGTCCTCTTTACTCCCATACACAAACAACCAACTTACTCGGGTCTATGGTTCTGTCACTCACGCCACCAACCATAAGCGAATCATGAACATATTGCAAACCCTACAGCAGAGATCCCTCATCCTTCCGCGACACGAAGAGCACCATAGCAAAACACCAATAATAAAACATACAACTCAAACCAATCATGATCATCAATCAACCCATAGGACAAAACGGATCTACTCAAACATCATAGGATAACCATACATCATTGGGAAATAATACATATCGTTGAGCACCATGTTTAAGTAGAGATTATAGCGGGGAGAAGAGGTGTTACACTGCTGCATAGAGGGAGAGATAGTTGGTAATGACGGTGGCGAAGTTGTTGGTGTAGATCACCATTACGATGATGGCCCTGGCGGTGTTCCGGCGCCATTGGGAGAGAGGGGGAGAGAGCCCCCTCCTTCTTCTTCCTTGGCCTTCCCCCTAGATGGGAGGAGGGTTTCCCCTCTGGTCCTTGGCCTCCATGGTGGTGCCCGCCCCTCTGAGATTGGATCTCTCTCTCTGTTTCCTTCTGTTTCTGTGCTCCCAAATTCTGGCCTTTCACAGTTTCTTAAATTCCCGGAGATCTGTAACTCCGATTGGGCTGAAATTTTAACACAATTTTTATTTGGATATTATATTTCTCGTGGCCGAAGAAGGGCACCAACCGCCTTACAAGGTGAACACTAGCCTTCCAGGCGCTCCCAGGGTAGGGGTGCGCCCGTAGGGCTTGTGGGCCCCTCGAGCATCGTCTCGCTTTGATTCCAATTCCCAAAAATCACATATATTCAAAAAAATATTTGTAAGTTTTTATCACGTTTGGACTTTGTTTGGTATGGATATTCTGCGAAACAAAAAACAAGCAACAAGCAAGAACTGTCACTGGGCACTGGATCAATATGTTAGTCCCAAGAATAGTATAAAAAGTTGCCAAAAGTATATGAAAGTTGTAGAATATTGGCATGAAACAATCAAAAATTATAGATACGATGGAAACATATCACATACCAACAACAATCCTGGTGGAGTTTTGTTTAATTATCTGCAATTTTTGATTTTGGGATTGGGAATCCATATTATCGCCCCTCTCGTGCAAGGACGAGTGAATAAACACTCATCACGAGAATAACCTACTTAGCATGGAAGATACCGACTACCCCATGTCGCTCTATGAACAATCCGGGCACACAAAAAATAGATGTTCATTTGAAGTTTTAGAGGTGGCATATGCAAATTTACTTGGAACGACATGGTAATACCGCATATAGGTAGATATGGTGGACTCATCTGGAATAATTTGAGTTTTAGGATTTTGATGCACAAGGAGTATTTCCACTTAGTACATGTGAAGGCTAGTAGATAGGTTGAGAAGCGGACAGCTAGAGAGCAAAAACGGTCATGAACATGCCCTATGCATAATTAACATTGAATACTAGCATGAACACCATGAACATAAATATCTTAGAGGCTATGTTGGTTTTGATTCAAATACATGCATGAATATGTGCCAAGTCAAGCCACTTGAAACATTTAGAGCAGGATACCATATCATCATACTACATCACAATCATTTTGATGCATGTCGACATCCAAGATAAATCATTATCCACTCCTAGCTACTTAAGCATGGCATGAGTAACTATAATCTCTAATTTTCATTGCAAACATGTTTGATCATAATATGCTGAATCATGGATACTAGGGTAAACATATTTACAAAAACAGAGCAAGTTGAGTTCATACCCGCTTCTCTCTGCCACAGTCACTTCATCAAATATCGTCATTATTGCCTTTCACTTTCATGGCCAAATGATATGAAAATAATAATGGTGCAAGAGTGCCGTGGACTAAGCTGGAATCTGCAAACTTCATATTAAAAAGGAGGAGACAAGGTAAGCTCTTTGTTAAATCAACAATAATGCATATAAGAGCCACTCAACATTTTCATCATGGTCTTCTTGGTACGACTCAATAAAAAGAAAAGAATATAAGAGAAACACACTGGAATATTTTTGGAGTTTTTATTTATTCTTGAAGAAAGCAAAATAGCAAAGGGAAAACAAAACGAGAAAAACTATTTACACGAGAACACTCCCAACAGGCAAAAGAAGAACATGGAAATCTTTTTGGGTTTTCTTAAAGTTTTTCAAACACAGAAGAAGAAAGCGAGAAAATAAATCTAGCATGGATATGAAAAAGTGTGAACACCGACAACTGGAATGAAATGTGTGAACATGAATATAATATCGGTGGAAATACGGACTCCCCCAATCTTAGGCTTTTGGCCTAGCTCGGTAATCACCATCTGTGGCCTGGATAATAATCTGAATGATAGCCCTCGAAGGCTCTTGGTGCAGCCTCCTCAGCCCGCCATGCAGCCTCGATCTCCGCATTGTACGCGCGGGCCTCGCTCTCAAAAAAATATCTTCTTTTGCATGAAATCGTTACACGACCATAGGCATGATTTGATAGCGGCATCCCGCATTGTGCTTGTGCTTGGTTCAACATAAGACCGATGTATCGAGCCACTACTAGATGATGCCTTCGTAGACCTCCTCCTCTAAGAACTCCTAAAGAATTGCATTTTTATTTGCAAACAATTTGTGAAATTTTTTGGGACACAAATATTTTGTCAACAAAACCTCATAAGATTGATAGCAACTACTCATAGGGATGCATAGATGCCATATCAAACATTCAAACTACTTAGAACTCAAAGAATTCAACATGCAAGCCCATCTACAGCAGCACCAATAGTAGCTAATTATTCAAAATATAAACCACTAAAGAAATAACTAATTGGAGCAATGGAGGAGTCACATACCAAGAAGCAATCCCCCAAAATAGTTTCGGAAACGGAGCTTCAAGCAAAGAGATCAAAATCTGTGGGTTTGAGAGCAAGAACACGAGAGAGAGAGAGAGAGAGGCTATGATGATTTTTTCTAAAGGTAGGAGATGACATGGGCTAAAGATATAAGTGAGGGGACCCATGTGGGGACCACAACCCACCAGGGCGTGCCTGGGGTTGTTGGCGTGCCCTGGTGTATTGTCGTCACCAGGTGCACCCCCTCTGATGTTATTTGCACCAGAAATTCAGATATATTCAGAAGAAATCATATTAAATTTTCAGGGCATTCTGAGCACTTTTATTTTTGGGTCATTTTTTATTGCACGGAAAATCCAGAGAATAAGATAAACATGGCATTTTATTTTATTTAACTAAGAAAAACAGAAAACAAAAGGTGCGAGCAGAAGATTGTGCCTACTGAATCCATCAACTTTATACCTCTAAAAAATGATCCATTAATAAGGTTGATCAAGTCTTATGAACAACCACTTTCGATTAGCATGAAACCGAAGAACTTCCGTAAAACACTAAGTTACCTCAATGGGGATTTGCATATCCCCAATAATTAATTATTTCATATTTCTTTTTGGCTGTAGGTAGAGGTAATTGAAAACTTCCAATAGTAATTGTGTTGGCAAACATTGCATGGAATAAAAAATACTACGCACACGCAATGATCTATCCGTGGAGATGCATATCAACGAGGGGGAGAGTGTGCCTACGTACCCTCGTAGACCATAAGCGGAAGCGTTTATTCAACGTGGTTGATGTAGTCGTACACCTTCGCGATCCGCCCGATCAAGTACCGAACGCACGAAACCTCCACGTTCTGCACACGTTCAGCTCGGTGTCGTCCTCACCATCTTGATCCAACAAGCAGGGAGAGGTAGAAGATGAGTTCCATCAGCATAATGGCATGGTGATAGATGATGCGGAGCATCCTATGATCATCCTCATGTACACTATGACTACTCCCCAAGCCCCAAGTGGACATACGATGAGACCTCAAACATACGCCATTGGACACAAGGTAAACCCGTTCCTAAATGCTTCCCCTTTCCACTCATGCGAGACATGGTTTCTACCTAATGCAAAGACACTACGTGTGCTCAGGAACCGAGGAGACAACCATGGAGATGCTCGGAGCATAGGACAAGTCCACACGGAAGCGGATCAAGAAGTGCCTCAAGTGGAGTCGCCGCGGAGCTATAGCGGCCGGACATCCGGCAGGAGCCCGGACATCCGGCGCCACCAACCAGAAGAAGAACAGAGAGAGATGGATGCTAGGCGACTCTACAGCGGCCAAACATCCGGCTCACTCCCAGACATTCGGCGCTCGGCGAACAGCCGGACATCCGGCTCGACCCCTAGAAATCCGGCGCCCCATCACAGAAGCTGGACCCTACTAGCCCGGACATCCGGCCCCAGCGCCCGGACATCCGGCGTCTCGGGAAAGCCCGGACATCCGGCCCGCCTGCGTGCGTGCAGAGCATCTGGGCCGAGGCCCATGTACCCCTTTGCCCCTTAGACTATATATACTACCCCTCCACCTACGTTTTAGGGTTAGCATAGGTTTAGCTCATTTGAGATAGAGCTTTGCTCATCCATACGGATCTACTCCTCGTGAGAGACCACAGCCTCTTCGGAGAAGATCCATCTTGGATTCAAGACCCCATTCATGGGATGACCCTCAAGATCTCCTCATGGAGATGAACTACCGCCACTTGTATCGTCCCTTGTTGGATTCGGACCGTGTATCTCTTTGTGTTTCGAGGATCTAGCATATGTGTGACCGAATCTTGTTGGTTGAGTGATTTCTCTTGTGTTTCCTCTCGTGTTCCTATCGCGTTCCTTGTTATCTTCGTAGGATCCCCTCCAATCTGAAAGATCGGGCATCTAGGGTTCCACCCTACATCAGTATTTCTTCAAAAATTAAAGCACCACCATGCTAAAAAAGATATAAGTGAAACACTAGAGCAATCCATAGCTGAAAAAATTAAGTGAAGCACACAGAGCAATTCTAACAAATCATAGCATAATTTTGGCTCTCTCAAATAGGTGTGTCCAGCAAGGATAGATGTGCCAAACTAGGAAGCAGAACAAGCAAAGATTCATATAATACAGGACGCTCCAAGCAAGGCTCATGATATGTGACGAATAAAAATATAGCTCCAAGTAAAATTACCGATGGTCGTTAGAAGAAAGAGGGGATGCCTTCTGGGGCATCCCCAAGCTCAGTTGCTTAGTTATCCTTGGATATTAACTTGGTGTGCCATGGCCATCCCCAAGCTTAGGTTCTTTTCACTCCTTATTCCTCCATCCATCGTGATCTCATCCCAAACTTGAAAACTTCAATCACACAAAACTTAACAAAACCTTCATGACATCCATTAGTATAATAAAGCAAATCAGCACTCTAAGTATTGTTGAAAACCCATTCATGTTTTATTATTGAATTATATCTACTGTATTCCAACTTTACCATGACTTATACCCCCCGATACAATCAATAGATTCATCAAAATAAGCACACAATGCAACGAAAACAGAATCTGTCAAAAACAGAACAGTCTGTAGTAACTCCAAAAATTCTGAAAAATTAGGACGATGCAGACAATCTGTATATCAATATTGTGTAAACAATTCACTTTCTTCACTTTTGTGATTTTGAAAATTGTTTTACTGGACACAAAAGTTTTTGTTTTCCAACAAGATCAAATCAACTACACCAAACATAATCCCAAAGGCTTTACTTGGACAAAACTTAATTAAAACACAAAAAACACAACCATAACAATAGCATAATTGTGTGAACACTCAAGAGTAGAAAGAAAAAGGCAAAAATAATTTTTATTCATTTGGCTGCCTCCCAACAAGCGCTATCGTTTTATGCCCCCAGCTAGGCATAATGCATAGATTCAAGTATTGTCATCTTTAGTTTTCAACACCTCAATCACACAACTAGAATTCTTCAAGGATTTAGCATGCATATTCTCAATAACAGTACTTTTAGGAATAAGATTGAAGAATTCATTCATGCAAATAGGGCCTTTTTCACTTCAACACAAATGGGATTAATACTAATCATTTTAAGATCTTCCTTGTTGTTGTTAGAAGTGGCACCCTTGTTCTTAGTGACTTGAGTAGACTTGCAAATTTTTACGAGAGTTTTTTCAATAATTTAACAAAATAAAAGGCTGAGCTTAAGTTACTAATTTTTCCAACTTATCAATCCAAGAGGGACTTTCTCCTTTTGCTAATTATGTTTTCCTTTTCCCTTAGTAATTTAAAAATATCTCCCGCTTGCCCAATTTTATTAGCAAGATCATGCATCCTTTTATTCAAAATTTCAATACATTCTTCGGTGATCATCTTCCTTTCAATAACATCTAATATTTGCATAACACGCTCAAGAGTTAAAATTGTTTCATTAATAATGATATGTGGTGCACCCACTAGATCTCCCATAGCATTAAAAGCACCCAAAGATGGACACATTAAGAAATTTCCACAGGTAATCATATCAAGGACGAATCTGTACCAAGTGGTGATGCCCACATAAAAACTGCGAAGAAGAACAACTGTAGATTGTTTGTGAATAGATCTATTATGAGCATTACAAATTCTATACCAAGCATCTTTTAGATTCTCCCCTTTTGTTTAAAATTAAGAACCTCATTCTCGGGGGTACATACAATAGAGAATGAGCTAGCCATAACTACAAAGTAGGCAAGCAAGACAACAAAAGGTCAGGCAAGAAAAAGGTGAATGAAAAAGAGGGCCAATAAAAGGGCAAATATTTGTGAAGTGGGGGAGATGAAAATGAGAGGCAAACGGCAAATAATATAAATTGCAAGGAGATGATATTTGTGATTAGGAACCTGATAGATGTTGATTATGTGTCCCCGGCAATGGCGCCAGAAATCCTTTTGACGTGGCTGGAAATTGCGTCGGTAATTCCCCAAAGAGGAAGGGATGATGCAACATATCTACGGTAAGTATTTCCCCAGTTATGAAACCAAGGTTATCAGTCCAGTAGGAGAACAAAGCAACAGTATGTAAACGGTACCTGCACACAAAGAACAAATACTTGCAACCCGACGCGTAAGAGAGGCTGTTAATCTCTCTATGGTAAAAAAAACCAATAAAATTGTGGTAGATTGGATAAATAGATCTTGCAAAAACACAAAATAAAATAAGTAAATAAAAAGTGCAGAAGGTATTTTTGGGTTTTTGGAAATATAGATCCGAATGCTATATGATAAAAGATAGACCCGAGGGCCGTAGGTTTCACTAGTGGCTTCTCTCAAGAAAATAGCACACGGTGGGTAAACAAATTACTATTGGGAAATTGATAGAAGAGCAAATAATTATGATGATATCCAAAGCAATGATCATATATATAGGCATCACGTCCAAGATTAGTAAAACCGAATTGATTCTACATCTACTACTATTACTCCACACATCAGCCGCTATCCAACATGCATCTAGTGTATTAAGTTCATGGAGAAACAGAGTAATGCAATAAGAACGATGACATGATGTAGACAAGATCTATTCATGTAGGAATAAACCCCATCTTTTTATCCTTAATAGCACGATACATGCGTGCCTCGCTACCCCTTCTGTCATGAGGTGAGGACACCGCAAGATCGAACCCATCACAAAGCACCTCTTCCCATGTAAAAAAAATCAATTTAGTTGGCCTAATTAAACCAAAGATTCGGAGAAGAAATACGAGGCTATAAAAATCATGCATATAAGAGATCAAAGAAGACTCAAATAATATTCATAGATAGATCTGATCATAAACTCGCAATTCATCGGATCCCAACAAACACACCGCAAGAAGTCATTACATCAAATAGATCTCCAAGAACATCAAGGAAGACATTGTATTGAGAATCAAAAAGAGAAAATAAGCCATCTAGCTACTGCCTACGGACCTGTAGGTCTATGGTGAACTACTCACGCATCATTGAAGGAGCACCAATGAGGATGATGAACCCCTCCATGATCATGTTCCCCTCTGGCAAGGTGCCGGAATAGGGCTCTAGATTGTATCTCGTGGTTTTGGAACTTGCGACAGCTGGAATTATGTTTCGTCGACTCCCTAGGGTTTCTGGAATTTTTTGGGATTTATAGAGCTGATATATGGTGGAAAAGATCTTCGTGGGCTCTCTGGCACACCCTGGTGTATCATGGGCCCCATGGGCCTCCCGTAGGGCACTTCCTTGGCTCCCAAGTTGTCTTCTGGTCCAAAAAAATCTCCAAAAAGTTTCGTTGCATTTGGACTTTGTTTGATATGGATATTATGCAAAGTAAAAAACAAGTAAAAAACAGCGACTGGCACTTGGCACTACTTCAATAGGTTAGCCTCAAAGAATGATGTAAAGTTGCTATAAATGAACATAAAACATCCAAGATTGATAATATAACAACATGGAACAATCAAAGATTATAGATACGTTGGAGACGTATCAACTAGAAAGGAGAAGGAGGGGATCCTTCTCATCGTGGAAGAGGACAACGTCCTCACCACCTTCATTGTCATCCACTACATAATGACCATCATCATCCACATCCTTATCATCTGCAACACCAAGAACCCTAGTGGATCGTTCGGAGTATCATTTGAATCTCTCATCCATGTATTCTATTATATGTGAGTAGACCCCAAGTTCTCTAGGATATGGATGGACCTTGGTATGTGTAGGGTCTGAAACGTTTAATGTGGATATGAAATCCTCTGTTGAATGCTTAGTTTAATAACTTCATGAATGTTGTGAAGGGTCCCACTTAGCATTTGTGCCTTATGGCCACAAAGTATATCACTGTCGTTCAAAAGGTTTAGGACGCAGAGGTAATTCAAGGTGACAGTAAAAGCCTATCACTCCTACCCTTTGCAATTGACCGGGGAATAATGGAGAACCCTTAGAGAGCTCATGTCCATGGGGAAACCCTTAATTATCATGACTTGTAATCCTCTGGGGGAGACTATGATGGTGGCGTGTGTGGCATGAAGTCTACTATGAGTAGAACGTGTACTGTATTGGTTTTGCCCAGAATAATCATCCACAATGGCTCAAGTATCTGGTCTATACTATGCTTATGCATATGTGCATTACAAATATGCCAATGGGGATTCCGGACTCCCTGAGAGCGCGTTTTTTATTCTGTTGTTTCACTAGTCATCACAATTCTCACACATCATTTACTTTTTATGTTATTTAGTTACGAGTTACAAACACCGCTCAGCAATCATTTTTATCCACCCTCACTCTGCTTTAAGTCTACAATTGTTTGCAGGCACAAAAATACATAGTTCTTTGCAAGAGGCAAAAGTCTAATTCCTATGGGATTGATACTCTTACTTGGAAAAGGCTATAACTAAACCCTGTGCACTTGTAAGCTGATGTCTGCTAGAACTACGTCGGTATTCCCCAAAGAGGAAGGGATGATGCAGCACAGCGACGGTAGGTGTTTCCCTCAGTGATGACACCAAGGTTATCGAACCAGTAGGAGAACCATGCAACACAATGTAAACAGCTTCTGCACACAAATAACAAATACCCGCAACCCAACGTGTTAAAAAGGTTGTCAATCCCTTTCGGGTAACGGCGCCAGAAATTGGCACGGAGACGGGATAAAGTTGTAATAGATTGGATAAATGGATCGCAAATAAAATATAAGCACAACAAGGTATTTTTGTATTTTTGGTTTAATGGATCTGAAAATAAGAGCAAATAAAATAGATCGCAAAGGAAAATATATTAAAGAAGAGACCCGGGGGCCGTAGATTTCACTAGCGTCTTCTCTCAAAAAATAGCAAACGGTGGGAAAACAATTACTGTTGGGCAATTGATAGAACTTCAAATAATCATGACAATATCCAGGCAATGATCACTATATAGGCATCACGTCCAAGATTAATAGACCGACTCCTGCCTGCATCTACTACTATTACTCCACACATCGACCGCTATCCAGCATGCATCTACTGTATTAAGTTCATGAAAAAATGGAGTAATGCAATAAGAACGATGACATGATGTAGACAAGATCTATTTATATAGAAATAGACCCCATCTTGTTATGCTTAATAGCAACGATACATATGTGTCGTTTCCCCTTCTGTCACTGGGATCAAGCACCGTAAGATCGAACCCATCACAAAGCACCTCTTCTCATTGCAAGATAAATAGATCAAGTTGGCCAAACAAAACCCAAATATCGGAGAAGAAATACGAGGCTATAATCAATCATGCATATAAGAGCTCAAAGAAGACTCAAATAACTTTCATGGATAAACACATAGATCTGATCATAAACTCAAAGTTCATCGGATCCCAACAAACACATCGCAAAAAGACTTACATCATATGGATCTCCAAGAGACCATTGTATTGAGAATCAAGAGAGAGATAGAGAGAGAGAGAGATAGGAAGCCATCTAGCTACTAACTATGGACCCGTAGGTCTACAAAGAACTACTCACGCATCATCAAAGAGGCACCAATGGACATGATGAACCCCTACATGATGGTGTCTATATTGGATTTGGTGTTTCTAGAACTTGCGGCTGCTGGAATTGATTTTTGTCGACTCCCCTAGGGTTTCTGGAATATTGGGGTATTTCTAGAGCAAAGAGGCGGTGCAGGAGGCCACTGAGGTGGGCACAACCCACCTGGGCGCGCCTAGGCCCCCAGGCACACCCTGGTGGGTTGTGCTCCCCTCAGAGCACCCCTCTGGTACTTCTTTGGCCCAATAGGTGTCTTCTGGTCCAGAAAAAATCCACAAAAAGTTTCACTGCGTTTGGACTCCGTTTGGTATTGATTTCCTGCGATGTAAAAAACAAGCAGAAAACAACAACTGGCACTAGGCACTATGTCAATAGGTTAGTACCAAAAAATGATATAAAATGATTGTAAAACATCCAAGAATGATAATATAACAACATGGAACAATAAAAAATTATAGATACATTGGAGACATATAAGCATCCCCAAGCTTAATTCATGCTCATCCTCGAGTAGGTAAATGATAAAAACAGAATTTTTGATGTGGGATGCTGCCTAACATGTTCATAACATATTCTTTTCTTTATAGCATGGAAATTTGAACTTTTATATGGTTCAAAGCAATAATCTAGTTTTGACATGAAGACTTTAATACTCAAGCATATCAACAAGCAACCATGTCTTTCAAAATATCAACACTAAAGCAAGTTATCCCTAGCCCATTATGCTCAATCATTGACCCATTCATGAAACACACTCTAATATTAGTTATACCCAATGCTCAAATACGATCATAGTGCCCCTTAGTTGGTGCTTTATAAGAGAAGGTGGAGACTCAAATGGAAAATAAAAATTGCATAAAGGCCCTTTGTAGAGGGAAGTAGGGATTTGTAGAGGTGCTAGAGCTCGAACCGAAAATTTTGAGAGATAAAAACATTTTGGGAGGCATACTTTTCCTACCAACGAAAACAACCTAGAGATCCCAACACTTTCCATGCTAGATATATCATAGGTGGTTCCCAAACAGAAAATAAAGTTTATTCCTTTTTACACCATACTTTCACTTTCCATGGCTAACCGTATCCACGGGTGCCCTCCACACCAACACTATCCAAGGAATTTATTATTTGACAGCATAAAGTAAATTCAGTTTTTCATTTTGGGATTGGGCATCCCTAGTACCTTTGTCGTACTCTCATGCAATGACAAGTGAATAAACACTCATCATGAGAATAACAAATCTAGCATGGAAAACATTGGCCACCCCTCACTGCCTCGCGAGCGGTATGGGCACACAAAAGAGAAATTTATTTTGAAAGTTAGAGATCGCACATGAAAATTTGCTTAGCACGGCAGAGAAATACCGAATATAGGTAGGTATGGTGGACTCATATGGTAAAGCTGGTTTAAAGGGTTTTGGATGCACAAGTAGTGATCATACTTAGTGCAAAATGAAGGCTAGCAAAAAGATTGAGAAGTGTCCAACCAAGAAACAAAAAATCTCGTACCCGAGCATTAAGCATAAGTAATACCGAATAATGCACCACAAGTAGGATGTAATTTCATTGCATAACACCAATATTCTTACTAAAGCATAATTACTCATCAACATGACTCACATATCATATCGTCATATCTGAAAATCATTACTAAGAACCAAGTTTATTTTGTCTAATGATCTTCATGAAAGTTTTTATTATATCCTCCTTGGATATCTATCACTTTGGGACTAATTTCATATGTTGCTTTTAATAAGCTCAAACATATATAAGTGAAGAACATGAGCATAATATTTCTTTCTCTCAAAATAAAGTGAAGCAAGAGAGAGTTTCTTTAATTTTTTTACTAACTCCCAAATAAATCTAAGTGAAGCATGAGAGCATTTCTTCAAAAATAACAAAGCAAACCGTGCTCAAAAAGATATAAGTGAAGCAATAGAGCAATTCCATGGCCCTAAAAATTTAAGTGAAGCATAGGAGCAAGCATAGCATAATTTTTGGCTCTCTCAAATAGGTGTGTCCAGCAAGGATTCAAGACTTAAAACACAAAGCAAAACAAAAAAACACTCATATCATACAACATGCTCTAAGCAAAACTCATAATATGTGACGAATAAAAATATAGCTCCAAGTAAAATATCGATGGTTGTTGAAAAAGAGGGGATGCCACTCGGGGGCATCCCCAAGCATAGTTGCTTGCTACTTCTTGAATATTATCTTGGGGTGCCTCGAGCATCCCCAATCTTAGCCTTTTGCTAATCCTTATTCCCTTCATCCATCGTAAGATCACCCAAAACTTGAAAACTTCAATCACACAAAACTCAACAAAACCTTTGTGAGATCCGTTAGTATAAGAAAGCAAACCACTACTATAAGTATTGTTGCAAACCATTCATATTTTATTTTTGCATTATATCTACTGTATTCTAACTTTTCTATGGCAAAATCTCTTCAAAGAAAACCATAGAATCATAACAAGCACATAATGCAAAGAAAACAGAATCTGTCAAAAACAGAACAATCTGTAGCAATCTAACTACTTTGAATACTTCTGTAACTCCAAAAATTCTGAAAATTAGGACGACGTGAATAATTTGTTTATTAATCTTCTGAGAATAGAATTATCTCAAAAGCGCTCTTCTTTTAAAAATGAAAAATACTTTCGTGAGTGCAAAAGTTTCTGTTTTTCAGCAAGATGAAATCAACTCTCACCCAAATCATCCCAATGGCCTTGCTTGGCACAAACACTAATTTAAACCACAAAAACACATCTAATCAGAAGAACAATTGGGTATTTTATTGAAAACAACAAGAAAACCAAAAAGCAAAAAGATACAAGTTGGGTTGCCTCCCAACGAGTGCTATCATTTTATGCCCCTAGCTAGGCATAATGCGTAGGATCTAAGTGTTGTCATCTTTAGTTCTAGATCCATACAATGCCCTCATGATTGATTCATATGATGACCTAATTATTGTTCTAGGGAAGTGTTCCATACCCTTCCTTAGTGCAAATTGAAATTTAATATTACCTTCTTTCATATCAATCATGGCACCAATAGTACGTAAAAGGTCTACCAAGTATAATTGGACAAGACGGATTGCAATCAATATCAAGAACAATAAAATCTATTGGCACATAATTCCTATTTGCAAGAATAAGAACATCATTAATTCTTCCCATAGGCTTTTTAATAGTAGAATCCACCAAGTGTAAGTTTAAAGAGCATTCTTCAATATTGGTAAGACCAAGCACATCACATAAAGATTTCGGCATTGTAGAAACACTAGCACCCAAGTCACATAAAGCAAAACACTCATAATTTTTAATCTTGACTTTGATGGTAGGTTCCCATTCATCATGTAATTTTCTAGGAATTGAAACTTCTAATTCCAACTTTTCTTCAAAAGCTTTCATCATTGCATCAACAATATGTTTAGTAAAAGCTTTATTTGTTCATAAGCATGGGGTGAATTTACCATGGATTGCAACAACGAAATACAATCAACCAAAGAGCAACTATCATAATTAAAGTCTTTGTAATCCAAAATAACTAGTTAAAGTTTTGACCTCTTCAAACCCACTTTTATCAATTTTCTCAACAAGATTTTCACCCTCCGAATTATCGAGACGCCTTCTAGCTAAAGTTGACTCTTTTCCAGTCCCTTTTTCATCAATCTTAATTTTACTAAACAAAGAATCAATAGAAGAAGCACCAATCATTTTTAGATCTTCATCACTTTTAGTTCTAACAAGATTGGTTTGTCGGCCATTTGATTTACTAAAGTAGCTTGTGCATCATATATTTTCCTAGCAAACTTTCAGCAAACACATACTTTGATTGGAGAATCCAAACTTCTCTACTAATATCATCAAGTTGTTTCGTTATAGCCTCTAGCACAACGGAGTGCTCCTTAAGTTCTTCAGTAAAATATTTATTATGCTCAAGTTGTGTAATCATATATTCCTTAGTACTTTTCTCAATTTCAAGCAAAATATTTTGGTAAGGAACATCATAATATTTTCTTTGAGGCATCATGATTACGCAAACACCTATTATGGCATTTCCATAGCAATTCTGAGATATATTGCCATGCAACTTTCCACTGTTCCGTTTATTATGACACGCTCCATCATTGTCATATTGCTTTTGCATGATCATGTAGTTGACATCGTATTTGTGGCAAGGCCACCTTCATAATTATTTCATACATGTCACTCTTGATTCATTGCATATCCCGGTAAACCGCCGGAGGCATTCACATAGATTCATATTTTGTTCCAAGTATTGAGTTGTAAATCCATAAAAGTGTGATGATCTTCATTATTAGAGCATTGTCCCAAGTGAGGAAAGGATGATGGAGACTATGATTCCCCCACAAGTCGGGATGAGACTTCGGACTTAATAAAAATAAAAGAGGCCAAAGAAGCCCACCAAAAAATGAGAGAAAAGAGAGAAGGGACAATGTTATTATCCTTTTTCCACACTTGTGCTTCAAAGTAGAACCATGATCTTTATGATAGAGAGTCTCCTATGTTGTCACTTTCATATACTAGTGGGAATTTTTCATTATAGAACTTGATGGCTTGTATATTCCAATGATGGGCTTCCTTAAAATGCCCTAGGTCTTCCTGAGCAAGCAAGTTGGATGCACACCCACTTAGTTTCTTTTGTTGAGCTTTCATACATTTATAGCTCTAGTGCATCCGTTGCATGGCAAACCCTACTCACTCACATTGATATCTATTGATGGGCATCTCCATAGCCTGTTGATACGCCTAGATGATGTGAGACTATTTTCTCCCTTTTTGTCTTCTTCACAACCACCATCCTATTCCACATATAGTGCTATATCCATGGCTTGCACTCATGTATTGCGTGAGAGTTGAAAAAGCTAAAGCGCGTTAAAAAGTATGAGCCAATTGCTTGGCTGAAACCTGGAGTATTTTGTGTGATGAAAATGAAGCATAGCCTAACTATATGATTTTAGCTGAAACCTGGTGTCCTTTCCCAGTGACAGCAGGGGCAGCAAGGCACGTATTGTATTGTTGCCATCAAGGATAAAAAGATGGGGTTTATATCATATTGCTTGAGTTTATCCCTCTACATCATGTCATCTTACTTAATGTGTTACTCTGTTCTTATGAACATAATACTCTAGATGCATGCTGGATAGCGGTCGATGTATGGAGTAATAGTAGTAGATGCAGGCAGGAGTCGGTCTACTTGTTGCGGACGTAATGCCTATATACATGATCATGCCTAGATATTCTCATAACTATGCACTTTTCTATCAATTGCTCGACAGTAATTTGTTCACCCACCGTAATACTTACGCTATCTTGAGAGTATCCACTAGTGAAACCTATGGCCCCCGGGTCTATCTTCCATCATATAAGTTTCCAATCTACTTTATATGCAATCTTTACTTTCCAATCTATATCATAAAAATACCAAAAATATTTATCTTATCTTATTATCTCTATCAGATCTCACTTTTGCAAGTTGCCGTGAAGGGATTAACAACCCCTTTATCGCGTTGGTTGCGAGGTTCTTATTTGTTTGTGTAGGTACGAGGGACTTGCATGGAGCCTCCTACTGGATTGATACCTTGGTTCTCAAAAACTGAGGGAAATACTTACGCTACTTTGCTGCATCACCCTTTCCTCTTCAAGGGAAAACCAATGGAGTGCTTAAGAGGTAGCACCGCACTTCGAAACTAGGACCGTCAATAATTTTGACCTTGTGTCTCGTCACATTCCAAATTACTACTCCTGTTCACACTGATCATAGCGATATATTTAATTGCAAACTTGTTCACACCGATCACAACCTAAACCGTTTCCCACTTAGGAGCGTATTAGTACTCGGATATAAATACTACTATGACAAGATGACTGCACATTCCTCCTCAACTCCTCATCCACAAATGCAAACAAGTCATTCAGCATCGTTCCCTTGCGTCTGCCATGGCCAGCGTGAGTTTTAGGTCGAGAGATTACCACTAGGGAGAGGCGAGCATGGAAGCGGAAGCACGAGAGATGTCTCGCCTTGTCATGAAAGCAAATGCATGTCCTGGCCACAACAAAGAGCAAAGATAAAGGTCCCATCAGTAACATCCCAAATTTCCAATTTGGAATGTTATACATTAGATCATCATTGCATATCATCTTTTATTGCATTTTTTATTGATCCTAGAAATTCTACGCAACTCAAGGACCCACGGAGAGAGTTTGGGTTTTCGTTATTTTCATATTTGAGTTTTCTCAAATTTTGAAAAGAGGATCATTTGGTTTTAATTATTTTTCTCTCGGAATATTTCATATATGAAAATAAAAGAGAGGGGATAAAATGGCTTTCCCATAATAAAGAAATATTGGAGGATAAATATTAAAATCAAATAAGTATTTTATTCAGAGTTTTATTGCTATTTTATTTGAACTAGGAAAAAAAGCGTTTTTCAAAATTGCATTAGAGGCCCAAATAAATGTTCACTTTGTCCTATATATTTTTAGAGGACGGGGAAAATTTATTTCAGGATTTTTGGAGTCCGTTTAGTATTTCTTTTAATTAATTTTCTGAGCGCTGAAATTTAAAAAAAAGTCAAACTGAACTACGGGCCGTGGGCGACCCGGACTTCCCCGCCGCCCAGCCCTTATAAGCAGCCCACCCCACCGCCAGCCCACCCCGCCGCCAAAACCCTAGCCACCGCCCGATCCGCATCACACAGCCGCCGCCGGATCCACACGCCGACGCCGCTAACGCAACCACCTCATGATCGCGCCCACCACAGACCACCCCGCCACCGGAGCCCGCAGAGCCGCCACCGCCGCCTCGATCCCCGCCGGAGCCCTGCCGCCGCCCGCCGGACCTCGTCAGAGGGTACTTGACGCCACCGCCGTCGTTCGCCGTATCTATTTTTGAGAAAAATCATTCGGTTTTTTGAAAAAACCCAGATCCGTTTTTTTAGAATAGATCGGTTCGGTTTTCCCGGTTTAGTTAAATAGCGGACGCTCGTCCGTACGTTCATTTTAACGAACGGTGTTCAGCCATTAGCTGCAGATAGCGAACGTTCATTCGTTAGCCTACTCGTCAGTTTTTCTTTTTCCAGGGTATTTTCGCGATTATTTTTGATCGTGATTTCTGCTTTGATCTTTGTTTTAGTTTATCTTTTTGCTTGTTTATCGGAATCAGGAGATTCAAGCGCCTGGATCTTTGTCTCGAAGCCCCCTTTCTTTTTAATCAACTTGAACAAGATTTTGGTACTGTAAAATTTGACTTTAGTCCAGATTAGTAAACGGATCTTGTTTCTTTCGCAGTTTGAGTTTCGTTGCTCCGTTTGATTTGATTCTTTCTGCAAACCGAAGTTCTTCAGTTGAACTTTCTGGTTAGACCTCTTATTTGAGTTTTACCCGTGCTTCTAGGTGAGTGCTTATGTATGTTATTATTTGTTTGCTATAGAGTACCCGGAGTGCGAAGCATGCTACTACGAGTCTCTAGGTTTTGCGGATGATCAGCAAGGCAAGTAACACTTTGATCATACCTCTTTACTACCCAGTTTTTATGCATTAGATCAACCCTCAAACATTGCATGGTTAGGATCTGTTTAACATGTGGGTTTTGGGAAGTAGATGATGAGGTAGAACCTATTGCCCTGTTTATTATAAAACCCTTGGGAGTTACTTTTATGCGATGGTCAGTATTGCTATGCGATGCTTGTAGACGTGGTTTGGGTGAGTGTATCCATGACAGATGTGAGTGTTGTTAATTATTGGTTAACTTAAGGTGGCTACCTAAATACACATCTGGGTGGATTGCTTGAGGCACCCTGGAGTACTCAGTGGTTGTCAGGGCACCTGGAGAATCCTGTGTTGTCCTAGGATATCTCGGAGTACCTGTGTGATCATCCTATGGTCCGCCACCCATGCTCAAAGGGATCATAAGATTATTCATGCTAGAAACTTCCGTGTGCAGCCACAAGCCAATATGGGCTCTGGCATAGTTGAGTAAGTTGCGTGAAGCTCTTGAAGAGGTAGACTAGCAGATGTAGTGGGTTGTAGGTGGTACTGTCTATCCAGAGTAAAGAGTTAATGCTTCAGAAAGAGTGTGTCTCAAATCTCCGACCATGGATTTATTCGAGTCTAGTGGGGAAAAGTGCACAAACCTCTGCAGAGTACAAACTAATCATGGTTAGCCGTGTCCCCGGTTATGGACATCTTGAGTATCTGGTTCTTGGATTATCATGTTGATCTCATCACTCTGAATTGAATTTGTTGGGTTTAATGATGATGCTTAATTTGGGATTGAGTTGGAGGAACCTTCTCAATGTTTAACAACCACCATGATAGTTAAATAAAATTTATTTCTTTGTTGTAGGGAAAAATTGGCTTTATGCAAAACTGTAACTATAGAGGTTTCCACCAGCCAAATATGCATGTAGTGATATCATTCATTCTGTTCATTACTCTATGTGTTACATTGCCAGGATATTCCATGTCCTGACCCGTTTCAGGCTATAACATTTCATGTTGCAGACTTCTGAGACGACGAGTAAGGTGCCATAGGTCGCTGTCTTTCACTCAGCTATGCCGTTGGAGTTGATGGACTCGCTTTATCTTCTAAGCCTTCCGCTGTTATCGTTTTTAGATGGCCTTAAGCCATATTTTTGTAATAAGTTCTCTTTTGAGACATTCGATGTAATAAGTGTGGGATTGAAACTCTGTTATAAATCCTCAAGTACTGTGTGTGTCAGCATTACCGATCCAGGGATGACACTGATGCACAGAGACTAGACTGTTTGAGGTCTGGTCGCCACAACATGGTATCAGAGCACACGCTGACAATAGGACACGACCATTAAGCTAAAAACCCTAGGTCACTCCTCTCTTCTCATTTCTGATTCCTCTCCCTTTTCTACTCTATAAGATGGCGGATGCAAGGTACAAGTTCACACAACCGGATGAAGACACCCCTTTTGGACGACACTTGAAGGAAGTTACTAGATACCTGAACATCGGAATACCAAGCTTCATCGGGACCTACGTCGCCACTTTACCAGAAGAAGAGCGTTGGATGATTCTAGTTCTAGTTCCAGGCAGGACGTTCATGCCAGTCACTGAGCCCATAGAGTTTTCCTTTGATGCACCCACCTGGAGTCTAGGAAAGAGCATGGCAGCCCACATCACCATGGGACGCATTGGAGAAGTTTACCACAAGGATCGCAAGGATACTATCTACCAGATTTGTCGACGCCGAGATGAGCAATGGGAGATGATCAGCACCAGGAAGGATAGATCCATGGCAGCTTTCATCCAGGAGTTAAACCAGCACATTCGTCGCCAGGAGAACCAGATGTGCGCAGGCATGATAGATCTGAAGAAGGCAATGACCAGGATCATGGAGCTGGAGGAAGAACTGAAGTCTACATGCGATGGATATGAGGAAGAAATGATGATACTCATGGAGAAGAATGACGATCTGACGAGGAAGCTATGAGTATTAATGGGAGACCCTGCGCCAGGAGGAGAAGATGACGATTCCACTTGTGCGGAGAACTACATCATCATCGACGACACCGACTCAGACCCTGACGATGGTGATGATGACTATGTTGATGAAGCTGGAGCAGATATCATGGAGTCTTCCACCGATTAAAACTTCTAGTCAACCACCATATCAGTAGTAGTATTTCGCCATGTATATAGTATAGCCCAAGCACTTTTGTAACGATAGTTAGATCGATGTATGCCCTTATTTGAATTGATTGAAGTGATATGTTTGTGTTTGTCTCATGTGCATATGGGTAGTGTTTTCCCTCTACACCTCACTCTATTCTGTTTTCACACCTTTTCTAAACCCATCAGATGCCTCCGAGACGTGACAATGGATTTGCTTTCCCGCCGGAGCTCACTCAGTTGATCCAGCAACAAAATACCCTGATGCAGCTACTAGTCCATAATCAGAACCAGGGGAACAACAACAACAACCCACCACCACCACCACCAGTTGATCACCTAGCCCACTTTCTAAGGTTGAATCCATCGGTGTTCTCTAGTAGCACCGAGCCAATTGTTGCAGATGATTGGCTCTGCAAGATTGGAAGGGAGTTGACCATTGCAGGATGCACAGATGCGGAGAGAGTGCATTTTGCCGCACATCAGCTTGATGGACCCGTATCATCATGGTGGGAGAATTTCACAGCCACTTACCCCATCGACACTGTCACATGGGACTAGCTTCAGCAGGCTTTCCGCACTGCCCATGTTTCAGTCGGAGCTATGGCCATGAAGAAACGCGAGTTTCGTAACTTGCACCAAGGAGGACGCACAGTGGGCCAGTATGTGGATGATTTTAGTAAGTTAGCACGTTATGCCCCAGATGACGTGGTTATAGATGCCGCTAAGCAGGAGAAGTTTCTGGAAGGACTGAATGGTGAGCTGAGCAAGCAGTTGATGGTGGCAACCTTCAAAAACTACCAGGAGTTGGTAGATAGGGCTCTCATGATTGAAGGGAAGCAGCAGCAGCTTGACAACCGCAAAAGGAAGTATGGACAAGGGAAGAATAATTTAGGAGCTCGGCAGAGGCCCCGTTTTACCCCGAACTTGGGAGGACACCTTCACCATAACCATGGAGGCCATAATTCCAATGGAGGAAGTTCGCATAACCATAGTGGCCCCAAGAATGGGAATGGAAATGGAGGAAGCAACGGCCAGAACCGTTCCAACCCGGCAGCGCCCGCCAAGAAGGATCTAAGTCACATTACTTGTTTCAAGTGCGGGAAGAATGGACATTACGCCACGGAGTGCTTTGAAGCAAAGAACGGAAATGGCAATGGAAGATCTGGGAAGAAGCCCAACCCTTTCAACAGGGGGCAAGTGAACCACGTTAGTGTGCAGGAGGTTGAAGCACAGCCGGATGCAGTAATAGGTAAGTTTTTGGTTAAGTCATTTACTGCAATCGATCTTTTTGATACTGGTGCATCGCATTCATACACATGAAGGGGATTTGTGGATAAGTATAACCCGCCAACCCAAGCCCTTAGGCCACCCATGTTAGTAACCTCGCCAGGAGAAGAGTATATGGCTAGCCTATGGTGTGATCGGTTACCATTAAGGATTGGTAACTACGTGTTCCCCTCAGACCTAATAGTGTTGGAGTCACAAGGACTGGATGTAATATTAGGCTTGGATTGGTTGTCGAAGTATGGAGGGAACATTGACTGCGCCAGTAAGTCGATTTTGCTCACCACCCCAGAAGGAAGAAGGATTAAGTATGTATCTCGACATGTGTCGAAGAGGACTCAAGTGAATTCCTTATTAGGAGTTGCACAGGAGGAAGTACCAGTGGTGAAGGATTTCCCTAATGTATTTCCAGAGGGGCTGCCAGGCATGCCATCAGATAGAGACATTGAGTTTTTGATCGAGCTTTTGCCAGGCATAGGGACGATATCAAAGAGACCGTATCGGATGCCTGCAAAGGATTTGGAAGAAATTAAGAAGCATATTAAGGAGTTATTGGATAAAGGCTATATTCACCCAAGTTCGTCACCTTGGGGATCACCAGTGCTTCTAGTGGAGAAGAAGGATGGATTGTTGTGGATGGTTGTTGATTATCGTGGATTGAACGAAGTGACGATCAAGAACAAGTACCCACTACCAATGATCAATGATTTATTTGACCAGTTGCAAGGAGCTAAAGTATTTTCCAAGATCAATCTGCGATCAGGATACCACCATCTGAAGATTCGAGAGCAGGATATACCTAAGACAACTTTTACCACAAGGTATGGGCTATATGAGTATACCGTTATGTCATTTGGTCTGACTAACGCGCCTGCCTATTTCATGAACATTATGAATAAGGTATTTATGGAGTTTTTGGATAAGTTCGTCGTGGTGTTCATTGATGATATTCTGGTCTACTCAAAGAATGAAGAGGAGCATAAGGAGCATTTGCGTTTGGTATTTGGGTAGCTCAAAGAACATCAGTTATATGCCAAGTTTAGTAAGTGTGAGTTTTGGTTGAAGGAAGTTGGTTTCCTCAGACATGTTACATCCGGAGAAGGAATAGTAGTAGACCCCACCAAAGTTTTCACAGTGACTAATTGGGAATCAACCATTTCAGCTGGAGAGATCCGGAGTTTTCTTGGACTCGCAGGATACTATAGGAGATTCATCGAGAATTTCTCAAAGATTACAAAGCCCATGATAGAGTTGTTGAAGAAGGACACCAAGTTCAAATGGACTGAGGAATGTGAAGCCAGTTTTCAGGAGTTGAAGAAATGTTTGGTTACAGCCCCAGTGTTTCCAGATCATCGCAAGGATTATCAAGTGTATTGCGACGCTTCTCAACAAGGACTTGGAGCAGTGCTTATGCAGGAGGGGAGAGTTGTTTCATATGCCTCACGACAGCTTAAACCCCATGAGTTGAATTATGCTACACACGATTTGGAGTTAGCAGCCATAGTGCATGCGTTGAAGACATGGAGACATTTTCTAATCGAAAACCATTGTGAGGTGTACACGGATCACAAAAGTTTGAAATATATCTTCAGGCAGAAGGAGTTGAATCTCAGGCAAAGGAGATGGTTGGAGCTCATCAAGGATTATGATATGAAGTTGCACTATCATCCCGGAAAGGCTAACATAGTAGCCGATGCATTGAGTCGCAAGAGTCATGTCAATACCCTCATGACCGGAGGATTACCCAAGGAGTTAGCAGAGGATCTTCGCGAGCTATGTTTGGAAATAGTTCCGAGAGGTTATGTAGTAGCATTGGAAATTCAGTCTACCATGATGTATAAGATAAGAGAAGCACAGAAGACTGACAAAGAGATTGCCGAGATAAAGGAAAGGATGAGCAAAGGAAAGGCTAAAGGATTTTGTGAGGGTGAGCATGATACTTTACGGTTTGAGGATCGCGTATATGTGCCTAATGACCCCGAGATCAGGAAGTTGATTCTGCAGGAGGCCCATGACTCACTGTATTCGATTCACCCAAGAAACACCAAGATGTATCTGGATTTGAAGGACAGTTTCTGGTGGACCGGAATGAAGAAGGATATTGCTGAGTATGTGGCAGTTTGTGATGTATGTCAGAGAGTGAAGGCAGAGCATCAGAAGCCAGCAGGATTGCTACAACCATTGCCGATACCCGAATGGAAGTGGGACAAGCTAGGCATGGACTTTATCACGGGATTGCCGAGGACTCGTTCAGGCTATGACTCGATATGGGTTGTAGTCGACCGTTTGACGAAGGTAGCTCATTTTATCCCAGTGAAGACCACTTATACCAGTGCTAAGTTGGGCAAGATATACATGACCAGGATCATATGTCTGCATGGAGTTCCGAGGACCATTGTATCAGATATAGGAACCCAGTTTACCTCAAAGTTCTGGAATCAGTTGCATGAAACTTTGGGTACCAGGCTAGAATTTAGTACAACCTTTCATCCACAGACAGATGGACAGACCGAGAGAGTCAATCAGATTCTGGAGGACATGTTGAGAGCTTGTGCGCTAGATTATGGATCTAGTTGGGACGACAATTTGCCGTATGCAGAGTTCTCTTACAACAACAGTTATCAAGCCAGTTTGAAGATGGCCCCTTTCGAAGCTTTGTACGGAAGGAGGTGCAGGACACCGTTGTTATGGGATGAAGTTGGAGATCGTCAGTTGTTTGGACCAGATTTGATTAAGGAGTCTGAAGAGAAGGTTTAGTAGGTTCGCGATAGACTCAAGGTAGCCCAGTCCAGGCAGAAGAGCTATGCGGATTCTAAAATCAAGGAGACAGTTTACAAAGTCGGAGACAGAGTTTATCTTCGTGTGTCCCCACTTCGAGGAGTTAAGCGTTTCAGAGTTAAGGGAAAGTTAGCACCACGTTTTGTGGGACCATACAAAGTTTTGGAGCGTATGGGAGAAGTTGCTTACAAGTTAGAATTACCAGAAGGATTGTCAGGAGTTCATGATGTATTCCACGTTTCCCAGTTGAAGAAGTGCCACACAGAGATGGGTGATATTCTTCTAAGAGACATAGTGCCACTGGAAGCGATTCAGTTGGATAGCGATTTGACAGACGAAGAGAAACCAGTGAAGATTCTCGAGTTTGCCAGCCGAGTCACACGCAGCAAGGTTATCAAGTTCTGCAAAGTTCAGTGGAGCCACCATACTGAGGATGAAGCCACCTGGGAACGAGAGGAAGATCTAAGGAAGGATCACCCGCATCTCTTTTCTAGCCAACCCGAATCTCGAGGGCGAGATTCATCTTCGGGGGGGGGGGGTAGGTTTGTAACATCCCAAATTTCCAATTTGGAATGTTATACATTAGATAATCATCGCATATCATATTTTATTGCATTTTTTTGGTTGATATTAGAAATTCTACGCAACTCAAGGACCCACGGAGAGAGTTGGGGATTTCGTTATTTCATATTTGAGTTTTCTCAAATTTTGAAAAGAGGATCATTTGGTTTTAATTATTTTTCTCTCCGAATATTTCATATATGAAAATAAAAGAGAGGGGATAAAATTACTTTCCTAAAATAAAGAAATATTGGAGGATAAATATTAAAGTCAAATAAGTATTTTATTTGGAGTTTTATTGCTATTTTATTTGAATTAGGAAAAAAAATTCCTTTTTAAAATTGCATTAGAGGCCCAAATAAATGTTCACTTTGTCCTCTATATTTTTAGAGGACGGGGAAAATTTATTTCAGAATTTTTGGAGTCCGTTATTTCTTTTAATTGATTTTCTGCACGTTGGAATATTTTAAAAAAAAGGCAAACGAACCTACGGGTCGTGGGCGACCCGGACTTCCCCGCCGCCCAGGCCTTATAAGCAGCCCACCCCACCGCCAGCCCACCCAGTCGCCGAAACCCTAGCCGCCGCCCGATCCGCGTCGCGCCCAGCCATTGCCGCCGCTGCCTTGCCCTCGTCCATTGTTGAGCCCGCCGTCGAGCCGCCTGCCACCGCCTCGATACCCGTCGGAGCCCCGCCGCCGTCCGCCGGACCTCGTCGGAGGTACTCGACGCCGCCGCCGTTGTTCGTCGTATTTTTTTGAGAAAAACCGTTCGGTTTTTTGAAAAAACCTAGATCCTTTTTTTAGAATAGATCGGTTCGGTTTTCCTGGTTTAGTTAAATAGCAGACGCTCATCCGTACGTTCGTTTTAAAGAATGGTGTTCACCCGTTAGCCGCAGACAGCGAACGTTCGTTAGTCTGTTCATCAGTTTTTCTTTTTCCAGGGTTTTTCCATGATTATTTTCGATCGTGATTTCTGCTCTGATCTTCGTTTTAGTTTATGTTTTCGCTCGTTTATCGGAATCAGGCGATTCAAGCGCCTAGATCTTCGTCTCAAAACCCTCTTTCTGTTTAATCAACTTGAAACTAGATTTTTGTACTGTAAAATTTGACTTGAGTCCAGATTAGTAAACGGATCTTGTTTCTTTCGCAGTTTGAGTTTCGTTGCTCCTTTTGATTTGATTCTTTTTGCAAACCGGAGTTCTTCAGTTGAACTTTCTGGTTAGAGCTCTTATTTGAGTTTTACCCATGCTTATAGTTGAGTGCTTATGTATGTTATTGTTTGTTTGTGATAGAGTACCCGGAGTGCAAAGCGTGCTACTACGAGTCTCTAGGTTTTGTGGATTATCAGCAAGGCAAGTAACACTTTGATCATACCTCTTTACTACCCAGTTTTTATGCATTAGATCAACCCTCAAACATTGCATGGTTAGGATCTGTTTAACATGTGGGTTTTGGGAAGTAGATGATGAGGTAGAACCTATTGCCTTGTTTATTATAAAACCCTTGGGAGTTACTTTTACGCGATGCTCAGGATTGCTATGCTATGCTTGTAGACGTGGTTTGGGTGAGTGTATCCATGACAGATGTGAGTGTTGTTAATTAATGGTCAACTTAAGGTGGCTACTTAAATACACATCTGGGTGGATTACTTGAGGCACCCTAGAGTACCAAGTGGTTGTCAGGGCACCTGGAGAATCCAGTGTTGTCCTAGGATATCCCGGAGTACCCGTGTGATCATCCTACGGTCCGCCACCCATGCTCAAAGGGATCATAAGATTATTCATGTAAGAAACTTCCGTGTGCAGCCACAAGCCAATATGGGCTCTGGCATAGTTGAGTAAGTTGCGTGAAGCTCTTGAAGAGGTAGACTAGCAGATGTAGTGGGTTGTAGGTGGTACTGTCTATCCAGAGTAGAGATTTAATGCTTCAGAAAGACTGTGTCTCGAATCTTCGACCATGGATGTGTTCGAGTCTTGTGGGGAAAAGTGCGCAAACCTCTTCAGAGTGTACAAACTAATCATGGTTAGCCGTGTCCCCGGTTATGAATATCTTGAGTATCTGGTTCTTGGATTATCATTTTGATCTCATCACTCTAAATTTAATTTGTTGGGTTTAATGATGATGCTTAATTTGGGATTGAGTTGGAGGAACCTTCTCAATGTTTAACAACCACCATTATAGTTAAATAAAATTTATTCCTTTGTTGTAGGAAAAAATTGGCTTTATGCAAAATTGTAACCATAGAGCTTTCCACCAGCCAAATATGCATGTAGTGATAGCATTCATTCTGTTCATTACTCTATGTGTTACATTGCCAGCATATTCCATGTGCTGACCCGTTTCGGGCTGCAACATTTCATGTTGCTGACTTTTGAGACAACGAGTAAGGTGCCATAGGTCGCTGTCTTTCACTCAGCTATGCCGTTGGAGTTGATGGACTCGCTTTATCTTCCAAGACTTCCGATGTTATCGTTTTTAGATGGCCTTAAGCCATATTTTTGTAATAAGTTCTCTTTTGAAACTCTGTTATAAATCCTCAAGTACTATGCGTGTCAGCATTACTGATCCAGGGATGACACTGATGCACAGAGACTAGACTGTTTGAGGTCTGGTCGCTACACACCGCGCCGCCGAAGCAACACGGAGGTCCTGTCGCGCCATCGATGCAGCAGACTGGTGCAGTCGCGCCGCGAAAGCAGCAGAGATGTCCTGCCATGCTATGAATGCTGCAGAGATGTCCTCCAGCACCGCGGCGGCTTGGGAAAATGTCTCGCGGGCATGCGAGGACTCTTACAGGTGCGATCATCCATGGCCAGATGGATTAGATCTACGGCTGGATGAAGCTGCATGACAAGATGAATGCCTCATTTGAACAGGCTACCGGCGTCATCTAGCAACTAGGGGAGGGAAATGCTAAGCTCCAGGCCGAACGCGATCTACTGAGGGCGAAGATCGCTGGAAGGGCGAAGTAGGTGGAGGAGACCGCTACCTTGTTGAAGAGGACTGGCGTCATTGTCAAGAAACTTCTGGATGAGAATGCCATGCTCCGCATCGAGCGCAAAAGGGTAGTGGAGGAATCCGTGGATGCTGTCGAGCAGCGTATCAAGGACATGAAACTGATGAATGAGATCTTCGACGCTTGCCCGAGAACTAGTCTCTGCAACCTGCAGCGCATCAAGAAAGTAGAGATCAGCGAGCCAGATCGTTGTATGCATCTTCCTTCTTCTTTTGCACTTGTGTATTTTGGGCGTAGCCGCATGTGGCCTTTTGAATTATCTTCCATGTCGGAGTAATGGGCCATGGGTAGCCTAACCCGAGTCCCTGAACCTTTCAAGACATTGGGCCAGTTGCGCCCCACGAGCCACCGAAATGAAGCGCCGCCTTCTTATGGCTGGCTGGCTCAAACGGTTGGCTACGGCCATGTACTAGAAGACGGCACCAAGATGGGCCGACACCTAGAAGGAAGCCTCCAGACAGGCCGGCTCCTAGCAGGTGGCCCACGACACCCTCAGAGTCTGCGCCCCTCATCAAGAAGACAAGACAGGGTGAGGCTACAGTGAAGCCCATCACCGCCGTATCCCAGGCTTGGCATGGCCACAATGCCCCGTGCAGGTGGAGATCTCCGCACGATGTGACACTGTTGCCACTCCACCCTTGATGTCACCCTGTCAAGTGGGGCCTGCTCCCACGATGGCCTGTTGGTACGGCTTGCCGGCGGCGGGCCCTACCACGCAGCAAGGGCCCGGAGGGCGGCCTAGCCTGGCTAGTCAGATCCAAGGGGATCCAGCGCCTCGCGGGCAGCCGGATCCTCCTTCGAGATCCATGCGCCATTAACCAGATGAGACACGGTGAGGCTACAGTGATCTCCCACCAGGCGGCGGGACTGTAGCCATGCCCTCCCCCGACCAAGAATGCGTCATTAGCGTTACGGCTACAGTGATCAGCCACCAACCAGACCCGCAAGTGGTGGAGGCGGCCTGTCAGCTCCATACCAGACCGGTCGGTGGGGCCCACCAGGCGGCGGGCCCCAGTAGCCGGCGGAGAAGCCGGCGACCAGAGACACTCACAGCCGGGCCCTACACCCGGCCAGATTACCATTGTACCCCTGGGGGTAGGCCTATATAAACCCCCTAGGGCACCCATGCAAAGGGTTCGCAACCTGTTAGAACTAGACCCATACATAGGGGGAGAAGAGAGGAAGCCTTGGCTTCTTCTACCTCTAGCATACAGCTCAAGGAGCACCATTGTACTCACTAGTGCCTTAGTGATCATGCGGAGACCCCGCAGAGCAGGACTAGGGGTGTTATCTCCTAGGAGAGCCCCGAACCTGGGTAAAGTGTGTCGGCATTCGTGTCTACGCCTCATCCCACTTCCAAGCACCGGTGACGTTCTACTCGCTCCCACCATGATAAGCCATCCTTTGGCATATGTCGCACCCAACCCCCGACATTTGGCGCCCACCGTGGGGCGAGGTGCACCATCATCCGGAGACCTATTCTGGATGGGAACCTCGTTCCTTCCTAGCGAGCGCAGCCAGCCCAGCACGCCCGACGGCGTCAGCACCGACGCGCTACACGGCTTGGAAATCGCCTGTGTAGCAAGCTGCCACACTCATCTTGTTGGCGAGATTCGCCTCTCCGACGAGCCTGTGTCCGACGCGGGCACAGATTGCCCCAAGAGGCACCTCGTCAGCCTCCTCGACCAGCTCCACGTCGCCAGCGAGCTTGCTGTGGACTTGGAGTCGGTTGGCTCCACCGACCCGATGATTCTCCACTCTGACACGGCATCGCTTGAAGCGTTCCCCACCAACGTGGTGGTCTACAACGAGCCGCCTCCTCGCGAGCACAGCGGCGGGAGCACCGTCACAGAGGTGCTTGTCATCAGCAATGGCGAGCACTCGGGCGGAGGTGCTCGAGACCCACTTGATGCGGTGCTGCAAGACGTGTCTGCGCCCATCCCAGAAGACGCCGACGCCGAGACGCTGGAAGCACGCCACGTCCAGCTCGTCGAAAGCGCCAACAGGCTGGCCAGCATGAGATGCCTTTCGAAGGCCTACCAGCGTGAGATGGACCGAGCCGTCGGCGGCAAGCCGGCTCCTGGTGGGCCTAGCCGCATCAGCTCGATCCGGCAGCATGTCGCGACCATCGCCAGCATGTTCGGGACAGATCATCCCGTCTATGCCACACCAGCAGAGAACATACGAGCTGCCCAGGCGGCGGCGGACAAGATAGACAAGCTCGAGGGCGACGAGCGTCACCACATGACGGAGCGCGTCCAGTAGCTCCTTGATGCGGCCGCCGAGCAGCAAGAGGTCGGCTGCCGCACTGAAGCGCCCAACCGGCGAAATGATGATCCGCCTCCTCGACAGGAAGATGGCGCGACATCCCGGACGCCGACTGCTGGCGGCGCCCGCTAGCAAAAAGACAAGGAGCCGACTGCTAGCCGCAGTCGGACTCGCCTCACCATCGAGCGTGACGTAGAAGGCCGCCCCTGAGCCATGGAGCGACGAGGCAACCGGCCTCCTCCTCCGCATCACGGGGAAAGACATCCCACCATGCCACCTATCACGCACCCGACACTCGGCGACCGCCTTGGCCGCCGGGAAGGAGTCAGAGAGAACGACGCCCGCCACCGGATCGACCGCGTCAACTGATCATTGGCGCTAGAAGAAGAAGATGCATTGGGTCCACCCTGTTTCGGCCCTCGAATCCGAGATGAGCCCTTCCCTAGAGGGTTCACTCTTCCAAGGGATACGCCCAAGTACACCGGCTCCGTGAAGCCGGAAGACTGGCTGGTCGACTACTCCACGGCCGTCAGCATAGCGAATGGCAACAAGTGTGTTGCTATGAAGTATGTCCCGCTCATGCTCCAAGGCACAGCCCGAACGTGGCTCAACAGCCTGAAGCCCTGTAGTATCAACAGCTGGGTTGATTTCACCGAAGCCTTCATCCGCAACTTCACCAGCACGTACAAGCGGCCTCCCAAGCCCCGCCAGCTCTCCTTGTGCGTCCAAGGCCCCATCAAATCAACTCGCGACTACCTCACGCATTGGGCCGAGCTGCGCAACTCCTGCGAGGGCGTGCATGAGGTGCATGCCATCGAATACTTCACTGCCGGGTGCTGAGAAGGCACCCTCCTCAAGCACCGACTTCTCTGCGACGAGCCGGCGACCCTCAACGAACTGCTGATCATTGCAGACAAGTACGCCACGGCCGACTCCTCCATGAAGGCGGAGATTCAAGTCGATGCATCCGACAAAGTAGCTCCTCAAGCTCCTCGGACTCCGGCTGGCGACACCAGTCGGCGTCAGCAGCAGAATGACAACAAGCGCAAGGCCACGCAGCCAGCTTCCACAAGCCGGCAGGTGGCGACAGTCGAAGACCAACAGCCGAAAGGCAGCCTCCACCGAAGTGTCAGAAGGGCGGCAAGCCCAACTGCTTGCCCGCCTTCTCGTACGAGTAGACTCTTGATGCACCCTGCAAGTTCCACATTGGCGCGAAGTCATCCAACCACACCACTCGGAAGTGCCTCACTAGAATTGCCAAGGGTGATGGACTCCTGCCTCCTCCGCCCGCCGGCCCTCCGCCTCCTCCACCCCAGCAGCCGACGGTCGCCAGTCGGCTCCATACAAGATGAGTATCCTGAGGAGCATGGAGCTTATGTCATGTTCACCAGCATGGCCGACGATAAGCGAAGCAGATGGCAACATCAGCAAGAAGTACATGCAGTAGCATCAGAAACCCTAGAGTTCATGAATTTTTTTAGAGAAGCCTATCAGTTGGAGCAGAGCTGACCACCCGGAGGTGATGCCCTCTCCTGGTTCTTATGCCTTGGTCTTAGACGCCACCTTCGCAACAGAGAGGCGGGCTGCTTGTTTCTCCCGGGTCCTGATAGATGGCGGCAGTAGCATCAACATCCTGTACCGTGACACTATGGAGAAGTTGGGAATCATGCAGAAGCAGCTTCACCCCAGTCGTACAGTATTCCATGGCATAGTTCCTGACCTTTCCTTCTCACCAATCAGCAAGACCCAGATTGACGTTCTCTTCAGAGACAAAGATCACTTCCGCCGAGAGCCAGTCTGGTTTGAAGTGGTGGACCTTGAGAGCCCCTATCGTGCGCTACTTGGCCGGCCTGCTCTGGCCAATTTCATGGCGGTCCCCCACTATGCTTACCTCAAGATGAAGATGCCAAAGTACCAAGGGAATCCTAACCGTAGTCGGAGACTACAGGAAGTCGTCCGCCTGTGCGACAGACAACAACCGGCTAGCCGAGTCCCTCGTGATTGTAGCAGAGAGAAGCGGCTCCTTGACCGGGTTGTGGCGATGGCAGGCAAGCAGCCGGAAATGTCACCCAACCCCAAGGAGTCGGAAGCTGAGGGCTTGTTCAAACCGGCAAAGGAAACAAAGAAGATACCCTTGGACCCGGAGCACCCAGCAAGGCACGCTGTCATAGGTGCAAACCTTGACAGCAAATAGAAAAGCGAGCTCATCGATTTCCTCCGTGAGAATTGGGACATCTTTGCATGGTCTCCCAAGGACATGCCAGGTGTTCCGACGGATTTCCCCGAGCACAAGCTACATGTACGACCTGACACCAAGCGCGTCCGGCTGCCCTTGTGCCGCCTGTCAGAAGAGAAGAGAAGAGTCATTGGAGAAGAGATACCTGGCTTCTAGCTGCCGGCTTCATCATGGAAGTAATCTTCCCAGAGTGGTTGGCCAACCCAGTCCTCATGCTGAAGAAGAATAAGCAGTGGCGCATGTGTATTGATTATACTAACCTCAACAAAGCTTGCCCCAAAGATCCCTTTGCTTTGCCAAGAATTGACCAAGTGATAGATTCCACAGCCGGATGTGAGCTGTCGAGTTTTCTGGATGCATACTCAGGGTATCATCAGATCAAGCTGAACCCAGCTGACAGGCTAAAAACCGCCTTCTTCACGCCATTCGGAGAATTCTGCTACCTGACCATGACGTTCGGCTTGAGGAATGCCGGCGCGACATTTCAGCGTTGCATGCAGAACTGTCTCCTCAAGCAACTCGGCAGAAACGCCCACGTTCACGTGGACGACGTGGTGGTGAAGACAGGGAAGCATGGTATGCTGCTAGAAGACCTCAAGGGAACATTTGAAAACTTGCGCCAATTTCAAATCAAGCTCAACCCGGAGAAATGCGTCTTTGGAGTACCAGCCGGCCAACTTCTTGGCTTTCTGGTCTTAGAGGGCGGCATAGAGTGCAACCCTGTGAAGATCAAGGCCATCGAGAAGATGGAGGTGCCCACCTGACTGCTGGACGTGCAAAAATTCACCGGCTGCTTGGCATCCATCAGCCGTTTCATCAGTCGGCTGGGCAAGAAGGCTCTTCCCCTGTACCAGCTCATGAAGAAGACCACTTTTTTTGAGTGGAATGACAAGGCGGACGAAGCTTTTCTCCAGCTCAAGAAGATGTTGACCACTCAGCCTGTCTTGGCGGCTCCAACTGATAAGGAGCCCATGCTTCTCTACATCGCCGCTACCAGTCGGGTGGTCAGCATAGTCATAGTCGTGGAGCGCAAGGAGGAAGGCAGAGAATTACCAGTCTAGAGGCCGGTGTATTACCTAAGTGAAGTATTGTCCGCCTCCAAGCAGAATTACCCACTATCAGAAGATGTGCTATGGCGTGCACTTTGCCGCGAAGAAGCTGAAGCCATACTTTCAGGAGCACCCAATCACTATTCTCTGCACTGCTCCGCTTGCTGAGATCATTGGAAGCCGAGATGCCTCGGGCCGAGTGGCCAAATGGGCCATAGATTTGCCCGCATACACCATCTACTACCAGCCTCGTACCTCCATCAAATCACAAGCACTGGCCAACTTCCTCGTCGACTGGGCCGAAACCCAGTACCTGCCGCTAGTGTCGGACTCCACCCATTGGCGGATGCACTTCCATGGTTCGAAGATGCGCACCGGTTTGGGAGCTGGCATCGTCTTCACCTCTCCCAAAGGCGACAAGCTCAGATATGTGCTGCAAATTCACTTTGCCGCCTCCAACAATGTAGCTGAATACGAAGCACTTATACACGGGCTCTGGCTTGCCAAGGAACTCGGCATTCGCCAGATCCTGTGCTATGGTGACTCTGATTTGGTGGTCCAGCAGTCATCGGGTGACTGGGACGCCAAGGATGGAAATATGGCAAGCTATCGCTTCCTCGTACAGCAACTCAGTGAACACTTTGAAGGGTGCGAGTTCCTCCATTTGCCAAGAAATGACAATGAGCAAGCAGATGCCTTGGCACGGATCGGCTCCACCCGACAAGCGATACAAGCTGGTGTCACCCTGCAACGCCTCCTCAAGCCGTCTGTCAATCCGTCGCCTAAATCAGACTCCATCTTCATGCCGGCCCCTCCTGAAGTAGTCAGATCCGACTTGAGGACTCTGGCAGCCGACACGGGGACTTCGGTAGGTGGCTTGGGAACTGCAGCAGCCGCACCCGGCCCGGGGACTTCAGAACCCGGCCCGGGGACTGCAGCAGCCGGCCCGGGGACTTCTCCTAGTCAGCAAGCGGCAGCAGACTCCAACCTGCTACTTCCCGGCCCAACCGCCCTAGTGCAAATTGCAGTTGTGGCAGTCGAAGAAATAGCAACACCTTCATGGGCTCAGCCCATCCTCAACTTTCTGGTGAACAAAGAGCTACCGACTGATGAGATCTCGGCCCGACAAGTGCAACGACAGGAAGCAGCATACACCATCGTCAACAGAGAACTGGTGAGGCGCAGTGTCACTGGTGTGTACCAGCGTTGTGTAGAGCCGGACCAAGGCCAAGCAATCCTCAAAGATATCCACCAAGGCAAATGTGGTCACCATGCGGCTTCAAGATCACTTGTTGCCAAAGCTTTCTGCCATGGTTTCTTCTGGCCGACTACTCTAGAAGATGCTAAAGACTTGGTCCAAAAATGTAAAGGGTACCAGAAGTTCTGTTCCAAACCACATCTGTCGGCTTCTGCACTCAAGACCATTCTCATTGCCTGACCCTTTGCCGTCTGGGGCCTGGACATGGTGGGACCATTCAAGACGGCCCGCGGTGGCATGACTCATTTGCTTGTCGCCGTGGACAAGTTCACCAAGTGGATAGAAGCAAAGCCAATCAAGAAGTTGAATGGGCCGACTGCTGTGACTTTCATCACTGACATCACCATTCAGTATGGCATACCACTGTGACGCCCCCGATTCAATCGTACACTAATCATGCACGCAAACGTGTACGATCAAGATCAGGGACTCACGGGAAGATATCACAACACAACTCTAAAACATAAATAAGTCATACAAGCATCATAATACAAGCCAGGGGCCTCGAGGGCTCGAATACAAGTGCTCGATCATAGACGAGTCAGCGGAAGCAACAATATCTGAGTACAGACATAAGTTAAACAAGTTTCCATAAGATGGCTAGCACAAACTGAGATACAGATTGAAAGAGGAGCAGGCCTCCTGCCTGGGATCCTCCTAACTACTCTTGGCCGTCGTCAGCGGGCAGCACGTAGTAGTAGACACCTCCGGTGTAGTAGGAGTCTTCGTCGACGTTGGCGTCTGGCTCCTGGGCTCCGGCATCTGGTTGCGACAACCAGGTAGAAGGGAAGGGGGAAAAGGGGGAGAAAAGCAACCGTGAGTACTCATCCAAAGTACTAGCAAGCAAGGAGCTACACTACATATGCATGGGTATATATGTAAAGAGGCAATATCGGTGGACTGAACTGCAAAATGCCAGAAAAAGTGGGGATAGCTAATCTTATCAAAGACTACGCTTTTGGCAGCCTCCGTCTTGCAGCATGTAGAAGAGAGTAGACTGAAGTCCTCCAAGTAGCATCGCATAGCATAATCCTACCCGGCGATGCTCCCCTCGTCGCCTTGTGGAAAAGCGATCACCGGGTTGTCTGTGGAACTTGTCTGGGTGTATTTTATTAAGTATCCGGTTCTAGTTGTCATAAGGTCAAGGTACAACTCCGGGTCGTCCTTTTACCGAGGGACACGACTATTCGAATAGATTAACTTCCCTGCAGGGGTGCACCACATTTACCAACATGCTTGATCCCATTTGGCCGGACACACTTTCCTGGGTCATGCCCGGCCTCGGAGATCAACACGTCGCAGCCCCACCTAGGCCTAACAGAGAGGTTAGCACGCCGGTCTAACTCCTATGGCGCAGGGGTCTGGGCCCATCGCCCATTGTACACCTGCACGTTGCGTGGGCGGCCGAAAGAAGAACTAGCCCCTTAATACAAGAGCAGGCTTACGTTCCAATCCGGCGCGTGCCGCTCAGTAGCTGATGTCTAGAAGGCTTCGGCTGATACCACGACGTCGAGTGCCCATATCTTTCCCTCGTAGTCGGTTAGTGCATATAGGCCAGTGGCCAGACTTAGATCAAATACCAAGATCTCGTTAAGCGTGTTATTGTGAAGCAACCGCGAATGCCGACCTGGGCCAGGCTCACCTCTCGCCTAGGTGGTCTCAACCTGCCCTGTCGCTCCACCACAAAGATCCACACAGAGGGCCGTCGGGACAAAGGTCCTTTCAGCCCCCAATCCGTGAATCACTCGCGGGTACTCAACGAGCCGACCCGACTTTAGTCACCATCTGTATAGTATGTATATATGTATAGTATATACCGTGATCACCTCCAGTGATCACGGCCCAATAGTATAGCAAGGCGGTCGACAAGAATGTAGGGCCAATGATGATAAACTAGCATCCTATACTAAGCATTTAGGATTGCGGGTAAGGTATCAATGATTGTAGCAACAATGACAAAGCTATGCAACAAAATAGGAGTAACCGAACAGTAACATGCTACACTACTCTAATGCAAGCAGTATAGAGAAGAATAGGCGATATCTGGTGATCAGGGGGGGCTTGCCTGGTTGCTCTGGCAAGAAGGAGGGGTCGTCAACACCGTAGTCGAACTGGGCAGCAGCAGCGTCGGTCTCGTAGTCTACCAGAGAGAAGAGGGGGAAGAAACAGTAAGCATGACGACGCATTACATGACAAAGAGCGGGGTTAGGTGTGCCCTACCGCGGTAGTAGGTGATACCGGTGAAAGGGGGAAACATCCGGGAAAGTATCCCCGGTGTTTCGCGTTTTCGGACAGATGAACCGGAGGGGAAAGTTGCGTGTTTGCTATGCTTGGGATGTGTGACGAACGAACGAGCTGCGTATCCGGATTCGTCTCATCATTCTGAGCAACTTTCATGTACAAAGTATTTTCATCCGAGATACGGTTTATTTTATATTAATTTTAGAAGTTTTATACCTATTCTATAATTCTGGAATTAATATCAATTCAAAAATTAAATAGCTAAATGCTAGGTGCACCCGACCTTTGCGTACACAAAAGTGTACCAAAGGTGGCAGTGGGCAGGGGTCCCTGATGACCACCAACGTTTGGTCGGTCTCACAGAGTGCAGCCCCCATCATTGGCTGCTACATTAACTAACTAGTTAATTTAGTCTAGCTAGGTTATTAGGATGATAGATTTTAATTAGTTTAATTAAACCTAATTAATTAAGTTAATTATCCTAATAAACAAATTAATTAATATATTTTTATTTATCTATTTATTTTTAAATCCTTTTTTTTACATTCTGGGGTGGGGCCTCATTCTCATAGGCCCACGGGCGCTAACGTCTTGCCGGTTTCACGAGCGTCGTCTTGTTGGACTGAGCGTTGGCGTTGCCCGGGCGAAGGCCGAGCCCGACCTGGGGTCAAGGCAAGGCCGGCGAGTGGCAGTGGCGGGAGGCCACGCGGGGCACCCGCGGGCGGAGCGAACCGGGACGACGGATGGCGCGGTGGCTGCACGGAGTGGCACGACGGCGGGGAACGAGCACGGCCGCCGAAGGTAGCAGCGACAGCAGTCGGCCATGCAGCAGCAGAGGAGCGGTCAAGCCACGAAGCAGCAGCACGGCTAGCAAGCAGCAGGAGCGTGGCCGTGGACGGCTAAGGCGCGCGAGTCGCTGGGGGCGCGCGCGTACGCGGAAACTTGAGTATGGCCATGGACGAGGACGTCCGAGCTCAGTGACGACGACAAACGGCGATGAACGGAAAGGGAAAATGGGGGAATCGGCAGAGGAGCTCATTGTGTAGGCACATGAGGACCCGTCGATAGATTAGGAGCAGCAGGCGTCGCCGGATCCGAAGAAGATCGCCCAGCAGCTGCCGTGGGGAAGATGAGGTCGATTCAGTCGATGCGGTGGTGCAGTGCTCGCGTTCTTCGGCGCGGACAAAGCAGAGGGATGCAGCCGGGCCCTTGAACATGGTCCTAGGCCAAGGGGTGGTCGGTGGGCGCGAGGAAGACGCCGGCCATGGCGATGGTGGCGGTGGTTTCCTCCAGATCGGCTAGAGGGGCGAGTGTGGGGAAGAAGTGGGAGAGGCAAGTGGAGGGGAGGCGAGGAGGCCGAGGGGGCTGCAGGGGGTGGCGTCCTTATCTTCCCCCGGTGGGAATGGCGAAGTGGTTGAGGACGACCGATGGGCGCGCCTCGGTCGGCTTCCCCTGTAGCAAGGTGGAAGGCGACCGAGTTGGGCGGTTGGGCGCATGTGGGGGGCGGTTGGGCCGATTGGACCGGCCTGGTGGGTGCAGAGGCCAGCTGGGCCGTGGCCCGGTGGGGGCGGGGTTCTCTCTTTTCCTTTTTCTTTTTTGTTTGTTCTGTTTTCTTTTCTTTTAGTTTTATAAAATTAAAAAAGCGACAACTAATTTGGTGTTATTAAATAGGTCACAGCCCCAAATATACTGGCTCTTTAAATAAAGTGTTTTGCATGTGCTTATTATTTTAAAAGCATTCTAGATAATTGTTTTATCGTTGTTTTAGTTTATTTGGTGCATTTAAGTATTTTATTAGAAGATGATTTCTTCACCAACATTTATTATGGGTTATTTGACACGTTATGAACAATTTAGTTTTGACTTCTGAAAACTTTAATTGTTTTGACTTTAATTCAAATTTTGAATTTGAATCGGTTCTAAACCAACGCGAGATTATCAATAGTAATCGAGGTGATGTGGCATCATTACCAAAGGGTTACTGTAGCTTGATACTCGGGCGTCACAATTCTCCTCCACTACAAGAAATCTCGTCCCGAGATTTAAGAGGGGGACTAAGGGGGAAGGTTCTGGCTATGAAATTCTAGCGAGTGCTCCGAGTCTTGGTTGCTCTTCTCGAAGAGGTCGATCCATTAAGTTGATGTCTTCGTTTCTCTGCTTCAAGTCACCATGACCAAGTCGTCATCCTTTCTTCGGGATCTCCATCGTCCTACGAACACGAACAAGGGGAAAAACTCCGGAAGAACGCATCTCCACAAAGCTGGGCATCTGACGGTGAACTCAATGGGAAATACACAAGGTACCCCGCGAGTTGTATTTCAGTGAATTCGTTGAGTGCAACATACCAAGGTTTCAAATGGGTAGGCAATCATTCGATGACTAGACAGAAGCTGGAATGGGGGTTTGAACAACGAGAATAACATGGTGTTTGATTCCAGGATGACTAATGGTATAGAAGCCAGGTGCAAGGGATACATTAGAATCCGGGTTGTAAAGAATAGTCAGGTTTCGATCCAGTGGGCCTGTGGGTTATGGGCCCACCATGTGGGTTGAAAGTAGGAAGGGTGGTGACATCTTGCACAGGCGTGACAAGGAGGCATGTTAGTGAATAGCTTGTCAGCTATGCTGGCAACAATGTCGGTACCAAGGATGGGGAACGAAGAGAGCAATTTTCCTGCTTGATAAATGAGGCGAACCAATTGGCAAAGTTATCACCCATCGGTGGTTACCGGAATGTCATCAACAATAGTATGAGGGTCTTACATACGGAGTGGTACAACAACGTGCCTAGCTAAGCAGGGAATTATCTCTGCTCAGTTAAGTCAGATTCAGGGAAGGTTAAACAAAAGAATGGAAAGGAAAACGTGAATATCAGATAAAACAGAACAATGGAAAGGAAAATTGTGATTACACACAATTATTAAGAGTATATCCTTCCCATGTACAAGCAGAACATGGCATACAGGGTAGGAGAGCAAGTACCCAACCATTCAGGTAAGAGGCAAGGATTAATCAAGATGTTACCCATACAATGGTATTTGGATAACTGACCAAGAAACATTTAGCATCACGCCTCCAATGTTCTTGTTGATGAGCGGGGTATCATAGTCATGCTTCGAGGTAGCAATGATATGGTGTTTCAATCAAGGGCCAGACTTTGGATACACAAATGATCCATCAGGAGCAACTTATAAAATAAGTCTTACAATTTCCTCCAGGAAGAATGGTTATCCTTGCAAAAGAAATTATAATGATAGGTCCTCTAGCCAGGGGGTGCTAGGCATGACATCATATTACCGGGTCATCAAAGGACGAACATCATAACTCCTTGAAAGTTGTCCCAACCATCATATCTGACCGAGATTCAGATCTGATTGGTGTCGTGATACCTCAGACTTAAGATGACTGAGAAGAAAGGTGCAACACAAATTGTCGAGATGACATTGCAAGGTTCTCAGGGAAAAGAACTATGGAAGCAAGTTCCAAAACAAGAGTTCATCAGTAAACCAATGAGAGGATGAGGAGGTAGCTGATGAACTCAGCGGCAATTCATTGAGATCTCCAAAAGATGGATTTCCACAATTATGTGAACAAGAAGATAACATTTGTCGGATCAAATGATATAATGAGGTATGCTCGAGGAAAACATACACAATTAAACATTGGTTGAAAGGTGCACTCGAAATATGGTCTTAGGTAGCATGATCAATGTTAGAAAGGGGATTCAATAACCAATAGTCTAAGAATGAACGGTCAGCCATTAACTTCAAAGCAATAGGGTTGCTAGAAGTACATAATCCAAAGAGCACCGTTCACTTGTTGGTATCCCGGTTAGAAATAACACAGGGACTAAGGAATAAAGGGAGATGGCAAGAAGTATTACTTGTATCAAGAATTTTTAAGAGGTGGCGAAATTTTCACGACATTCTTGACATAAAAGATAGTAATACTCCAAGGTAAATAAGAACAAATGCTGGATAGCAAGGAACTCAAGGTATAACACAAAACACGGACAAGTTTGTGTTGAACGGAAGGCAATAAGGTGGTCAATGATAATACAAATCATTAGGGGAAAGGATGGTATTTCTCATCATGAATTCTTGATACCCTGGAAGAGCTCAGAATACTGATGATGATCACGACACAATTCTTGATACTTTGAATTCTGAGATGGCATCTTATCTATGGTTATAATAACCTTTTGCTTCACCATTCCCTTGGCTTGATGTCGTCGCCGATCGATTACATCTTCATGAAATCGCTCGAAAATTGTGTCATGATCATCATCAGTATTCTGAGCTCTTCCAGGGTATCAAGAATTCATGATGAGAAATACCATTCTTTCCCTCGATGATTTGTATTATCATCGACCACCTTATTGCCTTCCGTTCAACACAAACTTGTCCGTGTTTTGTGTTATACCTTGAATTCCTTGCTATCCAGCATTTGTTCTTATTTACCTTGGAGTATTACTATCTTTTATGTCAAGAATGTCTTGAAAATTTCACCACCTCTTAAAAATTCTTGATACAAGTAATACTTCTTGCCATCTCCCTTTATTCCTTAGTCCCCTTGTTATTTCTAACCGGGATACCAACAAGTGAACGGTGCTCTTTGGATTATGTACTTCTAGCAACCCTATTGCTTTGAAGTTAATGGCTGACCGTTCATTCTTAGACTATTGGTTATTGAATCCCCTTTCTAACATTGATCATGCTACCTAAGACCATATTTCGGGTGCACCTTTCAACCAATGTTTAATTGTGTATGTTTTCCTCAAGCATACCTCATTATATCATTTGATCCGACAAATGTTATCTCCTTGTTCACATAATGGTGGAAATCCATCTTTTGGAGATCTCAATGAATTACCGCTGAGTTCATCAGCTACCTCCTCATCCTCTCGTTTGTTTACTGATGAACTCTTGTTTTGGAACTTGCTTCCATAGTTCTTTTCCCTGAGAACCTTGCAATGTCATCTCGACAATTTGTGTTGCACCTTTCTTCTCAGTCATCTTAAGTCTGAGGTATCATGACACCAATCGGATCTGAATCTCGGTCAGATATGATGGTTGGGACAACTTTCAAGGAGTTATGATGTTGGTCCTTTGATTACCCGGTAATATGATGTCATGCCTAGCACCCCCTGGCTAGAGGACCTATCATTATAATTTCTTTTGCAAGGATAACCATTCTTCCTGGAGGAAATTGTAAGACTTATTTTATAAGTTGCTCCTGATGGATCATTTGTGTATCCAAAGTCTGGCCCTTGATTGAAACACCATATCATTGCTACCTCGAAGCATGACTATGATACCCCACTCATCAACAAGAACATTGGAGGCGCGACGCTAAATGTTTCTTGGTCAGTTATCCAAACACCATTGTATGGGTAACATCTTGATTAATCCTTGCCTCTTACCTGAATGGTTGGGTACTTGCTCTCCTACCCTGTATGCCATGTTCTGCTTGTACATGGGAAGGATATACTCTTAATAATTGTGTGTAATCACAATTTACCTTTCCATTGTTCTGTTTAATCTGATATTCATGTTTTCCTTTCCATTCTTTTGTTTAACCTTTCCTGAATCTGACTTAACTAAGCAGAGATAATTCCCTGCTTAGCTAGGCACCTTGTTGAACCACTCCGTCTGTAAGACCCTCTTACTATTGTTGATGACATTCCGGTAACCACCAATGGGTGATAACTTTGCCAATTGGTTCGCCTCATTTATCAAGCAAGAAAATTGCTCTCTTCGTTCCCCATCCTTGGTACCGACATTGTTGCCAGCATAGCTGACAAGCTATTCACTAACATGCCTCCCTGTCACGGCTGTGCAAGATGTCACCACCCTTCCTACTTTCAACCCACATGGTGGGCCCATAACCCACAGGCCCACTGGATCGAAACCTGACTCTTCTTTATAACCCGGATTCTAATGTATCCTTTGCACTTGGCTTCGTATGTGATTCACGAGCTAAATTCTATACCATTAGTCAACCTGGATTCAAACACCATGTTATTCTCGTTGTTCAAACCCCCATTCCAGCTTCTGTCTAGTCATCGAATGATTGCCTACCCATTTGAAACCTTGGTATGTTGCACTCAACGAATTCACTGAAATACAACTCGCGGGGTACCTTGTGTATTTCCCATTGAGTTCACCATCAGATGCCCAGCTTTGTGGAGATGTGTTCTTCCGGAGTTTTTTCCCCTTGTTCGCGTTCGTAGGACGATGGAGATCCCGAAGAAAGGATGATGACTTGGTCATGGTGACCTGAAGCAGAGAAACGAAGACATCAACTTAATGGATCGACCTCTTCGAGAAGAGCAACCAAGACTCGGAGCAGTCGCTAGAATTTCATAGCTAGAACCTTCCCCCTTAGTCCCCCTCTTAAATCTCGGGACGAGATTTCTTGTAGTGGAGGAGAATTGTGACGCCCGAGTATCAAGCTACAGTAACCCTTTGGTAATGATGCCACGTCACCTCGATTACTATTGATAATCTCGCGTTGGTTCAGAACCGATTCAAATTCAAAATTTGAATTAATGTCAAAACAATTAAAGTTTTCAAAAGTCAAAACTAAATTGTTCCTAACGTGTCAAATAACCCATAATAAATGTTGGTGAAGAAATCATCTTCTAATAAAATACTTAAATGCACTAAATAAACTAAAACAACGATAAAACAATTATCTAGAATGCTTTTAAAATAATAAGCACATGCAAAACACTTTATTTAAAGAGCCAGTATATTTGGGGCTGTGACCTATTTAATAACACCAAATTAGTTGTCGCTTTTTTAATTTTATAAAACTAAAAGAAAAGAAAACAGAACAAACAAAAAAGAAAAAGGAAAAGAGAGCCCCCCCCACAGGGCCACGGCCCAGCTGGCCTCTGCACCCACCAGGCCGGTCCAATCGGCCCAGCCGCCCCCCACCTGCGCCCAACCGCCCCACTCTGTCGCCTTCCACCTTGCTACAGGGGAAGCCGACCGACGCGTGCCCGTCGGTCGTCCTCAACCACTTCGCCATTCCCGCCAGGGGAAGATAAGGATGCCACCCCCTGCAGCCCCCTCGGCCTCCTCGCCTCCCCTCCACTTGCCTCTCCCACTTCTTCCCCACACTCGCCCCTCTAGCCGATCTAGAGGAGACCACCGCCACCATCGCCATGGCCGGCGTCTTCTTCGCGCCCACCAACCACCCCTTGGCCTAGGACCGTGTTCAGGAGCGCGGCTGCATCCCTCTGCTTCGTCCGCGCCGAAGAACGCGAGCACCGCACCACCGCATCAACTGAATCGACCTCATCTTCCCCACGACTGCTGCTGGGCGATCTTCTTCGGATCCGGCGACGCCTGCTGCTCCTAATCTATCGACGGGTCCTCGTGTGCCTACACAGTGAGCTCCTCAGCCGATTCCCCCATTTGCCCTTTCCGTTCGTCGTCGTTTGTTGTCGTCATCGAGCTCGGATGTCCTTGTCCATGGCCATACTCAAGTTTCTGTGTACGCGCGCGGCCCTAGCTACTCGCGCGCCTTAGCCGTCCGCAGCCACGCTCCTGCTGCTTGCTAGCCACGCTGCTGCTTCGCGGCTTGACCGCTGCTCTACTGCTGCGCGGCCGACTGCTGTCGCTGCTACCTCCGGCGGCCGTGCTCGTTCCCCGCCGTCGTGCCACTCCGCCGCGGCCACCGCGCCATCCGTTGTCCCGGTTCGCTCCGCCCGCGGGTGCCCCGCGCGGACTCCCGCCACTGCCACTCGCCGGCCTTGCCCTGACCCCAGGTCGGGCTCGGTCTTCGCCCGGGCGACGCCATCGCCGTGGTCCAGTCGCCCGTACGCCCGTGAACCCGGCGCACGTTAGCGCCCGTGGGCTTATGAGAATGAGGCCCCACCCCAGAATGTAAAAAAGGATTTAAAAATAAATAGATAAATAAAAATATATTAATTTATTTATTTATTAGGATAATTAACTTAATTAATTAGGTTTAATTAAACTAATTAAAATCTATCATCCTAATAACCTAGTTAGACTAAATTAACTAGTTAGTTAATGTAGCAGTCAATGACGGGGGGGCTCCACCCCTTGTAGACCAGTCAAACGTTGACTGGTCAACAGGGACCCACTGGCCCACCTGTCAGCCTTTGGTACACTTTTGTGTATGCAGAGCTGGGTGCACCTAGCATTTAGCTATTTAATTTTTGAATTGATATTAATTCCAGAATTATAGAATAGGTATAAAACTTCTAAAATTAATATAAAATAAACCGTATCTCGGATGAAAATACTTTGTACATGAAAGTTGCTCAGAATGATGAGACGAATCCGGATACGCAGCCCGTTCGTTCGTCACACATCCCTAGCATAGCAAACACGCAACTTTCCCCTCCGGTTCATCTGTCCGAAAACGCGAAACACCGCGGATACTTTCCCGGATGTTTCCCCCTTTCGCCGGTATCACCTACTACCGCGGTAGAGCACACCTAACCCCGCTCTTTGTCATGTAATGCGTCGTCATGCTTATGCTTGCATTGTATTTACTATTTCTTCCCCCTCTTCTCTCCGATAGACTACGAGACCGACACTGCTACTGCCCAGTTCGACTATGGTGTTGATGACCCCTCCTTCTTGCCAGAGCAACCAGGCAAGCCCCCCCATGATCACCAGATATCGCCTATTCTTCTCTATACTGCTTGCATTAGAGTAGTGTAGCGTGTTACTGTTCGGTTACTCCTATTCTGTTGCATAGCCTGTCATTGTTGCTACACCCATTGATACCTTACCCGCAATCCTAAATGCTTAGTATAGGATGCTAGTTTATCATCATTGGCCCTACATTCTTGTCAGTATGCCTTGCTATACTATTGGGCCGTGATCACTCGAGAGGTGATCACGGGTATATACTATACATATATACATACTATACAGATGGTGACTAAAGTCGGGTCGGCTGGTTGAGTACCCGCGAGTGATTCACGGATTGGGGGCTGAAAGGACCTTTGTCCCTACGGCCCTCTGTGTGGATCTTTGTGGCGAAGCAACAGGGCAGGTTGAGACCACCTAGGCGAGAGGTGGGCCTGGCCCTGGTCGGCGTTCGCTGTTGCTTCATAATAACACGCTTAACGAGATCTTGGTATTTGATCTAAGTCTGGCCACTGGCCTATACGCACTAACTAACTATGGGGGAAAGATATGGGCACTCGACGTCGTGGTATCAGCCGAAGCCTTCTAGACGTTAGCGACTGAGCGGCGCACGCCGGATTGGAACGTAAGCCTGCTCTTGTATTAAGGGGGCTAGTTCTGCTTTCGGCTGCCCACGCAACGTGCAGGTGTACAATGGGCGATTGGCCCAGACCCCTGCGCCATAGGAGTTAGACCGGCGTGCTGACCTCTCTGTTAGGCCTAGGTAGGGCTGCGACATGTTGATCTTCCGAGGCCGGGCATGACCCAGGAAAGTGTGTCCGGCCAAATGGGATCGAGCATGTTGGGAAATGTGGTGCACCCCTGCAGGGAAGTTAATCTATTCGAATAGCCGTGTCCCTCGGTAAAAGGATGACCCGGAGTTGTACCTTGACCTTATGACAACTAGAACCGGATACTTAATAAAATACACCCAGACAAGTTCCACAAACAACCCGGTGATCGCTTTTCCACAAGGCGACGAGGGGAGGATCGCCGGGTAGGATTGTGCTATGCGATGCTACTTGGAGGACTTCAGTCTACTCTCTTCTACATGCTGCAAGACGGAGGCGAAGCATAGTCTTTGATAAGATTAGCTATCCCCCCTTATTCTGGCATTTTGCAGTTCAGTCCATCAATATTGCCTCTTTACATATATACCCATGCATATGTAGTGTAGCTCCTTGCTTGCTAGTACTTTGGATGAGTACTCACGGTTGCTTTTCTCCCCCTTTTCTCCCTTCCCTTCTACCTGGTTGTCGCAACCAGATGTCGGAGCCTAGGAGCCAGACTCCAACATCGACGACGACTCCTACTACATCGGAGGTGTCTACTACTACGTGCTGCCCGCTGACGACAGCCAGGAGTAGTTAGGAGGATCCCAGGCAGGAGGCCTGCGCCTCTTTCGATCTGTTTCTCAGTTTGTGCTAGCCATCTTATGGCAACTTGTGTAACTTATGTCTGTACTCAGATATTGTTGCTTCCGCTGACTCGTCTTTGATCGAGCACTTGTATTCGAGCCCTCGAGGCCCCTGGCTTGTATTATGATGCTTGTATGACTTATTTATGTTTTAGAGTTGTGTTGTGATATCTTCCCGTGAGTCCCTGATCTTGATCGTACACGTTTGCATGCATGATTAGTGTATGATTGAATCGGGGGCATCACAACCACACAGCATCATCACCGACAACGGCACAAACTTAGCCAAAGGTGCTTTGGCTCGTTTCTGCGCGACGCAGGGCATTCGACTCGACTTAGCGTCCGTTGCCCATCTACAGTCAAATGGCCAAGTGGAACGAGCAAACGGCCTCATTTTGTGTCACACCCTGATTTTCATGGCACAACATTTAAGTCACTAAATCATGCTTAAATGTGGATTGACAAAAACTTTTGAGAGTTTTGGAATTTGCTTGATTTAATTTTTGTCTGCTGTTTGCAAGTGCTCTAAAAATCAAATAAGTCCTCCAACTCCTATACTTCATCTCCTTGCTCCAAACTCTTGAACCAATGATCATGCCATGTGTATAGGACATAAAAATGATTTCTTGCAAAAATAATTTGGCCAAATAGTATTTTCAAAATTAGTTTTCCAAAACCCTGAATTGAGGTTTGCACCGCAAGTACTTAATTAAGGGCAGTAAAAACCTTTCAAAAATATATTTGACTCCTATTAGATATAGGATACCCGAAACCACAAAATATAATTTTAAAAGTTATTTCCTATTTTATTTAAAAGCTTTTCTTAAGGCCAGAAATGGTCTTTAATAGGAAAAATTATTTTGTTGTTTCAAAATATTTGACAAAATTTAGGAAACTCATAGGACATATATTGTCCATATATGAGAGTTTCAACACATGGTCATGTTCAAAATATTGGTCAAATCCCTCAAAAACCCTTTCTGGATATTTCAAGCTTTTGAAATATTTACAAAGGAAATATTCTCCAAATATTCCAAGAAAATTCTATCATGTCACATATGACATATTTGGTGATCTTGCCAAGTCTCATGACTTGGAGAACAAGATAACATCATCCAATCCCCTCAAAACCATTTCTGTCCATTTTGAAGTTTGAGCACCTTTGCATGGCCAAACATTTCCAAATGTTCTCAAACCTTGTGAACATGCTCAAATGGTCTAATAATGCATCTAGACCAAATGCCACAAGTTGGAGAACAAGTTAACTTGATCAAAGTTCCCTAAAACCCTTCCTGTCCATAACCAAATTTGAACAACTCTACATTGCCAAGTGTGTCCTTCTGATCTGAATCTTTGTGGACATGTTCAAATCCTAAAATGATGACACTACACCAAGTGGTGCATCATGGAGAATTGATTTGCATGACTAAATCTTGGCAAATCCATTTCTGCTGATTTCTAGGGTTTACCAAAGTTGCATTGGCAACTTTCTTCAAATGAGATCAAACTTGGTGATCATCCTCAATCATATATTCCATTTGATCCTGTTGATTCTCATGTCAAGTGGAATCCATTTTCTTGCCCAAACCACCATCAAACACCTTCTGGTAGAAATTTAAAATGCATGTCTTGGCCTCTTCCACTAATCTCCATGACCCTATCTTTTACCACAGCCCTCCTAGCCCTCCTCTACCTCCAAAGAGCAATGGCAAATCCATAGCTCAATTATTGGAGGAGTAAACCCCACTTTCTCTCTCTGGACAGCCCATTTCCTCTCTCACTCAACCTCTCTCCTCTCCCATGGCTCTCTAGGGCATCCAATGCCACTCCTACATTGTTTACTCACCCCAAAACCCCTGACACAAAAAAGGACATGCTCATGGCGTGTAAACAATGCCGGTGCTCGCAGAGCTCAAGGCTGAGCACGCCATGATGCCCTCTCACACTGTAGCTCACCCATGCCAACGGCATACGACAGCCTTGGGCGACGGGGTGATGTCCCCCGAGGTCGCCTCGGCGTCCGGGACACGGCACGCTGCCGGCCCCCTCCAAAACCTCTCTCCTCTCCCCTCTATGAGCTCACCCGAGCACGTCCGTGGACGCTTCCCATGGTGCACCGCGGCCTCGCCCATTATAAGCCACCCCGACTCTCTCTCTCGCTTGGTTTCGAACCTCCTCTCTCCCGTGCACCCCTCAGACATCCTCCTTCTCCCCCTCGTGCCCTCCAGCACCTTCCATGGCCGGAGTGCCGCCGCCACCACCACTCCACCCGGCAAGGGCGGGCTTCTCCCCTCCTCCTCTCCTCACCAGGAAAGCCCCGGTGTCCGCGACCCTTCCCCATCTCCCTAGCCGGGCACACTGTGCCCCTGCCCATCACCGCTTGGGTGTCCGCCCCTTGGCCAAGCCTCGCGCCTCGGCCACCTCCCCGCCATCCCCGGGAGCCCCGATGCGCCGCTCCTGGCGGCCCTTCAAGGCCGTGGCTTGGACAGAGGTGGCCTGTGCCGCCGGGGCAGGCGACGGCCGCGCCACCCGCGCCTCGATCCCTCTGTCGCGGGCGGGAGGAAGGGGACAACCTGCGGGTGGGCCCCATGGTCGTGACTCGGCCACCGGGCCCGGCGTTTAAGTGGAGGCGGATCCTCGAAACCGCCTTCCTGCGGGAAGCGTACTCCGTAGTCGCCGTCGGCGTGGCCCTCCTTAGCCGCGTGGCCGTGCAGTGGGCTGGCCCAAGTCTTGCCATGGGCGCTATCCTGCGCTCGAGTATGCGGCATAGGTATAACGCCTCCCTCCCTTTGTCTTTATTCTTTTCCAAAGGAGCTTCTAAAATCCATAGAATATTCATATTATCTCCAAATTTGATGATTCAAATTTCTAATAGTTCATAAATTCTGATCTATCACATGGTGCAATTTGCACATTTTTCCATAAAGATTTTCTTCACAAATATTTATCAAATCCCCATTTTCCTATTTCTATGATGAACTTTAGAAAATCACAGAAAGCTCAATATTGATCCAAATGCCATGATTCAAATTCCTAGATGCATCTAAGTTCAAAAATTAGTTTTTGAACATTTTTACTAATACTTTCAGATCACCTCAACTAATGGTCTATTTCTTTGTATATAGCCAACTTTGCAAATTCATAGGAAAATCATCTCAACTCCAAATCCAGTGAAACCAATTCCTAGATGCTTCTAAAATCATCCTTTGTTGAATGGGTGCCTTTGCTCATTTTTCAAAATAATATTTCTGTACACTTCTAGCAAATCCATAAACCCCTTGATTCCATCATATTGAAATGTTCGGAGATGTCCATTGATCCACTCCCAATGAAACCACTTTGGTCATCCCTCATATGACCAGAGGTATCCCAGAAAAGTCCAACTCATATTTTTAGAGCACTTTTATTTCCTGCCTTGTTGTGTTGCTTATTATGCTTGCTTTCGACGATAGTTGACGAAGTAGACGGAATGCTCGGAGTTGGACCAGAGATATTTGAAGACCTCGAAGACTTTGTTCAAACAGGCAAGCAGCCCTTTGACCATGTCTATGAAACCCTTTTTATGCATGTCATATAGCACTTATTATTGTTGCATCGGAATCATGAAGGATGGGTAACCACTTTGGTGGGTTGCCTCCGGTACTTTTCTCGTTGACACTTGCATTGTGCATGACCCTACCTCCTTATGAGGGTTATGACGATGGGAGTAGATAGGATGCTAAGTAGTTTGCTACGCAAAAAGGGACGGGAATATGCATGTGATGGAGACAAAATATTTTCAAACAACTTTCGAAAACCCCATCGGGTGCCATTTATGCCCGAGGGAGATGATGAGAAAGGTAACCGCTTGATGACGAAGTGGTGTACCAAGGCAAGTGTGTGTTGTTTTCGAAAACGGATTAGATTTAAGATTTGATGACTGTCCCAACCCTACATGCGCGACCACTCTACCCTTATATGGGAAAGGGCATTGTTGAGTACCTAGACCGATACTAGCTTGGAGCCCGCATTACTAGTGACGGGGGAGAGTTGGTGCTCTCTCTTGGGATGGGGTCGTGCCAGGTAGGGCGGCCATGACCATCTTTATGGGGCACTGGACACACCGTTGGTACCCCGTGCCAGTGATATGTGATGAATATGGGAGCAAGGCTCCATGAATATGTTATTTGAAATGTTGGGCACGGGGGTTACTACCAATCGAGTGGACTCCATGATAGTGTCGTCTAGGAAAAGGCGGTGATCGGGTGCTTACCCCGGGTACTTGAGGTACCGTGGGTCGTGGATGACACGGAAGTTCCCCGGATCTAGTGGGTAAAGTGTGCAACCTCTGCAGAGTGTAAAACTATTCGAATAGCCGTGTCCACGGTCAAGGACGGTTGGGCGGTGCTGCTTAAACTATGTCCAGGGTTTTCAACCGTGTGAGTGAAGATGATGGAAATGACTTGGGTCAAGTCAACGGACTTGACACGATTGAGATGGGTTGGTGCCCACTCTGTTCATGATAATGGGTTGGTGCCCATTTTGTTTATGATAATGGGTTGGTGCCCACTCTATTTATGTTGATATCTGTGACCAGTTCTCATGGTTACTTGAACTCTCTTGATGCATGCTTTATAGGATGTTGAACATGTCATTGCACTCAAAACTAGCTTTATGCAAAATTTACCTATATCATGCATTGTTGTATCTTGAACCAAAACATGGGTTGCTTGCGAGTACAATCAAAGTACTCATTGGCTTGCCACTGGTTATTTCATTGACCAGGCATGAGAGAACCGGATATGATGAAGAACACTTTGGTGACGAGCATGCGAGCTAGGACGTTTCCCAGTCAGAATGCCTGTAGGGTTAAGGCAGATGGCATGGGTCCAAGTTATCGATGAAGATTTCCGCTGCGATGTTATACTCAAGACTTGACCATAATGGTCCTACTTGTGTAATACGGTATCTATGGATGTAAGCCTCTTGTTATTCAGCTTTTGTGTGTTCAGTGAGCATTGATCTCTGGGATCATCAGACACGCAGCATTCGGTGATCACGACTTATGAGTCGGGGTCCCCACAGAGCTGGTATCAGAGCCATCCTGACTGTAGGAAGCCTTAGTTAGCATGGTCGTTAGTTAGGGTAAAACTATTTCCAAAACTACTACTAGTTTTCAAAACTATCTCTACTTCTCTTCCCTTCTTAGTTTTTCGAAAACTAAGTTATACTTTCCTTATTGATCTCTTCCCCTTCAAAACCTTTGGTCGCTAGAACCCTTATGCCCCTGACCACTAGATTCCTTGAAATCCTCGCGGATAATCTAGAAGGAAGATGCCTTGCCGACATTCACCCGCATCTCCCGAACACAAGATTGGCGACATCACCACAAGACGATACCAATGAAGATACATCCTCGAGGAATGAGGACACAAGACCTAGGAGATGGTGACATCCTTGACACTTTGCCCAAGATGATGCAACCTTAGCCTCACGATGATCGGGGCATAGGATATGCAAGATCATGATATACATCGCTAATAGAGTAACCTGTCACTACCGTTGTTGTATCGGCAACCACCGGTGGATGAGAACCAAGCCATTCGGTCCGCCTCACCATAGTGAGCAGGAAAACGGTTCTCCTCATCCCCCGCTCTTGGTGTCGAAGTTGTCATCAACGTAACCGACATGATGGACCTCTATTATGCGTTGTTAATGTCATTGCATAAAGGATTACCTACCTGGTACCATTGACGGTTTAGAAGACAACAAGGGATCGTCGTGATTAAGAAGACAATAGAAGACCAAGTCAATGCCAGTTATGAGGAGCCACCTTCACCCCATCACTTCAACAGGCAAGAAGTTGTTGAAGAATCTTCAGGCTCAACCCGGATTGTTTCATCGAACAACTACAAGAGACTTAGCAACACCTGAAGATTACTCAGAAGACTGCATGAGGCACAAGGCGCGACTACTGAGTCCGAGAACCCCTAGGGTAGGATGAGTCGTGTACCCCCTATGCGCAGTCAAGTCCGTATGATGGTTCGAGTAGAACCCTGATTGTGTGTTGCTTGTTTTTATTTGTCTGTGTTTTGATATCAGTTGCCCTTTTTGCCCTAGGCAACAAGTATGCAACTATATCACCTGCCTTATTTTCTTGTTTGTGTTTGGCCCCTTCTGACACTTGTTTGTTTGCACCTACACTATATAACCCCCTTTAGGCATCCCCCTCCTCTATGCTACTTTTCCCTCTCATCTCTCTCCTCAACTGAAGACAAGCAAGACATTATGCACCAAGGATTCCACCTCGGCGACCAACAAGCACTGGAGGCTTTTGCTACAACCTCCTCAACCAAGTACAACCACGTAGGTTTGCACCTCAAGACTAGAACCCATCCCTAGACCCTTCGAGACTTCACGAGATACCCCAGCTCGAATCCTTAACCATGTGCTTAACCCACAGAATTGCAAGAGAACCTGTTATGCCTCCGTAACCTTGCTTATCACTGGGTTCATTATGGAACTAGTGGACATAGTGAACGAGCACATTATCATCCTAAGATAGCACTAAAACTGACGATGCTATAGGAAGGACCAATTTGAGGATATAGGAATAGAGGGCAAATGACTTGATGAGTTTATATCAATGACTTGAGGAATTATATGAGACTATTTGGTGGATTATAAGGCTACCATGATTGGTAGATGAACTTGGTGGGATCATGACTATAGATTAGCATAGTTTTCATTACCCCTGAGTAAATTGGATTTATAGGACAATTATGATCGCAAGCTGAACTCCTGGAAGTGCAAGGATTTGAGTTGATCAGATGATAGGAGACAGTTGATATTACGACAATGACTGGGGGAAACATGTAGGGATTCTCATTGGACAAGAGATTTGGATTTTAGTAGGTGATTCTAGTTGAATATAGATGCTGAGCATGTCTACATGGTTCGGAGTAAATTGGATTTAGACTAATGATCTCGATCATGATACCATGTTTCTCGGTGGATGATAAACTAGGAGATTGGACTAATTGTCGGAGTTGATTTAGGGATCTATATAAGCCTGACCTTGGAGTTTACTTGACCATGATAATGGGAATCGTGGATGGCTATAGTAGAGATAGCCTTTTCAAGTATCTGGGGAATATAGGAACCTTAGGAGATCATGTGGAACACCATAGACATTGGATTTGTGGAATTAAGGGATTACGTAGCGATTAATGGAAGTTAATGGGCTATTGGAGTTGATTCATAGGAAGGAAACAAGATCTTGGAGTGGCTTACGACGTGTTTCCTTAGGATAGAGATGCACTATCTTGGACCTTGGGTCAATAGATGAGCACTTGGATGGTGGATATTAAATCCAAGCTTGTATGTTCTACCCATGGATTTTTAGGGGTAGCCACACACATGAGTTTGGGGATCGTAGACATATATGATTTTGTTAGATCTCCTCTTGGGAATCATGAGGATATGATTAGCATGAGTGGTGATTGGAGTTGAGCTATACTAATGATGCTTTCAATAGTATAAGGTGATCTGTTTGGAGGACTAAGTAGAACTATTGGCACCTCAGGAACCGTGCTTAAGGATAGAGATGATAAATGTTCACTCGCTCACTAGAATCCTTGAAACCCTTAAGCCCTACCAAGCCATAACATGGTCAGATCATGACCACAGGCTTTGGCTCTAGATCGATAAGACCTTGGCCAATACTCAACCGTGACCACCACCGATACCCCAACCTATACCCTATGCACCACGTGGGCAACTCTTCACGGAGTACTCTAACAAGCCGGTCGTCATCGTTCCTTGATGACATGCTTGCCTACCCGAAGACGGAGGAAGAATCACTTAGCTAGTCAAGGAACATTTGAAGACCGCCATGCCAAGGAGGAAGAACTACACCAACCACCATCGTCAAGAAGTAAACCTCCGCATCGAAGACCAGGCATATCTGCAAGCCACTTCTCTCAAGGGAACCGAGCATTTTCATGACAAGGAAATCCGCGCCAAGATTCATCGGCCCCCTTCGAGATCACTCCAAGATTTAACAACCCCCCTCCGAGATCACTTCAAGACGAAGAGTAGATGACTACCAGCTAGAGTTACCACCTGAGCCACCTAATGTGCACAATGCTTTCCATGCATCACAACCCCGGAAGTGTTTCCAACTTCCTAACTTGTCCGATCTCTACAAGGGCATTGACCACCAAGCCATCGACCCCTAGCCCAATCTAACCTACCGCGAGCTACCCATTAGCAACCTGGATCAAGAAGAGTGTCATACACGAAGCCACACCATCAAGTATCAAGTTTAATGGAGCACCAAACAGAAGCAGAAGCAACATGAGGACTTGAAGACTACCCAAGATCCAAGTTTCTGTATCCCTTTCCACGCCTAGTTTGGGAATCTCGGGGACAAGATTCTTGTAAGGGGGGTAGGTCTATCACACCCTGATTTTCATGGCACAACATTTAAGTCACTAAATCATGCTTAAATGTGGATTGACAAAAACTTTTGAGAGTTTTGGAATTTGCTTGATTTAATTTTTGTCTGCTGTTTGCAAGTGCTCTAAAAATCAAATAAGTCCTCCAACTCCTATACTTCATCTCCTTGCTCCAAACTCTTGAACCAATGATCATGCCATGTGTATAGGACATAAAATGATTTCTTGCAAAAATAATTTGGCCAAATAGTATTTTCAAAAATTAGTTTTCCAAAAACCCTGAATTGAGGTTTGCACTGCAAGTACTTAATTAAGGGCAGTAAAAACCTTTCCAAAAATATATTTGACTCCTATTAGATATAGGATACCCAGAAACCACAAAAATATAATTTTAAAAGTTATTTCCCTATTTTATTTAAAAGCTTTTTCTTAAGGCCAGAAATGGTCTTTAATAGGGAAAAATTATTTTGTTGTTTCAAAATATTTGACAAAATTTAGGGAAACTCATAGGACATATATTGTCCATATATGAGAGTTTCAACACATGGTCATGTTCAAAATATTGGTCAAATCCTCAAAACCCTTTTCTGGATATTTCAAGCTTTTGAAATATTTACAAAGGAAATATTCTCCAAATATTCCAAGAAAATTCTATCATGTCACATATGACATATTTGGTGATCTTGCCAAGTCTCATGACTTGGAGAACAAGATAACATCATCCAATCCCCTCAAAACCATTTCTGTCCATTTTGAAGTTTGAGCACCTTTGCATGGCCAAACATTTCCAAATGTTCTCAAACCTTGTGAACATGCTCAAATGGTCTAATAATGCATCTAGACCAAATGCCACAAGTTGGAGAACAAGTTAACTTGATCAAAGTTCCTAAAACCCTTCCCTGTCCATAACCAAATTTGAACAACTCTACATTGCCAAGTGTGTCCTTCTGATCTGAATCTTTGTGGACATGTTCAAATCCTAAAATGATGACACTACACCAAGTGGTGCATCATGGAGAATTGATTTGCATGACTAAATCTTGGCAAATCCATTTCTGCTGATTTCTAGGGTTTACCAAAGTTGCATTGGCAACTTTCTTCAAATGAGATCAAACTTGGTGATCATCCTCAATCATATATTCCATTTGATCCTGTTGATTCTCATGTCAAGTGGAATCCATTTTCTTGCCCAAACCACCATCAAACACCTTCTGGTAGAAATTTAAAATGCATGTCTTGGCCTCTTCCACTAATCTCCATGACCCTATCTTTTACCACAGCCCTCCTAGCCCTCCTCTACCTCCAAAGAGCAATGGCAAATCCATAGCTCAATTATTGGAGGAGTAAAACCCCACTTTCTCTCTCTGGACAGCCCATTTCCCTCTCTCACTCAACCTCTCTCCTCTCCTACTGGCTCTCTAGGGCATCCAATGCCACTCCTACATTGTTTACTCACCCCCAAAACCCCCAGACACAAAAGGACATGCTCATGGCGTGTAAACAATGCCAGTGCCTGCAGAGCTCGCGCTCTGGAGCACGCTACAGTGCCCTCTCACACTGTAGCTCACCCATGCCAACGGCATACGACAGCCTTGGGCGACGGGGTGATGTCCCCCGAGGTCGCCTCGGCGTCCGGGACACGGCACGCTGCCGGCCCCCTCCAAAACCTCTCTCCTCTCCCCTCTATGAGCTCACCCGAGCACGTCCGTGGACGCTTCCCACGGTGCACCGCGGCCTCGCCCATTATAAGCCACCCCGACTCTCTCTCTCGCTTGGTTTCGAACCTCCTCCCTCCCGTGCACCCCTCAGACATCCTCCTTCTCCCCCTCGTGCCCTCCAGCACCTTCCATGGCCGGAGTGCCGCCGCCACCACTCCACCCGGGCAGGGCGGGCTTCTCCCCTCCTCCTCTCCTCACCAGGAAAGCCCCCAGTGTCCGGCGACCCTTCCCCCCCATCTTACTGGCCGCCGGGGCACTGTGCCCCTGCCCATCACCGCTTGGGTGTCCGCCCGCCTTGGCCAGTGCCCGCCGCGCCTCGGCCACCCTCCCGCCATCCCCGGGAGCCCCGATCGCGCTGCTCCTGGCGGCCTTCATGGCCGTGGCTTGGGCAGAGGTGGCTGTGCCGCCGGGCAAAGCGACGGCCGGCGCCACCATGCCTCGATCCCTCTGTCATGGGCGCTGGAGGAAGGGACAACCTCGGGTGGGCCCATGGTCACGACTCACCGGCGGGCCCCGGCGTTTAAGTGGAGGCGGGATCCCCTCGAAACCGCCTTCCCTGCGGGGAAGCGTACTCCCGTAGTACGCCGTCGGCGTGGCCCTCCTTAGCCGCGTGGCCGTGCAGCTGGGCCGGCCCAGTGCGCTGCGGCGCTATCCTGCGCTCAGGGCGCGGCATAGGTATAACGCCTCCCTCCCTTTGTCTTTATTCTTTTTCCAGTGAGCTTCTAAAATCCATAGAATATTCATATTATCTCCAAATTTGATGATTCAAATTTCTAATAGTTCATAAATTCCTGATCTATCACATGGTGCAATTTGCACATTTTTCCATAAAGATTTTCTTCACAAATATTTATCAAATCCCCATTTTCCTATTTCTATGATGAACTTTAGAAAATCACAGAAAGCTCAATATTGATCCAAATGCCATGATTCAAATTCCTAGATGCATCTAAGTTCAAAAATTAGTTTTTGAACATTTTTACTAATACTTTCTGTATCACCTCAACTAATGGTCTATTTCTTTGTATATAGCCAACTTTGCAAATTCATAGGAAAATCATCTCAACTCCAAATCCAGTGAAACCAATTCCTAGATGCTTCTAAAATCATCCTTTGTTGAATGGGTGCCTTTGCTCATTTTTCAAAATAATATTTCTGTACACTTCTAGCAAATCCATAAACCCCTTGATTCCATCATATTGAAATGTTCGGAGATGTCCATTGATCCACTCCCAATGAAACCACTTTGGTCATCCCTCATATGACCAGAGGTATCCCAGAAAAGTCCAACTCATATTTTTAGAGCACTTTTATTTCCTGCCTTGTTGTGTTGCTTATTATGCTTGCTTTCGACGATAGTTGATTTAAGTAGACGGAATGCTCGGAGTTGGACCGAGATATTTGAAGACCTCAAAGACTTTGTTCAAACAGGCAAGCAGCCCTTTGACCATGTCTATGAAACCCTTTTTATGCATGTCATATAGCACTTATTATTGTTGCATCGGAATCATGAAGGATGGGTAACCACTTTGGTGGGTTGCCTCCGTACTTTTCTCGTTGACACTTGCATTGTGCATGACCCTACCTCCTTATGAGGGTTATGACGATGGGAGTAGATAGGATGCTAAGTAGTTTGCTACGCAAAAGGGACGGAATATGCATGTGATGGAGACAAAATATTTTCAAACAACTTTCGAAAACCCCATCGGGTGCCATTTATGCCCGAGGGAGATGATGAGAAAGGTAACCGCTTGATGACGAAGTGGTGTACCAAGGCAAGTGTGTGTTGTTTTCGAAAACGGATTAGATTTAAGATTTGATGACTGTCCCAACCCTACATGCGCGACCACTCTACCCTTATATGGGAAAGGGCATTGTTGAGTACCTAGACCGATACTAGCTTGGAGCCCGCATTACTAGTGACGGGGGAGAGTTGGTGCTCTCTCTTGGGATGGGGTCGTGCCAGGTAGGGCGGCCATGACCATCTTTATGGGGCACTGGACACACCGTTGGTACCCCGTGCCAGTGATATGTGATGAATATGGGAGCAAGGCTCCATGAATATGTTATTTGAAATGTTGGGCACGGGGGTTACTACCAATCGAGTGGACTCCATGATAGTGTCGTCTAGGAAAAGCGGTGATCGGTGCTTACCCCGGGTACTTGAGGTACCGCGGGTCGTGGATGACACGGAAGTTCCCCGGATCTAGTGGGTAAAGTGTGCAACCTCTGCAGAGTGTAAAACTATTCGAATAGCCGTGTCCACGGTCAAGGACGGTTGGGCGGTGCTGCTTAAACTATGTCCAGGGTTTTCAACCGTGTGAGTGAAGATGATGGAAATGACTTGGGTCAAGTCAACGGACTTGACACGATTGAGATGGGTTGGTGCCCACTCTGTTCATGATAATGGGTTGGTGCCCATTTTGTTTATGATAATGGGTTGGTGCCCACTCTATTTATGTTGATATCTGTGACCAGTTCTCATGGTTACTTGAACTCTCTTGATGCATGCTTTATAGGATGTTGAACATGTCATTGCACTCAAAACTAGCTTTATGCAAAATTTACCTATATCATGCATTGTTGTATCTTGAACCAAAACATGGGTTGCTTGCGAGTACAATCAAAGTACTCATTGGCTTGCCACTGGTTATTTCATTGACCAGGCATGAGAGAACCGGATATGATGAAGAACACTTCGGTGACGAGCATGCGAGCTAGGACGCTTCGGTCGTAATGCCCGTAGGGTTAAGGCGGATGGCATGGGTCCAAGTTATCGATGAAGATTTCGCTGCGATGTTATACTCAAGACTTGACCATAATGGTCCTACTTGTGTAATACGGTATGTATGGATGTAAGCCTCTTGTTATTCAGCTTCGTGTGTTCAAGGAGCATTGATCTCGGGATCATCAGACACGCAGCATTCGGTGATCACGACTTATGAGTCGGGGTCCCCACATTTTGTCCGGCATCAAGCCCCGATTGGTCGAGCCTCTAGAGCATTTGGCCGGCTGCTGGCTCGATGTGCTGCCAGCCGTCCTCTGGAGCCTGCGCACAACTCTGAACAAGTCAACCGGCTTCACGCTTTTCTTCCTCGTCTACGGCGTTGAAGCCGTCATCCCAACGGACATAGAATTTGACTCCCCTCGAGTCACCATGTACACCGAAGAGGAGGCCAAAGAAGCACGAGAGGACGGCATTGATCTGCTGGAAGAGAGCCGGCTGTTGGCACTCAGCCGGTCTGCCATCCACCAGTAGAGTCTACGCTGATTCTACAATCGGAAGGTCAAGCCAAGATCCTTCCAAGAGGGAGACCTTGTGCTCCGGCTGATACAGCGAACAACCGGCCATCACAAGCTCTCGACACCTTGGGAAGGTCCTTTCATCGTCAGCAAAGTGTTGGGCAACAATTCCTACTACCTGATCGATGCTCAGAAGCCGAGAGCACGCAAGAGAGATGACTCCGGCAAGGAGACAGAGAGGCCATGGAATGCGAACCTCCTCCGAAGATTTTACAGTTAATTTAGTATGTACCATGCTACCTTTTGTATTAAGTACGAAGACTCCAGGTCCCCCGAGAAGAGCTCGGGGACTACCCTCTTTTATCTATATGATAAGTTTTATGCCTATGAATGTGTTATTTCATTATTCCGCCTGGCACCGGGTTCGACTAGTCGGCCCGGAGGGTCGCCGCCTTCTACTATGTGTCGCTTCCTGCAGTCGGACAAGTAGTGTGTTGGCACCTAAACCTTCTCCTGCCAGAAGCCGTAGCTCGCAGAGCGACTGTCTGAGGGGAAGGGGTTGCAGAAATGGTGCCCACACGAAAATGGCTAAGGACAAAGTGCGCACGTAGTCTAGGCCGGCATCCCGCCTCTTCGACCGACTGCTGAGCAGCCGGCAGGCTCGCTTCTACTTACCTTGCCAACACTCCAGTCGGCTAAGTACTTGCCCTCCCGAAATCAGCCAAGTACTTGACTCAGCCGCAGTCTGCAGAACGGTCGTTCGGCTAGCAAGAGGGCGGCAAAGGGAGGGCGGGAAAGGAAAAAGCGAAGGAGCAGAAAAGCAAGAAAAGTTGGAACTCGGCAAAAAACCCAATTTGTGTTGAAGAATATTTACATATCAAAAGGCCCATTGGCCAGCATTCACCAGAGTTCGAAATACACCCCGTGGGTGGAATTGTGCAAATTTAACAAAGTTCGTCAAGAACTGATAAGCCGGAAAAATAAAAGTCAACGGCCTAGGGAGCAACAGAGGGGTCCGGCTAGACGGCGGAGTCGGTTGTGCCGGTTGGTGGAGTGGAAGGCTGGTCGGTCCCCGCTTGGTCGCCTCCAGCAGTAGTCGGCGCACTTGAGCGCGGGTCGTTGCTCAAGGCACGGTCAAGTTGAGGCTGGTTATCCTCTCCGACCTCTGACACATCTTCTCCGCTTTCCTCGTCCTCCTCGTCCTCTCCCTCATTGATGGAGTCGATCACCTCATCCGAGTCCTCGCCATCTTCCGGGTTTAGCTCGAACCACTCCGGCGGCGCCTCGGCACCATTATCAACCAGCTCTAGGATGAAGATGCTGGTGTTGGTGTAGTCGGCGATCACCGCCGCCCATTTGACAAGATCATCCTCCACCGCCACCAGCTCTTCCTGAGCCTCTTGCCGAAACGTGGTCAACTGGGCTAGATCTCGCCCAGGGTACCACACCTTGACGAACTCCAGAGCCCGGCGCGTTCCAGCCTGGGCCGAGGAACCCTTCCAGGCCTCCAGACGGCCGTCCGCCACCTCCAGCCAGTCGGCAGTCCGGCCGGGAGTGCGCGGAGACGGCACGCCTGGCCAGAGGGCGGAGATCGCCTGGGCCCCGACACGTTGAAGACGACGTAGCATCTGATGATCCGGCCGAAGGCGGTCTGGATGCTGAGAAGCTGCTTGCTAAGGGTCTGGGGGCATTGGCAGCAACCTGCGTACCTTCCGCCCTCCGTTCCTCGCGATAAGCCTCAATGGCCTGGTTCGCGGCAACAGAGTTGCTTGGGAAGAAGTCTGCTCGGGCCGAGAGCAAAGAAGCTAGAAGTCAGAAGCTAGCAGTCGGCCTGATCAGAGGCCAGCAGCTGAAAGAAAGAAAAAAGAAGAAGCTTACCATCAACCATGCCTTCAATACTGCGGAAGCCGACAGTTAGCAGCGCCTCTTTGTCGGCCCAGGCGGAGCGTTCGGTCTCAAACTCGGCGAGGTGATTGGAGTCTTTCGCCTCCGCCTCCTTATGAGCCGTCTGGAGAAGCTCCGCCTTCTCCGCCAGTTGCGTGACCAGCCGGTCATGCTCCTCGGCCAGCTTGCTGCACTACGCCTCCTTGGCACGAAGCGCGGTGTTGGTCTCTCCCAGCTGCTACTGTAGGACGGCGTTGGCCTATACAAAAGTAGAAAACGAAAAAAGGACATCAACAGACAACAAGGAAGAAATGCAGTTGCCGGGGTGATCCGGCCCGACTGCTCAGCAGTCGGCCCGAATCTCGAGGACTATAGCCCACGGGTGCGCTATCGCGCCCCCGCAGAAAAAGGAGTTATCAACGGTCAACAAAAAAGAAATGCAGTTGCCGGGGAGATCCGGCCCGACTACTCAGCACTCGGCCCGACTCTCGGGGACTACAGCCCGCGGGTGCGCCAGCACACCCCCGCAGAGAAAGAAAACGAAAACTTACTCCGGCTTTCCGACAAGTCGGCGGTCCGCTTGTCCAGCTCTCGGACGCTGGAGTTGAAGGTGGCCGCGTGAAGGTTATGATAATCCTGCAACGGAGATGTTAGATGAAGTTAGTACTCGGAGCTTGCAAATTAAAGTTCCGAGCCGCCTGCTCAGCCGCCGGCCCGAAACTCGGGGACTACACCCTGTAGGTGCGCTGGCGCGCCCTCACCAAGAAATACAAGGACAAAAGACGAAGAAGCAACAAACACACCCGAATGGCCGTCTGTGAATCTAGGAACGCTTCGTTGCACCCCTTGAGAGCGTCAGCCTCGGCTCGGAGTTTGGCCTGGACATCAAGGATCGCCTGGTTTAGGGTTCCTGTCCCACCTCCACGTACCCAGTTTGAGGGCGCGGTGCTGGTCGCCTCAGTGTTCGGGATCGACGAGCTTGCGGCACCAGTTTCCAGCGATCATGGTGCCGAGACCGCCTTCGTGAGGCGACGGCGTGTGGGTGTGTGAGCCTCAGGAGTCGGGCCCGTCACCATCTCCTTCCCTGTTGGTGGCGCTGGTGGGACAGCTGGCTGCTTGTCTCGTGCCCCTCCAGATGACGGTGGCGAAGGCACGACCACATCCGGCATGACGACATCGCCGCCTTCCCTCTCCATGGTCGGGTGCTCATCGCTGGCTCCCCCAGTCGGCGCCGCAAACTCTGGAGGAGGCGGCGCGGAATTCAGGGGAACGATGGGTAGCGGCTCCTGGCGGCGCGCGACTTCTGCAAGCCGTACCTTTGCCGCGGCATCAGCCTCAGCCTCCGCTAGCTTCTTCAGCGCAGCGGCCTCCGCCTTGTCAGCCTCCGCCTTCTCCAGGCGGGCGGCTTCCTGCTCCTCGCGCGCCTCCCGTGTGTTCGCTCCTGCGCCTCCCGGAGGTTGGCGGCCGGATCGATTCGCTTGGTGGTGGTGGAGGTCTCCGCCGACCTAATGGCGGAGGCAGCGGTCGACTTCTCGAGGGAAAGCGGGGCCCTGAAGCCAAGAAAAGTAAAGCAAAGAAGTTTAGGCCAAATCAGCAAGAAAGGAAAAGCACAAGGGAAAATACTTACGCCGACACCATGGGCGGCTCCTTCGACAGCTTCTGGAACTTGGCCACCTTTGCTGCGGCCTCCTTCCACCTGGTCGCGGTGGCCGGGTTCTTGGATTTCTTTGGTGCGCTGCCAAACAAGGCGGCGCCCTAATTTCGCTTGCGCCTGCTGCCTCGAGCAGTCGGCTCGGTGGAGGGGCCCGCGCCTACGTTGACGGCGTCCCGTGTGGGCCCCGGCTCGTCTTCCTCGTCATCGTCATTAGGCCAAGTCTCGATGCTGCCCCATTCTTCGGAGCCGCCTACTCCGTCACTGCCGCCTACAGCGTCATCCTCCAAGGCGGCCCTCCCCAAGTCGGGGTCGTCCACGTCGCTTACCTCTCGGTCCGGCTGGTAGTTTCCACCCGGCCCCATGACGGCAGCCGTCGCTGGAGACATGTAGATCTACGTCCCAAAGATTGACCACTCAAGCCAAGGTCAAGACCAAGGCAAGCACTAAAACGAAAGAGCTGAAGAACTTACAGCAAGCGGCGGGTTGTCGCGGGAGTATGGCCGCTTGCCAAACCGCTAGGACTTTTCCGACACCTTGAGTTTGGTGATCTCATTCACCGTCTGGGCCACCTCGGCAGTCGGCATGTCCCTCGTGCACATCGGCTCGGGTCGCGGTGCCCGCTCATCCGATAGATCAGATGAGGCTGGCCTTGGAGTGGGAGAACCCGATGCTCGACAAAGGCGATCAGCAATTCAGACGCCATGAGACCCTCCACCTCCATCAACACTCGGAGCCGGTTGATGGCGGTGACAGTGTCGGCCGACACGGGCTTTGGCTGTAGCCCCAGTTGGCCCGAGGTTCGGCCGGGGGCCGGCTTCATAAGGCGGCAAGTTGATTAAGTCGAGTGCCGGGTCGATGATAACCCACAAGTGTAGGGGATCGCAACAACTTTCGAGGGTAAAGTATTCAACCCAAATTTATCGACACAAGGGGAGCCAAAGAATATTCTTGAGTATTAGCGGTTGAGTTGTCAATTCAACCACACCTGGATAACTTAGTATCTGCAGCAAAGTATTTAGTAGCAAAGTAGTATGATAATAAAGGTAACGGTAGCAAAAGTAATGTTCGGGGGTTTTGTAGTGATTGTAACAATAGCAACGGAAAAGTAAATAAGCGAAGAACAATATGTGAAAGGCTCGTAGGCAATGGTTCAATGATGGATAATTATGCCGAATGCGATTCCTCATGTAATAGCTATAACATAGGGTGACACAGAACTAGCTCCAGTTCATCAATGTAATGTAGGCATGTATTCCGTAAATAGTCATACGTGCTTATGGAAAAGAATTTGCATGACATCTTTTGTCCTACCCTCCCGTGGCAGCGGGGTCCTAGTGGAAACTAAGGGATATTAAGGCCTCCTTTTAATAGAGAACCGGAACAAAGCATTAGCACATAGTGAAAACATGAACTCCTCAAACTACGGTCATCACTGATCCCGATTATTGTCACTTCGGGGTTGTCGGATCATAACACATAATAGGTGACTATAGACTTGCAAGATAGGATCAAGAACACACATATATTCATGAAAACATAATAGGTTCAGATCTGAAATCATGGCACTCAGGCCCTAGTGACAAGCATTAAGCATAGCAAAGTCATAGCAATGTCAATCTTAAAACATAGTGGATACTAGGGATCAAACCCTAACAAAACTAACTTGATTACATGGTAAATCTCATCCAACCCATCACCGTCCAGCAAGCCTACGATGGAATTACTCATGCACGGCGGTGAGCATCATGAAATTGGTGATGGAGGATGGTTGATGATGACGACGGCGACGAATCCCCCTCTCCGGAGCCCCGAACAGACTCCAGATCAGCCCTCCCGAGAGAGATTAGGGCTTGGCGGCGGCTCCATGTAGTAAAACACGATAAAACTTTCTCTCTGATTTTTTCTCCCCGAACGTGAATATATGGAGTTGGAGTTGAGGTCGGTGGAGGTCCAGGGGGCCCACGAGGTAGGGGGCGCGCCCCCCACCCTCGTGGATAGGGTGTGGGCCCCCTAGTATTGATTCTTTCGCCAGTATTTTTTATATTTTCCAAAAAGTGCCTCCGTGGATTTTTAGGACATTCCGAGAACTTTTGTTTTCTACACATAAAACAACATCATGGCAGTTCTGCTGAAAACATCGTCAGTCTGGGTTAGTTTCATTCAAATCATGCAAGTTAGAGTCCAAAACAAGGGCAAAAGTGTTTGGAAAAGTAGATACGTTGGAGACATATCAGCTCCCCCAAGCTTAAACCTTTGCTTGTCCTCAAGCAATTCAGTTGATAAACTGAAAGTGATAAAGAAAAACTTTTACAAACTCTGTTTGCTCTTGTTGTTGTAAACATGCAAAGCCATCATTCAGGTTTCAGCAAATATCATGAACTAACGATACTCACAATAACACTTAGGTCTCACAATTACTCATATCAATAGCATAATCAGCTAGCGAGCCATAATAATAAAACTCGAATGACAACACTTTCTCAAAACAATCATAACATGATATAAAAAAATGGTATCTCGCTAGCCCTTTCTGTGACTGCAAAACATAAATGCAGAGCACCTTTAAAGATCAAGGACTGACTAAACATTATAATTCATGGTAAAAGAGATCCAATCAAGTCATACCCAATATAAATCAATAGTAATGAATGCAAATGACAGTGTGCTCTCCAGCGGGTGCTTTTTAATAAGAAGGGTGATGACTCAACATAAAAGTAAATAGATAGTCCCTTCACAGAGGGAAGTAGGGATTTGTAGAGGTGCCAGAGCTCGATTTTAAAATAGAGATTGAATAACATTTTGAGCGGCATACTTTCACTGTCAACGCAACAACTATTAGATGGCTGTATCTTCCATACTACATGCATTATATGCAGTTCCCAAATAGAATGGCAAAGGTTTATACTCCCCCAACCACCAACAAGCATCAATCCATGGCTTGCTCGAAACAACGAGTGCCTCCAACTAACAACAGCCCTGGGGGAGTTTTGTTTAATTATTTTGATTTGCTTTGATCTTTTGGATCATGGGACTGGGTATCCCGGTGTCGGTGTACTAAGGTAGGGGTACCTCAGTACCCCAACTTGTGCACGGGCAGCTGGAGTTCCCCACAGCCAGATCCACCAGGTGCTTGCCGGAAACCATCTCCACTCCACACCAAGCCATTCAAGAACAAAGTATGTAAGACAGAAGCTCAAGGCCCCGGCAAGAGGAGCTTGCCGAAGGCCGCCTGTGCTCGAGACTACATCGCTTATGCAAGTCCCTGGCGAGAGGAGCTCGTCGGGGAAGCTAGAAGATCGCGCCATAGAAGACACGCCTCGGCGCTATGCGCGTCCCGGCGAGGGCCCGGGGAGCGGCAAGTCATAGAGCCCGACAAGCTCCCGGGCCCGACAAGATCAAGGCCCCGGCAAGGTGCTTGCCGGGTAGAGCTATGCTGCGTGCCCACACTCCAAGTCATCTGCCCACGCGTCGTCTTCAGCTTTCTCCAGAGACGCGTGGCGGGTGGCTGGGCTGCATGGAGGGTGCGGTGGCACTCCACGGTGGTGACTCCATCGCCGTGGCAAACGGAGACGCAATGGCGGGAGCTTTTGGGGTGACGGCGACGGGCATTTAATGCTCTTGTCCCCTCTCGTCAAAAGTAGGTAGAATCCACTTTGTAGCTGCCTTTGTTCCCGCACTGTTCCAACTACCACCTCTTTTACGTTTTTACCCCTCTACCTCACGTTGACACCTGTCGGTGACCCCTTGCCCTATAAAAGGAGGCCCATGCACAACGTGGGGGAGGTTCCACGACTTGCTACTCTCGCGAGGGATCATTCGCCACTCTCGCGTGAAGGTTCGAACCCTTGGCAACTCCAGCGCCTGGGATTCGGCCGGTTTCACACACCACTCCACCGTTTGCTCGCATTCTTGAGCAAGATCAAATACAACACAATGCAGGAGTAGGGTTTCTGCGACCACCGCGTCCGGCTGGGTAAAATCCCGCGTGCATCGCCGATCTGCTCTCCGCGCAACCTCCGCCCCGCATCAACACACGAAGGGCCCGGCCCCATAGGTGCCGCCGCCCACATTCGTCGCGACATCTCGGCGCGCCCGGTAGGGGCGTCGAGGTTGTGCGAACCTGATCCGGCGTTAGCGCCAAGACTCTTCATCAACCTCTCCACTTCATCAGCAGCTTCATCGACAACTGCGCCATGGCCCCGAAGACGAGAGCTTCGAGGGTCGCAGACCCATCTCCGTCTTCCCCGCCGCCACCGGAGCCAACGGCGGGCGGAGGAGACGCCGGAGGAAGGGTGGACACCGGCGAAGACGCTCGCGGTGCCGCCAGATCCAGGGACAGGACGGAGGACCACGCCTCGGCCTCCGTAGATCCACGTCCACTCCAGCATATAGCGGCCCAGCGGCGCCATACCACGAGGGGTGGAATCCGCCAGCTGGAGCAAGAGCAAGCAGGGGGCTCGCGGGACGCTCCGGACTGCTGTCCATGCATGAGTAAAGCGAAAGAGGTCGAGGCAGGGTTCTGCTCCCCTTAACATTGTTAGGGACCCGAGTATATCCGGCCCCTCGCACCGCTCGCTCCCGCTCCCTCGGCCCGCAAGCGCCTATCCCTGGAGCGTTACGATGTCGTCGAAAGACGCGCCATCGAGCTCTAAGTCCGGCAAGGACGGCTCTGGTGCTCCATCCGACAAGCGTACCTCCTCGGAGCGCAGTAAGCCCGGCGAGGACAGCTTTGGTGTTCGTCCGGGCAAACGCGCCTCCCCGGAGTGCTGTGCTGCCGCCGAGGACACACCATTGGGCTCCACCAGCGAGCGCAAGGAAAAAGAAAAGCTAAGTCGCTCGAGCCTTCGTGCAGAGCACCCTTTAATTTCACGCTTTTATATGTTATATCCTCGCAAGATTCGCCCTTTGTACGCCAAACTCAGGCGCGGAGGAGCCTGCTTGTGGATGGTCGCACCGACTTCGCTCAACACGCCAACGAGTTAAGAGTGAACCGCGACCAGCCGGCGCTCCTCGTTCGTTCGAGCCTGCTCGGCAAGTTAAGTCGTCGCGGCTAGACACAAGAAGGTTGCTTGTCGGAGGCGACACCAGCCAAGCGGGCTCCGACGCCCGCACTCAAAGAAGCGTGTTGAGCACCGCCGGTTACCTAGAAGCGAGGGTGAAAGCACACAAAGGATGTAGAGCAGAGGGTATAACGTGGCGAGCCATGCCGTGAAGTGTCATCCGTATGAGAGACTTGGACGCCAGAGGAACCAAGTCGTGGCCCAGTTGCGTGCTTGTTTTGTTTCCGAGTCCGCTCAACAAACACAAGTGTGCAGCCGCACCCTTATCTTGCTTTCGAGCCTGCTCAGCAAGTTAAGCGTCGCAACTGGCCCGGCAAGGTGGCTTGCCGGAAGCGACACCGCCAGCGGGCTGTCCCGCGGCAAGCGTGTTCGCCCCGGCGAGCTCCCCGAGAGCGTAGAGTTCAAACATATGAAGGGCAGGACACGGCGTCGCATTGCACAACTAAAATTTATGCGCATATGCGTATACATGAAGCAGTTGCATGTCTACCTCAGCTGTTTTCGCGACCGAAATTGCAGCAACAAAGGGGGGGACCGAAAGACCGCACCAGCACCTGGAGCCCGGCAAGCCAGGGTCGCCGGGGGCTGCGTGTGCCAAGGTTTTTCCTCGGCGGGCCAGCCTCGCTGGGGGCTGCAAGCGCCGAGTTCGTCCTCCAACAAGCCAGAGTTGCTGGGGGCTGCAATGCCAGATGAGTTTTTCATCCCTCATCATGCATCCTCCTATGGACCGGGAAATGCGGGGCTGTGTTCTTGAACGATCGTGTCTTGTAAAAACCCGTACGTGGAGGAACCGAGCCGTGGTCCAGTTGCGTACTTGGTTTGTTTCCGAGTCCGCTCAACAAACACAAGTGTGCCGCTGCACCCCTATCTTGCTTTCGAGCCTGCTCAGCAAGGTAGGCGTCGCAACTGGCCCGGCGAGGTTGCTTGCCGAAAGCGACACCACCAGCGGGCTGTCCCGCGGTCGATAAGCGTGTTCGCCCCGGCAAGCTCCCCGAAAGCGTAAGAACACACAAGGCACGCAGTCAAGTAAAAAACTCAGTCCGGCAAGCTTTCCCCTCTTTTCATTAAAAACATCCAATTTAGTACAAGTCCATAGAGGATGAAAAACATGATAGAGAGGATTACAAGTTCTTAAATGCAGCTAATGCCCGAGGGCTTACAATTTAAAAAGATAAGGTGCCCGTGATCCCTCTCCTATTTCTCTGCTCAGAGTTCAGAGGTAGGTCAGGAGCCCCGGCAAGATAAGCTTGCGGAAAGGAGACCCCGCAAGAAGAGCTTGTCGGGAAGGGCGAAGGAGCGCCTAGAAGAGCGTGGCGGTGACGACGCCACACGCAGAGCTGCTGCGCAAGGTGACGGGCATGGGGAACGATGCCCGGAGCCAGCGACAAGTCCCTGGCCAGCGGAGAGCCACGGGCGCCAAGACCCCAAGAGAACACCCGGGGCCGCCAGAGCTTGGCGGAGACGGCGCCGAGGCGAGCTTGAAGGCGGGTAGTGGGGCGTCAAGACGCTCTCGAGGGCTACTCGCCCTCGTCTTTGCGACGTGACGGCCATGTCACCACTCCCCTCTTCCTCTTCTTCGCTGCCCTTCGCCACCGCCCAAGGAGACGGCCCGGAGTTGAAGGCCGCAACCCAAGATGGGGTTGCGGTGGCCTGCGAGGCAGCGGTGTCCGACGCCTAGTCGGCCCGCCATCCCCGCCGCCGCTGCCGCTCTCCTCCTCGCTACTTTTGCTCGAGGAGGAGCCTTCACTATCCGAGGAGCTGTCCACACAGCAGCGCACCGGGTTCCATAGTCGCCAAGACCTTGACGGCGAGGAGGTCACCATCCAAGAACTTGAAATGGAGGGTGAACCCCGCCGCAAGCTATGGATCCGGCGAACGCCTTCCACCCTCGGTCGAAGAACATCACGCCGGGCTGGGGACACGACACTCACCCGAGTGCCGCTGATCCCGCAGCCCCTCATGCGTAGCTCCATCACGTCGGGCGGATCCGGCCCCATTGCGTCCGCGAACGGGGCCGGCAACCGGAGGCGACGACGAGGCGCCCGACGAAGCTTGATGAAGAACTCCCAGGGGTCATCTCCAGTGTGGACCGCGCCGTGGTCAGGAGACGCCGGAGGAGACGGGGGAGGCTCTTCACCACGACCGCCTCTCCCTCGACCGCCTCGGCCTCGCCCTCGGCCTCGACCATGCCACGCCCCTCCTCTCCCTCTCGTGGCGGCTCCACCACCACGGGGGCGAGATGGGGAGCGGCGCGCTGCCTAGAAGCGACCCTCGCCGCCACCGTCGAAGAGCCGGGATTCCCTCCTTCCATGGCGATGAGAAGAACAGAAGACGAAGGCGAAGGGAGAAGAGGATGAGTACGGCCATAATGCTCCCCTTCCGCCCCTTTTAAAGAGGGGAGGTGGGGGCTCAGCCGCCCCGCGCGGCCAATCAGGAAGCGAGAAGGCCAGAGGAGCGGGACCGACTCGCCTCCTCCGCCCGTGACGGCTCGGTCTCCCACCTTCGCCACCCACGACCCCCGTGCATGAGGGCCGCGTGGCGAAAAAGCGGAGCCGGAGCGACGGGTGAAGTGACCCCGCTCTGCGCCACGATCACGGGGTGGACGCCTTAAAGACTGCATGCGCCGCCCACCTGTCCCACGACGCCGCAATCGACGCGGCGTGCTATGGAGGGGAGGCGACAGATGCAGGAGCAGATTCGACACGCCGTGGCTTCAGATGCCTGCAGATTGTCTTGGGCCTGGCCCAACAGCGCTTCGGCACCGTGTATGGCCCAGGCCGGGGCTCTGTCGGTGTACTAAGGTAGGGGTACCTCAAGACTTAACTTGTGCACGGGCAGTGGAGTTCCCCACAGCCAGATCCACGGTGCTTGCCGAAACCATCTCCACTCCACACCAAGCCATTCAAGAACAAAGTATGTAAGATGAAGCTCAAGGCCCGGCAAGAGGAGCTTGCCGGAAGGCCGCTCGTGCTCGAGACTACATCGCTATGCAAGTCCTCAAGCGAGAGGAGCTCGTCGGGAAGCTAGAAGATCGCGCCATAGAAGACACGCCGCTATCGCGCGTCCGGCGAGGGCCCGGGGAGCGGCAAGTCATAGAGCCCGACAAGCTCCCGGGCCCGACAAGATCAAGGCCCCGGCAAGGTGCTTGCCGGGTAGAGCTATGCTGCGTGCCCACACTCCAAGTCATCTGCCCACGCGTCGCCTTCAGCTTTCTCCAGAGACGCGTGGCGGGTGGCTGGGCTGCATGGAGGGTGCGGTGGCACTCCACGGTGGTGGCTCCATCGCCGTGGCAAACGGAGACGCAATGGCGGGAGCTTTTGGGGTGACGGCGACGGGCATTTAATGCTCTTGTCCCCTCTCGTCAAAAGTAGGTAGAATCCATCGTAGCTGCACTGTTCCCGCACTGTTCCAACTACCACCTCTTTTACGCTTTTACCCCTCTACCTCACGCTGACACTGCCGGTGACCCTTGCCCTATAAAAGGAGGCCCATGCACAACGTGGGAGAGGTTCCACGACTTGCTACTCTCGCGAGGGATCATTCGCCACTCTCGCGTGAAGGTTCGAACCCTTGGCAACTCCAGCGCCTGGGATTCGGCCGGTTTCACACACCACTCCACCGTTTGCTCGCATTCTTGAGCAAGATCAAATACAACACAATGCAGCAGTAGGGTTTTACGCGACCACCGCGGCCCGAAGCTGGGTAAAAATCCCCCGCGTGCATCGCCTCGATCTGCTCTCCGCGCAACCTCCGCCCCCGTACCGAACACACGAAGGGGCCCCGGCCCCATAGGTGCCGCGCCGCCCACATTCGGCCGCGACACCCGGTTACCGGCCCTTTCTCGTGAATGAGGAGCAGAGTCCACTCCTCTTGAGAATAACTCACCTAGCATGGAAGATATAGGCAGCCCTAGTTGAAACATGAGCTGCTCGAGCATACAAAACAGAATTTCATTTGAAGGTTTGGAGTTTGGCACATACAAACTTGCTTGGAACGGCAGGTAAATACCGTATATAGGAAGGTATGATGGACTCATATGGAACAACTTTGGGGTTTAAGGAGTTTGGATGCACAAGTAGTATTCCCACTTAGTATAGGTGAAGGCTAGCAAAAGACTGGGAAGCGACCAACTGAGAGAGCGACAACAGTCATAAACATGCATTAAAATTAATTCACACCGAGTACAAGCATGAGTAGGATATAATCTACCATGAACATAAATATCAAGAAGGCTATGTTGATTTGTTTTAACTACATGCGTGAGCATGTGCCAAGTCGAGTCACTCAATTCATTCAAAGGAGGATACCATCCCATCATACCACATCATAATCATTCTAATAGCATGTAGGCATGCAAGGTAAACCATTATAACTCATAGCTAATCAAGCATGGCACAAGCAACTATAATCTCTAAATGTCATTGCAAATATGTTTACTTAATAATAAGCTGAATCAGAAACAATGAACTCATCATATTTACAAAAACAAGAGAGGCCGAGTTCATACCAGATTTTCTCATCTCAATAAGTTCATCATATATCGTCATTATTGCCTTTCACTTGCACGACCGAACGATGTGTATAATAATAAGAGTGCACGTGCATTGGACTAAGCTGGAATCTGCAAGCATTCAACTCAAAAGAGAAGACAAAATAATATGGGCTCTAAGTTAAATAAAAAATCATGCATATGAGAGCCACTAAACATTTTCAATATGGTCTTCTCAACCCCCAAAGGAAAGAAAAGAAAATAAAACTATTTACACGGGAAATCTCCCAACAAGTAAAAGAAGAACGAGAAATACTTTTGGGTTTTCATTTTAATTTCTACTACAAGCATGGGAATTAAACTAACTAATTTTTTTGGTTTTTCTTAAGGTTTATCAAACACACAAGAAGAAAACTAGAAAAAGAAATTTAAACTATCATGGATAATACAATGAAAGAGTATGAGCACCGACGACTAGTGTGTGAACATGAATGTAAAGTCGGTGAGAAATACGTACTCCCCCAAGCTTAGGCTTTTGGCCTAAGTTGGTCTAATACCAAGGACCGCCTGGCTGATATCCGTAGTTGTAGCTGGGGTCGTACCGAGATGCAACAACAACTGCCTCCTGAGCTGCGGCATGTTGGCGAGCTGCCTCCGCTCTCCCCTCGTGTTCAGTTGCTTCCTCCCTGGTGACAACATATCTTCCTTTTGCCTGATAATCAAAAAGGTGGGAGCAGGAACAGTAACATGGACGATGTCTGTTATAGATTAGTCGATATTGGAGGAATTGTTCATTCCTCCTTAGAAATTGATGATTGACCATAGCTTCATAATCCAAATAAAGAGGAGGTATCAACATATCTCCCTCTCGTGGGGCTATACCAAGATAATTAGCCACACGGGTTGCATAAATTCCTCCAAATAAATCTCCCTTTCTACTATTATTCTGCAACCTACGTGCAACTATTGCCCCCAGGTTATAACCATTATATCCTAACACAGCACTCTTGATGACACACAGATCAGGGACACACATGTGACATGCTTCATCTTTACCATTAATGCATCTACCAATGAAGAGAGCAAAATAATGTATAGCAGGAAAATGAATGCTCCCTATGGTAGCTTGTGCTATATCCCTAGATTCTCCCACAGTAATACTAGCAAGGAATTCTCTAAACTCAGATTTGTGAGGATCACTAATATTACCCCAATGCGGAAGTTTGCAAGAAGTTGTAAAATCCTCTAGGTCCATGGTATAAGATGTATCATAAATATCAAATATGACACTAGGAGAATTACGCATACAGTTATATTTAAACCTCTGCACAAAGGAATCAGTCAATTGGTAGTACTGAGGACACTTATCTTGTAAGAAGTCCTCCATCTCAGCATTACGCACATACGCGTCAAATTCGTCCTTAAAGCCTACTTCGACCATAAAAGCATCGGATGGCCACTCACAAGCTCATACATCCGCGTCCCTCGGTAATTCAACATCTTGCTCACGTATAGCAATTATGGGTCCTTTCTTTACTGAGGAACCACCTTGGTACATTCTCCTAGACATAATTCATTTTCTGAAAAATTTCTGAAATTTTAGTAACTTAAAAATAAAAGTGAACAAAACTAAACAAGATTGGTAGCAACTACTCCTACAAGTGCCTAGAGCCTATATCATGCATTAGAATTGCTTGGGACCTCATAAATTTAACATGCAAGCTCAAGAACATGGTCACCTATGCAGCAAAAATTTGCAATGAATAAAGCACTAGAACAAAAACTAATTGGACCAATGGAGGAGTCACATACCAAGCAACAATCTCCCAGAGCAGTTTTGTGAATGGAGCTTTGAGCAAGGAGATCGAAAATCGTAGCAAAATGAGCTAGAACTCGTGCTTGAGCTGGATGGGGATTTTTTTTGGGTAGAAGATGGAGTGTGTGGGTGTTGGCATAAGTGGAGGGGGGCCACCAGGGGCCCACGAGACAGGGGGGCATGCCCAGGGGGTGGGCGCCCCCTCTACTCTCGTGGCCTAGTGCTTGCCCCTCCTGCAGTGATTTTAGTGCCTAAAATCCTCAAATATTCCATAAAAAATCATACTAAATTTGCAGGGCATTTGGAGCTCTTTTATTTTCGGGATATTTTTTTAATGGACGGATAATTCAGAAAACAGACAGATAATACTATTTTTGCTTTATTTATTCTAAATAACATAAAGTAAAAAGAGGGTACAGAAGGTTGTGCCTTCTAGTTTCATCCATCTCATGATCATCAAAATGAATCCGCTAACAAGGTTGATCAAGTCTTGTTAATAAACTCATTCCGAATAACACGGAACTGAAGAAATTTCGAATAACACTAAGTTACCTCAACGGGGATATGAACATCCCCAACAATAAGAATATCATATTTTTTTGACAGTAGGAAGAGGAAATGCAAAACCTCCAATAATGATAGTTGGAGCTTTTCCAATAGAATTGATGCTATGAACTTGAGATTGTTTCCTAGGAAAGTGTACCGTATGCTCATTACCATTAACATGAAAAGTGACATTGCCTTTGTTGCAACCAATAACAGCCCATTTACTACCTGTGTCGGGTTATCAAGACAATGTGGTTCTTCAATAGGCGGTATATTAAGACCATGTATTTCTTCAATAGGTCGTAAATTCTTAACATCTTCAGCTTTAATAACTTTTTCTTTCATTGATTTCTTTGCCTCTTGCATATCTTCAGGACTGAGAAATAAAACACCTCTCTTCTTCTGAGTGGGTTTAGGAATAGGCTCAGGAGTTGGCTCAATTGGTTTAGGAATTGCCTCAAGAATTGGCTCAGGAAGAGTCCAATTATTTTCATTGGTCAACATATTATTCAATAGTAATTCAGCTTCGTCGACTGTTATTTCCCTAAAAACACAACCAACACAACTATCCAAGTAATCCTTGGAAGCATCGGTTAGTCCGTTATAAAAGATATCAAGTATTTCATTTTTCTTAAGAGGATGATCAGGCAAAGCATTAAGTAATCGGAGAAGCCCCCCCCAAGCTTGTGGGAGACTCTCTTCTTTGATTTGCACAAAATTATATATTTCCTGCAAGGCAGCTTGTTTCTTATGAGCAGGGAAATATTTAGCAGAGAAGTAATAAATCATATCCTGGGGACTACGCACACAACCAGGAGCAAGAGAATTATACCAAGTCTTAGCATCACCCTTTAACGAGAACGGAAATATCTTAAGGATCTAAAAATAGCGAGATTTATCATCATGAGTAAACAGGGTAGCTATATCATTCAACTTGGTAAGATGTGCCATAACAGTTTCAGATTCAAGGCCATAAAAAGGATAAGATTCAACTAAAGTAATAATCTCAGGATCAACAGAGAAATCATAATCCTTATCAGTAACACAGATAGGTGAAGTAGCAAAAGCAGGGTCAGGTTTCATTCTAGCATTAAGAGACTGCTGCTTCCATTTAGCTAATAATTTCTTAAGATCATATCTATCATTGCAAGAAAAGATAGCTCTAGCAGCTTCTTCGTTCATAAAATAACCCTCAGGAACAACAGACAATTCATAATCATTGGGAGAATTTTCATCATCACTATCATCAATAATAGCATCTTCAATAATTTCATTCCCACTAACTCTAGCAAGTTGTTCATCAAGAAATTCACCTAATGGCAAAGTAGTATCACGCACAGAAGTAGTTTCATCATAAGTATCATGCATAGCAAAAGTGGCATCATCAATAACGTGCGACATATCAGAGTTCATAGCAGTAGCAGGTTTAGGTGTCGCAAGCTTACTCAAAACAGAAGGAGAATCTAGTGCAGAGCTAGATGGCAGTTCCTTACCTCCCCTCGTAGTTGAGGGAAAAATCGTAGTTCGGTCGTCTGTCAAGTTCTTCATAGTGATCAATAGATATAAATCCCAATTGACTCAGAGAATAGAGCTATGCTCCCGGGCAACGGCGCCAGAAATTAGTCTTGATAACCCACAAGTGTAGGGGATTGCAACAGCTTTCGAGGGTAAAGTATTCAACCCGAATTTATTAATTCGACACAAGGGGAGCCAAAGAATATTCTTGACTATTTGCAGTTGAGTTGTCAATTCAACCACACCTGGATAACTTAGTATCTGCAGCAAAAGTATTTAGTAGCAAAGTAGTATGATAATAAAGGTAACGGTAGCAAAAGTAATGTTTTTGGGTTTTGTAGTGATTGTAACAATAGCAACGATAAAGTAAATAAACAAAGAACAATATGTGAAAAGCTCGTAGGCAATGGTTCAGTGATGGATAATTATGCCGGATGCGATTCCTCATGTAATAGCTATAACATAGGGTGACACAGAACTAGCTCCAGCTCATCAATGTAATGTAGGCATGTATTCCGTAAATAGTCATACGGGCTTATGGAAAAGAACTTGCATGACATCTTTTGTCCTACCCTCCCGTGGCAGCGGGGTCCTAGTGGAAACTAAGGGATATTAAGGCCTCCTTTTAATAGAGAACCGGAACAAAGCATTAGCACATAGTGAATACATGAACTCCTCAAACTATGGTCATTACCGAGAAGTATCCCGATTATTGTCACTTTGGGGTTGTCGGATCATAACACATAATAGGTGACTATAGACTTGCAAGATAGGATCAAGAACACACATATATTCATGAAAACATAATAGTTTCAAATCTAAAATCATGGCACTCGGGCCCTAGTGACAAGCATTAAGCATAGCAAAGTCATAGCAACATTAATCTCAGAACATAGTGGATACTAGGGATCAAACCCTAACAAAACTAACTTGATTACATGGTAAATCTCATCCAACCCATCACCGTCCAGCAAGCCTACAATGGAATTACTCACGCACGGCGGTGAGCATCATGAAATTGGTGATGGAGGATGGTTGATGATGACGACGGCGATGAATCCCCCTCTCCGGAGCCCCGAACGGACTCCAGATCAGCCCTCCTGAGAGAGATTAGGGCTTGGCGGCAGCTCCATGTCGTAAAACGCGATGAAACTTTCTCTCTGATTTTTTCCCCGAACGTGAATATATGGGCTTGGAGTTGAGGTCGGTGGAGGTCCAAGGGGCCCACGAGACAGGATGGCGCGCCCAGGGGGAGGGGGCGCGCCCCCCACCCTCGTGGACAGGGTGTGGGCCCCCTGGTCTTGATTCTTTTGCCAGTATTTTTTATATTTTCCAAAAAGTGCCTCCGTGGATTTTTAGGACACTCCGAGAACTTTTGTTTTCTACACATAAACCAACATCATGGCAGTTCTGCTGAAAACAGATCAGTCTGGGTTAGTTTCATTCAAATCATGCAAGTTAGAGTCCAAAACAAGGGCAAAAGTGTTTGGAAAAGTAGATACGTTGGAGACGTATCAGTCGACGTTCTCCACATAGAAATATGATTGCTGCCCACAGTTTCACCGACTGTGGCAGCTTGATGACGGGGAAGGCGTTCTTCACCGACGGCCAGCGCACGGCGACGAAGGCCCACTGGGCCGCCTTCTCCTTAGAGGAGGTGCCCAGCTTGGTGTAGAAGAAGGCTCCCCACAGCTCGATGGTGGGGAGGATGCCGAGGTAGCCCTCGCACGCCGTGACGAAGGCGGACAGCAGCGTCACGATGTTGGGCATCAGATGATGTGGCTGGAGGTGGTAGAACTCCATGAAGGAGTGGAAGAATCTGCTCGCCGACAGGCTGAAGCCGTGGAGGAGGTGCAGCGAAAGACAACCCACTCGTTTCCTTGTGGCGCTGGCGAGATTTCCTTCTTCGGCGGCACACGCACCTTGACAAAGCTCGCGTTGGGCATTCGACATGTGGCCCGGAGGAAGGCGAGGTGGTCATTGATCACCACCGAGGCATCCCAGTCCCCTCCCTCCTCGCGCACCATGGAATCCGAGCGGGGTTGAGCGGGAAGCTTGGGGCGAAGGAGCTTGACGGCGGTGCCTCGGCGGGGCACGGAGATGCAGCCACAGCACGGAAAGAATAAGGAGAAAATAGCGATGGGAGGGGAGGGCGCGCATGCTACGCCGCTCCCCCTCCTCCCCCTACTTATAGCCCTCGGGCTAGGAAGCCGAGGGGGCGGGGCGTGGGATCATGGGATTAACTGCGCCCACGACCCCACGGCCCCGTGATTATTTTGCAAAGTTACTGCGCAGTAACTCCCCTTGGAATCGCAACCGCCCGCCTCGGCCGTAGCAGATCCGCCCGCGCGCCGAGGCCTGGTGGTGGCGGGCTCGGCCCACTGTCACGTCCCATCAAGACCGTGGGTTGGCAGGCTGGCCGGACTAACGAGCGCCGCGTGGCGTACTTGCGGCGGGCAGCAGGCCTAGAGGCTTAGCAAGCACGCTACCTGGTTCCCGCCTTGGCGTTTCGAAATTATCAAATGAGCCCGCCTGGTCATGTCGGCTCCCGGCAGCCGGCATGCCAGGAGGCGGACCAGGCATTTAGCAAGAGCACGGCCGAGAAGGAAACTACTGAGGCTTCTCGACCTATCAGCCGCGATGCCTCACCAGCTTCAGGGACTACTGTCGGAGTAATGGGCCACGGATAGCCTAACCCGAGTCCCTGAACCTTTCAAGAGATTGGGCTGGGTGCGCCCCACGAGCCTCCAAAATGAAGTGCCGCCTTCTGGTGGTCGGCTGGCTCAAACGGCTGGCTGCCAGAAGACAGCCAAGTACCAGAAGACGACACCAAGACGAGCTGATTCCTAGCAGGCGGCCTCCGGAGAGGCCGGCTAGCAGGCGGCCTCCGAAGAGGCCGGCTCCTAGCAAGCGGCTGACGACGCCCTCAGAGTCTGCACCCCTCATGAAGAAGACAAGATAGGGTGAGGCTATAGTGTAGCCTATCACCCCCCATATCCCGGGCTTGGTGTGGCCACAGTGCCCCATGCATGAGGAGATATCCGCACGGCGCGACACTATTGCCACTCCACCATTGACGTCACCCCTGTCAGGCAGGGCCTGCTCCCACGACGGCCTGTCGGTACGGCTTGCCTGTGGCGGGCCCTACCAGGCAGCAAGGGCCCGGAGGGCGGCCTAGCCTGACCATTCGAATCCAAGGGGATCTGGCTCCTAGCGGGAAGCCGAATCCTCCCTCGAGATCCGTGCGCCATTAACCAGATGAGACATGGTGAGGCTACAGTGATCTCCCACCAGGCGGCGGGACTGTAGCCATGCCCTCCCCCGACCAAGCATGCGTCATTAGCGTTACGGCTACAGTGATCAGCCACCAACCAGACCCGCCAGTGGTGGAGGCGGCATGTCGGCTCCATACCAGACCAGTCGGTGGGGCCCACCAGGCGGCGGGCCCCAGCAGCCGGCGGAGAAGCCGGCGACCAGAGATACTCACAGCCGGGCCCTACAGCCGGCCAGATTACCATTGTACCCTGGGGGGTAGGCCTATATAAACCCCCCAGGGCACCCATGCAAAGGGTTCCCAACCTGTTAGAACTAGACCCATACATAGGGGGAGAAGAGAGCAAGCCTTGCCTTCTTCTACCTCTAGCATACAGCTCAAGGATCGCCATTGTACTCACTAGTGCCTTAGTGATCATGCAGACACCCCGCAGAGCAGGACTAGGGGTGTTATCTCCTAGGAGATCCCCGAACCTGGGTAAAGTGCGCCGGCGTTCGTGTCTACGCCTCATCCTGCTTCCCAGCACCGGCGACGTTCTACTTGCTCCCACCATGATAAGCCATCCTTTGGCATATGTCGCACCCAACCCCCGACATTCCTAGATATGTAAGACAATTATTATCCACTGTCGTCGTCCTTATATATTCATCGGTCTTGCTATAAGTTGCAGTAGATGCTATATAGGTCCGTGGTAGCTCACTTTTTAGATTTTCTTTTTTCTCTCTTAAATCTCAGTCGAGTGAGACATAGCCGCGCCATTGAACAGGGGCTCGGGCACCATTTATGGAGACCTTGGGAGAGAGGTGGGCGGCAGATGGAAGTCAAAGGGCTCTCCTCCCGATAAGCATGCGCAGGGGTCAGATCGCATGCCTCCCGTACTCAAATAGCTACCCTGCATGGTGCCCCCTAGCTAATAAGAAAAGTGGACGATGGAGGTACGTAAAATGGTGAGTAAAACGCCCACAGTTTCAATAATACTTGTGTTTCCGATTGTAACGTGTGAGCACTTGTTCCAAAATGACTTTGTTGATTCTTAATTTGTGCGCCTTCGCAAATCGGATAGCAAAATTACCACAGCATGTTGGTGCCACGTCATGACACCAAAGCCAAGTTCCATGATTTTCATGTGTGTTTTGGATTTACAGAAATTAAAAAACCAAGTTTCCCAATGTTTCTGGCCAAGCCATGACGCCCAGATGTTTGACTTCCATTCCCATTTCTTGCATGGGACCTAGAGATTTACCCGAGAACACACATGTGATTTTTGAACCAACTTTGGTGTACTAAGCATGTGCTTGTAGTTCAAATTTGAATTATGCACATTAAATGACCAGAAACTCATTTAATGTATCAAAAGGCAAAATGAACCAGGAATAATTCCAAATTTCAACACGACACTCATATAGTTCTATGTTGCCTCTGTAAAGAAAATCAAGGGGGGGGCAGCGTATACCGTTTCGCACACAAAGGTGTCACATTCCCTCTGAGAACCATGAGCCTTCTTGAGAGAAGCTTCGGTTTGCAAGAAGCTTATACCAAAACTTGTTCCAATTCGGCCAAATTTTTTACCACAACATGATAGTACCATGACATGACACCATGCCAAGTTTCATGATTATCGGGCGTGTTTTGCATTTACAAGAATTTTAAAACCAAGTTTCTCAATATTCTCGGCCGAGCCATGATGCCCAGATGTATGAATTTCATTCCCATTTCTTGCATGGGACCTATAAATTCACCCGATGACACAAATATTATTTTTCAACCAACTTTGGTGCACTGGAGAATGTGCCTGTAGTTCAAAATTGAATTATGCACATTAAATGACCAGAAACTCAATTTATGTATAAATAAGGCCAAATGAACCCGGACAAATCCCAAAATTTAACACGGCAGTCATATAGTTCTATGTTGCCTCTGTAAAGAAAATCAAATGGGGGGCAACGTATATCGTTTCGCACACAAATGTGACACGTTTCCTCTCAGAACCACGAGCCTTCTTGTGAGAAGCTCCAGTTTCCAAGAAGCTTATATCAAAACTTGTTCCAATTCGGCCAAGTTTTTTAGCACAACATGTTAGTGCCATGTCATGACACCATGCCACGTTTCATGATTTCCAGGCGAGTTTTGTATTTACAGGACTTAAAAATCCAAGTTTCGCAATGTTCCCGGCCGAGCCATGACGCCCAGATGTTTGAATTTCATTCCCATTTCTTGCATGGGACCTAGAAATTTACCCGAGGACACACATGTGATTTTTCAACCAACATTGGTGCACTGGAGCATGTGTTTGTAGTTCAAATTTGAATTATGCACATTAAGTGACCACAAACTCAATTAATGTATAAAACCTGGAATAATTCCAAAATTTAACACGACACTCATATAGTTCTATGTTGCCTCTGTAAATAAAATCAAGGGGGCAGCGTACATCGTTTCGCACACAAAGGTGGCCCTCTGAGAACCACGAGCCTTCTTGAGAGAAGCTCCGGTTTGTAAGAAGCTTATACCAAAACTTGTTCCAATTCGGCCAAAAATTTTACCACAACATGATAGTGCCATGACATGACACCATGCCAAGTTTCATGATTATCGCGCGTGTTTTGGATTTACAAGAATCTTAAAACCAAGTTTATCAATGTTCTCGGCTGAGCCACGACACCCAGATGTTTGAATTTCATTCCCATTTCTTGCATGGGACCTAGAAATTCACACGAGGACACACATGTCATTTTTCAACCAACTTTGGTGCACGGGAGCATGTGCTTGTAGTTCAAAATTGAATTATACACATTAAATGACCAGAAACTCAATTAATGTATAAACATGGCCAAACGAACCCGGACTAATCCCAAAATTTAACATGACAGTCATATAGTTCTATGTTGCCTCTGTAAAGAAAATCAAAGGGGGGTGCAGCGTATATCATTTCGCACACAAAAGTGACATGTTCCCTCTCGGAACCATGAGTCTTCTTGGGAGAAACTCCGGTTTGTAAGAAGCTTATACCAAAACTTGTTCCAATTCGGCCAAGTTTTTTACCACAACATGTTAGTGCCATGTCATAACACCATGCCAAGTTTCATGATTTCCAGGCGAGTTTTGGATTTACAGGAATTTAAAAACTGAGTTTCTCGATGTTTCCGACAGAGCCATGACGCCCAGATGTTTGAATTTCATTCCCATTTCTTGCATGGGACCTACAAATTTACTCAAGGACACACATGTGATTTTTCAACCAACTTTGGTGCACTGGAGCATGTGCTTGTAGTTCAAATTTGAATTATGCACATTAAATGACAAGAAACTCAATTAATGTACCAAAAATGCCAAACGAACCCGTAATAATCCCAAAATTTAACATGACAATCATATTGTTATATGTTGCCTCTGTAAAGAAAATAAAGGGGGCAGTGTATATTGTTTCGCACACAAAAGTGGCACATTCCCTCTGAGAACCACGAGCCTTCTTGAAGGAAGCTCCGGTTTGCAAGAAGCTCATACCAAAACTTGTTCCATTTTGGCCACATTTTTTACCATATCATGATAGTACCATCACATGACACCATGCCAAGTTTCATGATTTTCGTTCGTGTTTTGGATTTACAAGAATTTTAAACCAAGTTTGTCAATGTTCTCGGCCGAGCCACGACGCCCAGATGTTTGAATTTCATTCCCGTTTCTTGCATGGGACATAGAAATTCACCCGAGGACACACATGTTATTTTTCAACCAACTTTGGTGCACTGGAGCATGTGCTTGTAGTTCAAAATAGAATTATGCACATTAAATGGTGAGAAACTTAATTAATGTATAAAGAAGGCCAAACGAACCCGGACTAATCCCAAAATTTAACACGACAGCCATATTTTTCTATGTTGCCTCCGTAAAGAAAATCAAGGGGGCGGCGTATATCGTTTCGCACACAAATGTCACACGTTCCCTCTCAGAAGCACGAGCCTTCTTGAGAGAAGCTCCGGTTTGCAAGAAGATTATACCAAAACTTGTTCCAATTCGGCCAAGTTTTTTACCACAGCATGCATGTTAGTGCCATGTCATGACACCATGCCAAGTTTCATGATTTCCAGGCGAGTTTTGGAATTACAGGAATTAAAAAACCAAGTTTCTCAATGTTCCCGGCCGAGCCACGATGCCCAGATGTTTGAATTTCATTTCCATTTCTTGAGTGGGACCTAGAAATTTACCCGAGAACACACATGTGATTTTTCAACCAACTTTGGTGCACTGGAGCATGTGCTTGTAGTTCAAAGTCTAATTATGCACACTTAATGACCAGAAACTCAATTAATGTTAAAAAGGCCAAACGAACCCGGATTAATCCCAAAATTTAACACGACACTCATATAGTTCTATGTTGCCTCTGTATAGAAAATTAAAGGGGGGCCAGCGTATATCATTTCGCACACAAATGTGAAACGTACCCTCTGAGAACCACGAGCCTTTGAGAGAAGCTCCGGTTTGCAAGAAACTTATACCCAAACTTGTTCCAATTCGTCCAAATTTTTTACCACAGCATGATAGTGACATGTCATGACACCATGCCAAGTTTCATGTTTTTCGGGCGCGTTTTGTATTTACAAGAATTAAAAAAACGAAGTTTCTCAATGTTTCCGGCCGAGCCATGACGCCCAGATGTTTGAATTTCATTCCCTTTTCTTGCATGGGACCTAGAAATTTACTCGAGGACACACATGTGATTTTTCAACCAACTTTGGTGCACTGGAGCATGTGCTTGTAGTTCATAATTGAATTATGCACATTAAATGACCAGAAACTCAATTAGTGTATAAAAAAGGCCGAACAAACCCGGAATAATTCCAAAATTTAACACGACACTCATATAGTTCTATGTTGCCTCTATAAAGAAAATCAAGGGGGGTAGCGTATATCATTTCGCACACAAAGGAGTCACGTTCCCTCTGAGAACCATGAGCCTTCTTGAGAGAAGCTCCGGTTTGAAGCTTGTACCAAAACTTGTTCCAATTCGGCCAAAACTTTTACCACGGCATGATAGTACCATGACTTGACACCATGCCAAGTTTCATGATTTTCGGGCGTGTTTTGGATTTATAAGAATTTTAAAACCAAGTTTCACAATGTTCTCGGCCAAGCCACGACACCCAGATGTTTGAATTTCATTCCTATTTCTTGCATGGGACCTAGAAATTCACCAGAGGACACACATGTTATTTTTCAACCAACTTTGGTGCACTGGAGCATGTGCTTGTAGTTCAAAATTGAATAATGCACATTAAATGACCAGAAAATGAACTAATGTATAAACAAGGCCAAATGAACCCGGACTAATCCCAAAATTTAACATGATAGTCATATAGTTCTATGTTGCCTCTGTAAAGAAAATCAAGGGGGGCAGCGTATATCGTTTCACACACAAATGTGACACGTTCCCTCTCAGAACCACGTGCCTTCTTGAGAGAAGCTCCGGTTTGCAAGAAGCTTATACCAAAACTTGTTCCAATTCGGCCAAGTTTTTTACCACAGCATGTTAGTGCCATGTCATGACACCATGCCAAGTTTCATGATTTCCAGGCGAGTTTTGGGTTTACAGGGATTAGAAAACCAAGTTTCCAATGTTTCCGGCCGAGCCATGACACCCAGATGTTTGAATTTCATTCCCATTTCTTGCATGGGACCTAGAAATTCACCCAAGGACACACATGTGATTTTTCAACCAACTTTGGTGCACCGGAGCATGTGCTTGCGGTTGAAATTTGAATTATATACTTTAAATATCCAGAAACTCAATTAATGTATAAAAAAGGCCAAACGAACCTGGAATAATTCCAAAATTTAATAAAATGTAAACTTTGGTGCATCGGAGCATTTGTAATCATATAAAAAGGGATATGACTCTTCTTGTGGTGGGAATTGATTTGTTTTCTGTTGTTTTTAAGGGAAGTCCGAATTGATTTGGTATTGTACAGGGTAATCTTGTTCTCCCGATTTTTTTAGATTTTTATTGTAGTTTTTTCAATGGCATTTATAGCAATATAGTAAACGGGACATGACTCTCTTGTGTCTTGTATGAATTGTTTTTTTGTATTGTTAAGTTTGTTCTGTCGAACATGAAATCCGCGCCTTGTTATCCCGAAATTTTCAAGCTCGAGTATCTTTTGTCTCTTCTCCTGTGAAACTCTCGCCTCTTCAACCGCACCGTGCCTTATTATCCTGAAATTTTGATGCGCGCAAAAAATCCCTCCTCATCCGAAATCGGTCCCGCAGCCCAGACACGCCAAATCCCCCTTCTACCCCTTAGTCGGAAATGCCGCCTCCGCGTCGCGTGGTCAAAACCGGTGGGGATACATTTGTAACTTACCCTACATTTTGGACAAGCATTCCCTAAGCCATGGCTCCCCCTACCTTCCCCTTCGTCCCCCCATTCATACATCAAGGCCGCCAAAACCCGTGAAACCCCATGCTCCTCCGTCAGCCTCCCAACCGCCGCCCAGCCGGGCACTCTTCTCGGATCTCGTCGTCCCGTCGGATTGACCGCCCCGTCCTCCACCTCCAAGGAGTTGCCCCAGCAGTCGCCTCGTCTATCGCAACACCTCCATCCCCACTGCACCATCTTGACCTGCCCCATGGAAACCTCATCACCCTCACCAATTCCTCCGATGAAGTCAAGGCCTACTCGACGCAACCAAGGAGGTTCTACACTCACCTCTGCATTTTATCTTTTATTTGATCTCACGGGGTCACCGGGGCTCGATACCGAGCAGCCATGGCGGGTCTCCATCGATGGTGCCATCACCGGCCACTTCATCCATTGTGTCTCTCTCCCATGTCGTTGCTTCCTTGGCGGCGACTTCCACACCGGCACTAGCTGTTGCTGCTGCTCCAGCTCTTGCTTGTGCTGTTGCTCCTGTTGCTGCTCCGGCTCTCGCTCATGCTGCGGCTTTGTTCTTGATGTCAGTCATGTTGCTGCACTGCTCTTGCTTTTGTTCGTGCTGCTGTTCTGCTCTGCTATTGATGTCGGTCACGCAGCTGCTCCGCTCTTGCTCTCGTTTGGGCTGCTGCTTTGCTCTTGCTCTCGGTCGCGCTACTGCTGCTGCACAACCTCCGACAGCTACAGGAGTTGCCGCTTTAGCACTCACTCGCAATGTTGTTGCATGAGTTGCTCTCTGCTAGTGCGTTTACTGCTCGAGCGACTGCTGATTTAGATCACTGCTTCTCTGCTACTGGTGCTCGAACGCACTAAACTTCTATTGCAGTGCTCTGCTACTAGTTCAATTAGTTTCAAAAGTAAAATTCAGTTTCGACTGTAAAGTTTAGTTTCTTCAGTTAAGTTCAGAATGAATAGTATTTACAACATCTGTTGGAGTGGCCATGGCGCGGCTGATGCATTTTACATATAGCACTTTTCGGTGATGTAGTTTACATCATCTATTGCAGATGATATTAGAGTCCCACTTTAGATTAACGTTGTCTGTCTTGTCCAGCTTCAGCCTTGCCGTCGTACACCTCACCGGAGCTGCTCCAACGACAGAACCATCCATCACAGTGGAGCAGTACCCTCGGTGCCGTATCCAGAGGACTCAGATCTTCTTCCAAGCCTTCGATAGTCACACCAACATCACTGTCCTCCACGTCCAACCCAATGATGCTAAGGTCGACAAGGCTATTCCAAAGAGGTTGTACACTCGTGGCATCACTTTTTTATTTTGCATTCATGTCGATCCCTCAGGGATCCTTTGGTTCAAAGGAGTTGCAAATCTAGAAATAAATGAATCATGGTCCCAAAGTTAACAGGGAGAAAACTAAATGCTCTTTGAACCACAATTTTAATCGGTTTAGCACGATAGCCATTATATGATACTAATGTTGACCAAATGTAAGCTCACAAAATATTTCGAGGGCAGGCTTCAGCCTATTGAAGACTGCCTACTAGAATCACCACTGGTTCAAAGAAAAAGTGAAGGAAAACATAGGAATTGGAAACTTTACTATGGTACTACTATACGTGCATTTGGTTAGAAGGAATGGAGCAAAGCAAAACTGGAGGATTTATTTTCCTTTGGTGTCTCTTTCAAAGAAAAAACATAGGAATTTTAATATCCACTTGGACGTCCTTTTCAAATTAGTATGCATGGAGAACATGACTAATTGCATTACTCACATAATAAGATTCTTATTTTTTTCATTTTCATGTGGTTTGACTTTAATTTGACCATGTTTCTCCATTCTTGTGTTCTTCCAATTCTTCTGAACCAAACACCCAGGTTGACAGAAATCCTATGTTTGCAAATGCTCTGTTTTGCACATGCATTCCTATCCTATTCCTGTGTTTTTCCTATCCCTGTGTTTATATAATCCTCCAATTCCAAGGAGCCCTTACAGATTTACTTCATTTTCAAATAGGTGTCAAAGAAAACTCTGTGTGTTATGTCCTGCTCCCGCCGTGCCGTCAGCCACCCCATTTGAGGTGCACCATCGACGAAAGCGTTCACTACAGCAGGGATTCCCCATGCAGACTTTCGTTCATCGTCTCAGATCATTTTCCCCATTGCCGGTAGCCACGCCAACTGCATTACTATCATCGACTGAGTAGATCAACCTGAGGACTACACAGTTCCGGAAGAGAGGTCACACTCTTTCGTGTCTGCTTACGTTATGCATTGGTTATTATTATACCTGCTACTTTATTATCCTGTTCACCTCTTAGACTCTGAGTCAGGTCCAAACTAATGTTCAAACTTGAGTTTTAAAATGCATGTGGGGCACATATCAAGGCAGCAATGAATAGTATCTGTCTACTATTTGGTTCATCTAGGGTCTTCCATGTGGTTCATGTTGGGTGGGCAACAAACAGTAGATGATCCATCGTCTATCTTTTTAAACTGAAGCTATAATCTACCCGCTATCATTAGTTTTGGATCTATCCACTCGTTTGCTACCATCAGTCTTGATTTCTGCATGCACCCCTTAGGCCTTACATAATCTAACTATGTTTTTTATTATGCATGTCAGTTATTGTACACAATCGTACTGAACATGTAGAGAAAAATAGAAGACCGTTGCATGGGAATATAATGTCATGTAGATGCCGCTCCATGGTGGGTGAAGTGGGCCCCCTCCCGCCATTCTAGGTTGTATTCCAGAGGAAGATAACTTTTCAGAGGGAGCCGACCACTCCTATTTACCCCCTGAGGTGTTTTCTCTAACCTGACATGCTGATGTTGGTCATATCATGCATATGGCGCCTCGCATTTCTTACATTATACATCTTATATGTCATCAGCTTAGTTTAGGTTTGCTTTGTGTGAATGCCAGCTGTTAGGTTTCTATATCATACTCCCACCCTTCCTAAATATGTGTCTTTTTAGAGATCTCAACAAATGACTACATACAGAGCAAAATGAGTGAATGTACACTCTAAAATATGTCTATATACATCTATATGTGGTAGTCCATTTGAAATCTCTAAAAAGACAAATATTTAGGAACCGAGGGAGTATATAGGAATTATGCAATGCCATCTTCTTTAGCCAGGCATCATATACGTGAATCATGCAATGCCATCGTGTTTAGCCAGTCATCGTATATGTGAATTGTACTGTGCCATATTTTTTTCATAATGTATTCCATTTGTCAACAATGTTTATACATTCATCTACTCTTCCCGTGCATCATCCATTTGAGACGGTCATGGGAGAATCTGGAGTGAAAACAAGGTCTTCTGAGCTGTCAGTGCTACCTGTCAATGCAAATTTCTTCCTGGTTACAGATAGCTCCTCGGAGGAGGATTCAGAGACAGATGACCAGTCGTATTCCCCCCGAGGTGCATGCTCTAACTTGGCAGGGTTATATTGCTCATATCATGCATACGATGTCTTGCATTGCCATGCCATCTGCTTAGATTGGACATGCTTTGTGTGAATGCCTCCTGTTTGCTTTCTATATCAGATATGTGAATTATGCAATGCCATGTTATCTAGCCAGTTATCATATATGTGAATTATGCACCGCCATGTAGCCAGGGATCATATATGTGAATTATCTCATGCCATCCTATTTTTCATTACGTATTCCATTTGTCGACAATCTGTGTATATTGAACTACTCTTCATGTGTATCAGCCATTTGAGCCGGTTATGGAAAAATCAGGAGTGAAAATAAGGTCTTCAGAGCAGGCAATGGTACCTGTTGAAGCATATATCTCGATGGTTACAAGTAGCTCCTCAGAGGAGGATTCAGAGACGGATGACCAGTCCTATATCCCACCTGAGGTGTTCACTCTAATTTGCAATGTTTGTATTTCTCATATCATGCATATGGTGTCTTGCATTGCTTAGTTTAGACATCATATGCACAATATTCAATTCCATCTGCTTAGTTTAGAGATCATACATGCGAGCGCTAGCTGCTTAGTGTCGCGGGCGAGGCGGCACCTATGGGGCCGGGGCGGCCCCTTTCGTGAGTTCGGTACGAGGGCGGAGGAGGCACAGAGAGCAGATCGAGGCGATGCGCGAGGGGGGTTTTTACCCAGCTTCGGGCCGCGATGGACGCGTAAAACCCTACTGCTGCTTTGTGTTGGTATTTGATCTTGCTCAAGAATACGAGCGTATGGTGGTGTTGTCTTGGGTGAGTCGAACTAGCCGAACCGCGGGCGTGGGAGTTGCCAAGGATCCCGAACCCCCTCCACGTTGTGCATGGGCCTCCTTTTATAGGGCAAAGGGGTCACCGACAGGTGTCAACGTAGGAGGAAGGGGTAAAAACGTAAAAGAGGTGGTAGTTGGAACAGTGCGGGAACAAGGCAGCTACGATTGCTTGAACAAGGGTTTCTACCTACTTTTGACAGAGGGGACAAGGGCATTTAATGCCCGTCGCCGTCGACCCCAAAAGTTCCCGCTCTTGCGTCTCCGCTTGCCACGGCGATGGATCCACCACTGGAGTGCCACCGCACCCCCATGCTGCACAGCCATCCGCCACGCGTCTCTCGAGAGGGCCGAGGCGACGCATGGGCGATGAGCTGGGGTGCGGGCACACAAGATCTCTCCCGGCAAGTACCTTGCCGGGTCTTGATCTTGCCGGACCCGGAGCTTGTCGGGTTCGTCACTTTCCCGGCCCCTCGCCGGACGCCAGATAGCACCGGGGCGTGTCTTCTGGGATGTGATCTTCTAATCTCCCCGGCGAGCTCCTCTCGCCAGGGCCTTGCGTGGGTGATGTAGTCTTGAGCCTGGAACGGCCTTCCCGGCAAGCTCCTCTTGCCGGGGTCCCGATCTTCTGTCTTGTACACTTTGTTCTTGAATGGCTTGATATGGAGCAGGAATGGTCTCCGGCAAGCACATGGTAGATCCAGCTGCGGGGAGCTGCGACTGCCCGTGCACAAGTTGGGGTAATGAGGTACCCCTACCTTAGTACACCGACAGGAGCCCCCGGGCCTGGGCCACACACGGTGCCGAGCGCTGTTGGGCCAGGCCCAAGACAGTGCACGGGCACACGAGGCCCATGGCGTGCCGAATCCACTTCCGCTTCTGCCGCCTCCCCGCGCAACGGCACGCGTCGATTGCGGCGTCGTGGGATGGGACGTGCCCTCGTTCTTTAATGAGAAGGACGGAACGCTCCCCACTTTCCCATAAAAACAGAGGAAGCAGGCACGGTTCCCCTCCTTCGCTTTCATTGCTTCTTCTTCCTCCTCCAGAAATCCTCTTTGTGCTCCGCCTCCGCATCTCCTCCGCTGTTTCTTGCGTTTGCGGCGCTGCCGGATTCTTCGTCCTCCTTCCCTCGCCGCCTCCGCCATGGCCCCGAAAACCACGAAGGGGAAGGAGAAGGCGGAGGAGACCAAGAAGGAGAAGTCCGAGCAGGCGGAAAAGCTCGCCCAGATGCGGAGGGAGAACGTCGTCTTCCCGCCGCGGCTCGGCGTGCAAGAACTCTGGGGCAAGTATTTCTTGTTCTGGGCCAAGAGGACCACGGCGCATCCTCGGACCAGAGCTCATCCGGCCGGCACCATGGACAACTATCCTGGCGGGTACTATTTCTTCGCAGCCTTCTTCCACTGCGGTCTTTGTCCTCCTTTTTCTGAATTCTTCTGCGACATCATGAACACATACGGCTTCCACCTTCTTGATTTCACCCCCAACGCCATCCTCACAATGGCGGTTTTCGCACATATGTGCGAAAACTTCATAGGGATACACCCAAATGTAGCTCTGTTCAGGCACTTCTTCACTCCTAGAGCAGAGGCTCCCCCTCTCCGGAGGGATTTCTTGGGTTTTCCGTCTGAACTTGAAGGGTCGATTGCCGGGAGCTCCGCGGCAAGTGGGAAGAGTGGCGGCAGATCGGTGCTGGATCGTCGGCCGAGCCGCAGCCCTTCACACGCCCGCGCTGGCGCCCATTGTGCGCGGGAGATCGGAGCGAGCTGGATTCGACGACATCAAGCTCGACGCTGCTTTATCCGGATTCTTCGTCTCGAGAAGCGGGCTGTCCGCTCAGAGGTAGGCGCCGACTTCCTCCGCCGCCGCGATTGCCCTCTCCAAGACAGGAAAAGGCCGGCTGGGAGTACGGGCGCGCAGGGATATAATGAGGCTGCGCCCGGGCTGAACTTTAACTTCACGACGCTGGAGCCGAGGGGATGGTCCGGAACTCTTCAAATCGACCCGCCCATCCAGAGTGGTTCAGACTTCCCGGGAGTGGTGCCCTTTGCAACAAAGACAGCTCGGGATCGCCTCGCCATGATGCCCGCGTGTGACTCGCACGGCGTGGAGCGCACATGGATTCCGCCCGAGCCAATAGACGTCCTCAACTTCTTCGACACTCTTGAGGAGGTGGCGAAGAACAAGGACGAGATCCGGGGGCTGACACGGGACACCACGGACCAGGAGCTCGCGTACATAGCTTCTCGGGCCGAAGAGGCCGCTGCAGCTGCAGCGGCAGGAGTGTTCGGCTGTACGCCCGAGGAGGCAGAGGCTGCAGAGGAGTCCTGCCAAGCGGAGGCGGCGGAGATCTGCAGACTGCTGCGACTTCCTCCCGGCACGCTCGCCGGGGTCCCCTCCCTGAGGCACTCCGGGATCCCCGGAATCGTGGCCGAGGTCGCGGCAAGAGGTGGCGCTGCCGGAGGGAGCCGAGGCGCCGCAGGGAGCGGAGGCGCCGGAGGGAAAGGGGTCGCAGCGCAGGGCGCTGGGTCTGGCGAGCCAGTCGGCGAGGAGGAGGGGGAGGATGCTGCGGTCGCCGAGGATGCCGGCGGGTCCACGGACCTTTACGACGACGACCTCTCCTCGCCGTCGAAACCTCCCGCCCGGGCGAGCCCCAAGCGTTCTCCGCTGAAGCGACTCCGCAAGGCTGCGACGGAGGCGAGTCGCAGGCCCCGGCAACTACTGGCTCGCCCGCAGCGCAAGCTTCGGGAGTCGAACAGCGCCGAGGGCGACCGCGCACACCAGACATGGCGGAAGCGACCAGCGAGCCACAGCAAAGGCGCCTCGAGGTCGGCGCCCGGCGGACAGGGTCTTCGAGCGGGCGGCGGCTCCGCCCGCTTCTCGGGTCCCGCCGCCACAGGCTGGGTCTCGCAGCCCCAGCCTCGAGGACCGCCAAGCGCCCGAGAGGGCCTTCGCCTCCTGCTCCTCGCACCGACGCGACCCAGGTGGCGTATGATTTCTCCGCCTTGAGCGAAGACGACGAGGAGGAACAGGAGTAAGTACCCAAGATCTTCATCTTCTTAAATTTCGCCTTGATTATTGTTGAGGCTAATCTTGTTTTTTGTGTTGATGTCAGGACCTTGACTGAGCGGGCGGCGAAGAAAGCCAAGGTGCCCGTGGTCGAGGTCGCGGATGACTCGCCTGTCGAGGCGACCGGGGACGTGCCGGAGCCAAGCTTGCCGGACCCGAGCGCTGTCCCGAGGAGCAGCCCCCAGCGCAGCCCCCAGCGTAAGTCTGGGTCCCGCACCTTCGCTTGCCGGGCGCGTCTGAAGGTTTTGGTCTTGTGCTAATATCTTGACGTGTCTGTCTTGTCTTGTGCAGAGATGGAGCCGCAGCGGCAGGAGCATCCGGAGGTCGCCCTCGAGGAGCCGGCAGTCCCTCCATCCCCGCCAAGGTTGGACTCCCCGGCAAGGGAGAGCGTCCCGCCAAGGGCGGGTACTCCGCCAAGGGCGAGTACCCCGCCAAGAGCGAGCAGCCCGGCGAGGGCGGCCACTCCGCCAAGGGATAGTTCCCCGGCAAGAGAGCCCGCCGCTGACGACGTCCGCCAAGGTGAGTTCTGCAACTTTGTCTTCTCGGCGTTGTCTCTTTTTGGATATTTGCTTGAACTTCTTTTGCTTTTTCTTCTTCTAGATCCTCCTCCTCCCCCCGAGCAAATGGAGACGGAAACCGCCATTGAGGAGGAGGAGGGCGTGCAGGGTGGCGGCGGTGACGCCCCTGTCGTTGAGGACGCGGCGGGAGCCGCCGGGCCACATGCGCCAGAGACCGCTCCGGCTTCAGGCGCATCGGCCGGAGAGGGGGACGGCGACCGCACCACCGGCCCGGAGGCGGCGGGAGCATCAAGTGCTACGCCAGTCGCCGACCCGTCCGCCGGAGAGGAGCGGCCCGGCTACTACTTGGAAGCCCCCAACGGCGTCTTCATCCAGGTGCCGTGGGGTTCCTCGTCGCGAGCTCCCGCGGAGGGCGAAGCCTTCGACGGGGAGATCCTCGCCTCCGCGGGCTTGAAGGTCGTCGAGGGGCCCGGCGGGAGCGACGGGCCCGATGAGGAGAAGCTGCTTCGTCAGCTCCTGGCCCTTTACCGGGCCAGACAAGCGAAGCTCGCTTCCCGGGAGGCCCTCGCCGCCAAGGCCGCCGAAGAGATGGAGAAGCGCGCGGCGGAGCTCAGCGCCGCCAATCAGGCTGCTCTCCGCGAGGTGGCGGAGAAGCGCGAGCAACTCGCCGGAGAGTATGAAGGGTGGTTGCTGGAGAAGGCCGAGGCCGAAGAGCAGCAGCGGCTCGCCGGGGTGGAGCTGTCCCGGCGAGAAGGAGAACTCATCCAGCGGAAGGTCAACCTCGATGTTCACGAGGAAGACCTTGCCGCTCGGGAACAGGCCCTTGGCGGGAACTGAAAAAGCGAAGACGCCATGGCTGCCGCGGAAACCGCCAAGGAGGAGCTTGCCGCCAAAGTCGCGCTGCTGGAGGAGTTGCTGAAGGCGAGCGAGGAGAAGGTCGCCGCGCTCATCACGGAGCGCGAGAAGGACGCCCACACGAACTCAGAACTCCAGGGGTGTCTTTCCAAGAAGGGCGACGAATTGAAGGCCGCCAAGGACTCCATTGAGGGTCTTGAGCTTCAAGTCTCTGCGCTGGAGGACTCGCTTGACGCCGCCCGGGATCGGGAAATCAAGCTGAAGGAGGAACTCCGCGAGGAGCGAACCTTGGTGGCCAGCACCAACAAAGCAGCCGAGGACTTCCGCCGTATCGTCGAGATATGGACCGAGGACTTGGTATCTTCTGCGTCCGCCATTGACCAGGAGCTGCTGGCGCTGAAGCTGGAGCACCTCATCTACTCCCCGGATCCAAACCTTGCCCACAGCGCCAAGCTCAGCCTCTTCTTCAGGGGGATCGCGCCGGCCCTTGCAAATCTGCGGGAGAAGATCCCTGCGCAACTTGCTGAGGAGACTCGCCGGTTGTGCGTGGAACCATGGAGCGCGTGCTGACGAAGATCGTATACCGGAACCCCGGCATAAACCTCGCCAACGTTCTTCGCAGCTTGCCGGCCGACGCGAACACGGAGGCTCTGAAGGAGCAGGTTGCCCACATCATCGCCAAAGTGAACAAGATCTCCAGGATGGAGGGCGACCGCGTAGACTAGGCCTATTTTATCTTTATCTCTTTTTTGTTGCTGCACAGGTTGCTATGAACTCATTAGTCATTGCGACAAGTTATTCCTTGTAAGATATTACCTTTATTTTGATCAGCAGATGCAGTGTTATCTCCCTTGTTTCGATTCTCAACTCCGCATGCTTCAACTTTATGCTTCTAGGAGTTTTGCCGGCAAGGAGCCCTTGCCGTGAGCGCTGAGTGCCGAACTCGAAGCAACCCATTGGCCAAGGTTCTACCGGCAAGCAACCTTGCCGTGGTCTGTCGCAACGCACTTAGCTTGCTGAGCAGACTCGAAAACGAAACAAGGGTGCAACACTTTGTCGCAGCTCACTTAAATCGTTGAGCGTGCTCGAAAACAAGATAAGGGTGCGGCTATCCACGGGCAGGTTCCTCCGAGCACAAGTTTCCCATGCAAAGTGTGGTTGTTCAAGGAAGGCAACTGAAAATTTAAAAATTTTGAGCTGCTCAAATCCTGACAACTTAGCTTTCGTGCTCTATGCACTCTCCGGCAAGCTTCTCTTTCTTGAACAGCACTTGGTTCATCCTCCATTTCCTTCCCCCCCGGCAAACTTGTGCACGAGGAACGTTTCTTCTGTTTAAGAGACAAGGAAAGAGAAGAAGGAAAACAGGCGTATGGCCTTTCGGCGTGCTATTGCTTGCCGGATATGTGTGTCGCACGGAAGATGCCAAATAACTCATGCAAATAGCAACGAAAAGCATGGGAAAAGGCAAATAGCGCAAAACACAGAAACTTTATTGCTGCACGGGGTCTGCGCCCGGCTTTGTACAAAGGGTTACATGCAACGGCGGCAAAGCTTTTGTACAAAAGGTGGTTGCCGGAGCGGATCACGGCAACCGCGCCTTATGGGTAAAACTTATGAAGATGCTCTATGTTCCGTGAGTTGCTCATTTGGTAAGCCTTCTTCGGTCTCGAGGCGACAGCGCCGGCCTCGTGACTTGTCTCACCCGATAAGGGCCTTCCCACTTCAAGGCCAACTTGTTGGAATTCTTGGCGGACTGAACACGCGAAGAACAAGGTCGCCTTCCTCGAGACTCTGGCTCGACCTTGCGGCTATGGTAGTGGCGCAAGGCTTGCTGGTATCGAGCAGCTCGTGACAAAGAGCACGAGACGCCCTCCTCGAGGAGCAATCGCCATCTTGCCGCAGCTTGCTCTTGCTCGAGCTCATCATAGCGAGCACTCGAGGAGATCCGTGATACGAAGTTCCGTGGGAGAACTGCTTCGCTCCATAGACTAGAGCAAAGGTGTCTGTCCGGTGGCTCGATTTGGTGTCGCTCGATTGACCAAAGAGCCGCCGCAGCTCCTCTATCCAATTTCTTCCGCACTGCAAGCAGCTGCCGAAAGTTCTTGTCTTGAGTCCGCGCAGCACTTCAGCGTTGGCCCTTTCGCTTGACCGTTGCTCCTTGGGTGAGCAACGAAGCGAAATGACCTTGGCGCCAAGGTCTTGGACGTCTCGCATGAAGGTGCGATTAGTGAATTGTGTACCGTTGTCGGTGATAATCCCGTTAGGGATCCCAAACGCATACAATCGACCAAGAACTTGATCGCCGATCGCGGTTGTCACCTTTCTCACCGGCTCCACTTCGCCACTTTGTGAACTTGTCGATTGCTACGCACAAGTACTCAAAGCCCCGACAACACGGGGAAGGGGCCGAGGATATCGAGCCCCGCATCGAGAAGGGCCAAGATAAGGGATTGTTTGGAGAGCTTGAGCTGGCCGATGAATTTGCTTTGCATGGAATCGCACGCTTCACACATGGTTACTAGTGCGATTGCATCTTGAGGGCTTCTTGCCAAAGAACCCTTGCCGGAAAGCTTTCGACAAGCGCCCTTGCGCCAATGTGGTGGCCGTGATACGCCTCCATGTATCTTCGCCAACAGCTTCATCCATCTTCCCCGGAGATGCACTTCACCGACACCATTGAGCCTTCTTCAGACGGCTCGTTGTCCACTAACCGGTACATACTTGACTGTCTGTTACCCTTTCTATTTCTTCTCGGTCGCGGGAAGTTCTCCGCTTTTCAAGAACGGACGATCTGCTGCGCCCATGCCGGAGCTCGGGGCTCGACGGCAAGGACTAAAGGCATGAGGGCCGCCATGGAACCTGAGCTTCTACGGCAAGGACCCACAGCTCTGCCGAGTTGAAGGTCCTCCGGCAAGCTCGCCGGGGCGAGGCTCGTCGGGAACACTTGCTTCGACTGCACAGATCTGAGGACCTGCAGGAGCAAACTGTTCCTCAGCGTTCTGGCTGTTGATCTTGGGGACTTTGGCGGCAGCCTCAGGGAGACCCGCCGGCAAGTAGTCGCCGAAGACCAACTTTCTCTTCTTGGACTATCCAATTGATGGCGTGACAGATGGTTGAGTCAGCTTGAGCAAGAAGGTCCCTGGTTCCACAGGTAACTTCATCGAGGCACACTTTGAAAGGCCATCTGCGATTTCATTCTGAGCTCTCGGAACATGCTCCATCTGCAAGCCTTCAAAGCGCTCCTCAAGCTTCCTCACTTCATCTACATAAGCTTCCATCAAAGGACTCTGATAACTCTTGATAACTTGCCGGACCACCAACTGAGAATCTCCCCGCACAATTAACTTCTTGATCCCAAGTTCGGCCGCAATCCTGAGACCGGCGAGCAAACCTTCATATTCAGCAGTGTTGTTTGTCGCTTGCTCCTTTGGGAAGTGCATCTGGATAACGTACTTGAGGTGCTCTCCGGTGGGCGCGATGAGCACCACGCCGGCCCCGGCGCCTTGCAGCGAGAAGGCACCATCAAAGTACATTATCCATTCACTTGTCGCTTCTTGTGCGGGTGCACTTGTTTCTTGGACTTCTTCATCAGGTGTTGGGGTCCATTCTGCTATGAATTCTACCAAAGCCCGGCTCTGTATGGTTGAAGTACTTTCAAACTTGAGTCCAAAGCTCGACAGCTCCAGTGCCCACTCAACGATCCTGCCTGTTGCTTCTGGATTGTGCAATATCCTCTTCAGCGGAAAGCGAGTGACCACTGTTATCTCATGTGCCTGGAAGTAATGGCGCAGCTTTCTCGAGGCCATGAGGAGGCCGAAAAGCAGCTTTTGCACACCAGAGTATCTTGATCTAGCCCCCTGAAGAAGGGAGCTTACAAAATATACTGGGCGCTGCACCATCTTCTTCCGCACCTCACCCTGTTCCTGCGTGGAGTTGTCCTTGTCGGGATCAGAGCTTGTCGGGGCAGCCCCCTGCTTGTCGCTGGGCTCGCTTGCCGGTGGTGTAGCCCCCTCGTCGGACTCCCTCTCCGCTACTAGCGCAGCACTAACCACTTGGTTGGTTGCTGCTAGGTACAACAGCAACTTCTCTTGTGGTTTAGGTGCGACAAGTACTGGGGTGGAGGATAGGTATCGTTTCAAATCTTGCAGCGCTGTCTCCGCTTCTAGAGTCCACTTCATGGGGCCTGCCTTCTTCAAGATTTTGAAGAAAGGTAGGGCGCGCTCTGCAGACTTTGAAATGAACCTCTTGAGGGCAGCCACACAACCCGCGTAGTCTTCGACATCCTTGACTCGCCTGGGCCTCGATCTGCTCAATGGCTTTAATCTTGTCGGGTTGGCTTCAATTCCTCTTCAGGACACAAAGAACCCGAGAAGCTTGCCGAGGGAACTCCAAAGACGCACTTCTCGGGGTTCAACTTTAGTCAGATCTTGCGAGGTTCTGAAATGTCTCTTCCAAATCTTGAATCGCAGTATCCTTGTTCTTGCTCTTCACCACGATATCGCCCATGTAAGCCTCTACATTTACGTGGATCTGGGCTCAAATGCAAGATACACTACCCTTGCAAATGTTGATCCTGCATTCTTCAGTCCAAATGGCATGCGTATGAAGCAATAGGTGCCACATGGAGTGATAAACGCAGTGTTCTCTTCATCCTCTTTGGCCATAAAGATCTGGTGATAGCCTGAATATGCATCAAGAAAGCAGAGCAGCTCACATCCGGCAGTGGAGTCAACAATCTGGTCGATGCGTGGCAAGGGGAACGGATCCTTGGGACATGCTTTATTCACATCTGTGAAGTCTATACACAGCCTCCATTTCCCGTTGGCCTTGCGCACGACGACTGGGTTTGCTAACCACGTCGGATGGATCACACCTCTGACTAGGCCTGCTGCCTCTAGCTTCTTGATTTCTTCGCTGATGAATTCTTGGCGCTCCACGGCCTGCTTCCTCACTTTTTGCTTGACGGGCCGCGCATGAGGGCAAACGGCAAGCTTGTGCTCAATTACCTTCCTGGGAACACCGGGGATGTCAGATGGTTGCCATGCAAACACATCAACATTCGCCCGCAGGAAGGCAACGAGCGCGCTTTCCTATTTGCTGTCAAGCGTGGCACTGATGGTGAAGGTACCACCAGAGCCGTCCTCCTTGGCGGACACCTTCTTGGTTGCCGGCGGAGCAGCCATTCCCTTTTTACTCTTGCCGGTGGAGCTCGACGGGACGTCCTCGACAAAGAGCGCAAAGACCAAGAGGTGCGATTGCGGAGTGGGCCCCGAGCACTTGCCGGACTTGGTCTTCGTCTTCTTCCCCGGAGCTTCAGCGCAAGTGTATCCTTGTCGGCTGCTGCCGCCGCAGATCCCGTAGATCTTGTCGGTGCAGATAAGCGCGTCTTTCTTGTCGCCGTGGATGTTGATGACGCTTTATCGCCCCGCATCTTGAGCACGTTGTAAGCATAATGGGAAGCTGCCATGAACTTTGCGAGGGCGGGACGGCCGAGTATTCCGTTGTATGGCAACGGAATATCAGCGACGTCGAAAGTAATGCGCTCAGTCCTGAAATTGAGCTCCCCGCCAAAGGTCACCGGCAGAGTGATCTTTCCCTTGGGCTTGCTCCGTCCCGGGTTGATTCCTTGGAAAGAACCGGTCTCTTCGAGCTCGCCATCTGGGATTTGGAGTTTCTTGACCACAGCAGAGGAAATCAAGTTCAGCCCGGCCCCGCCGTCAACCAACATTTTGGTGACCTTGAGGTTGCGGATGGTGGGCGAGACCAGCATCGGCAAGCACCCGACCGCGGTGGTGCGGTCAGGGTGATCCTCAAGATCAAAAATGATGGGCGAGCTGGACCATTTGAGGAGCCTGCGCGACTCCATGGGCGGCTCTGCTGCATTCACCTCACGTACCCACTTCTTTAGCTGGCGGCGGGAGGTGTGCAGTGAGGCGCCACCGTCGGCCGACAGACCTCCGTGGCCTTCGAACTCCCCGCCGCTGTCATCCTCATCTTCCATGTCTTCATCGTCGTCTTCATCCTTGTCGCGGCTCCGGGGAGGTCGATCACCTTGTCGCCGCTTGGCCTTGCCGAAGCGTCCTCCCTGGCCATTGAACGGCCGCCTCTTGCTCGGTTCTCCTCTGCCACCTTGGGCCCTCTCCTTGTCGCGCCTCTCGTACTCAGCTTTTTGTTGCTCGACGAGATAGTCGACGCGCTTGCAATTATAGAGATCGTGGCCCTTGGTGCGGTGGATTTTGCAGTATTGCTTGCCGGGGCCGTCCTGCTTGTCGGCTGCCGCTACAGGGGCAGGCTCCTTGCCGGAGTCGCCAACCCGTGTTTGCTTGGCGGGAGCCTCCTTGCCGGACTTCTCGGCGGCAAGTACCACTTCCTTGTTCTTTTTCTCGACTGTTTTGCCGCCGCGCTTTTTCTGCCGGGCGGCGTCCGAGTCGCTTCCTCCGCCAAAAAGATCCTCCCCGGGAGTCTCCTCCTTCTTCCGCGCGTGCGCATTTATCAGCCAGAGCATAGAGCTCGCTGATATCCCGAATCTTGGTCATCGCCATCTCTTCACGCATGCGCGATTACGCGACGTTCGGTGGAACGCGCTGATAACCGCGTAGGGTGGACATCGGGATGTTGTGCTGCACACGGCTGAAGCGTTGGATATACTTGCGCGAGGATTCCCCTTCCTCCGGGCCAAAATGTGGAGATCGCTCTCTGGCCGTGAGGTTTGTGGCCGCCCGTGAAGGCGCCGACAAACCGATGGCAAAGGTCTGCCAAGAGGAAATGGAGCCTTCCGCAAGTGCATAAGCCAAGAACGAACGCTCGCCTAAGCACGAAGCGGAAGTAGTTCGCCAAAATCTTCTCGTCGCGCCCCCCGGCAGCCTGCACCGCGATGGTGTAGACACTGAGGAACTCCGAGGGGTGCGTCTTGCCGTCGTACTTCTCCGGTACGTCGGGCTTGAAATTCTTCATGTTGGGCCACTGGACGCGCCGCAGTTCGCGGGTAAACGCCGGCAGCTCGCCAGCGACGGACAAGTCGCTGGCTCGCCCGCGCGCGCTGCTGACAAGGCTCCCAGCTCTCTGGTCTGATTGTCGCCGAGTCTCTCGGCGGCGTTCGATCGTAGTTCGAGCGTCTTCTTGCCGCCGATCATCGAGGACCTGGCGTTGATCCCGACGAGCCCGCGGGTCCGACGATGCCGTGGAGCCGTCGTCGGCGTTGTTCCGGCGGGGCGGCGTCTTTCTCTTCCGCGGCGGGGAGTGCACGGTGGTTGCACCCCCGGCGGTCTTGTCGCCGCCGGCCTTCGTTCTCTCGGCTTGCCGCGGCTGTGAGGCCACTGGCTGCTGCGGACGGTCGTTGTTGGCGAAGGCGATCAGGCTCTGGATGGTAGCCCTCCAGTCCTCGGCCTTGTCCGCTGCTGGAGGGAAGTCGAGGAGCATCTGCGCTCTTGTGAGCGCTTCTGCAGGAGTGGAGGGAAGCGGGAGCGAGCAGTGCGGGAGCGGACGCGCCGACTCTAACAGTGTTAGAAGGAGCAGGGTCCTCCCCCGGCACCTTCGCTTTGCCTGTGTCTGGACGGGGGTCCGGAACATCCCGCGAGCCTCCGGTACGTCCCTGCTCCAGCAGACGGATACCACCTCCCGTGGTATGGCGCTGCTGGGTCGTCGTGCGCTGAGATGGACGTGGATCCACGGAGACCGAGGCGCGGTCATCCGTCCTGTCCCTGGATCTGGTGGCACGGCGAGTGCCTCGCCGGTGCCCACCTTCCGCTGGCGTCTCCTCCGCCCACCGCTGCTCCGGTGGCGGCGGTGAGACGCAGACGGGTCTGCAACCTCGAGGCCCTCGCTTGGGGCCATGGCGCGCTTGTCGGCGAAGGTTCTTGTGGCGGAGAAGTCGAAGAAGAACGCGGCCGCGCGAACGCCGGATCAGGTCCGCGCAACCTCGACGCCCCCTACCTGGCGCGCCAGAGATGTCGCGGGCGAGGCGGACACCTATGGGGCCGGGGAGGCCCCTTCGTGAGTTCGGTACGAGGGCGGAGGAGGCACGGAGAGCAGATCGAGGCGATGCGCGCGGGGGATTTTTACCCAGCTTCGGGCCGCGATGGTCGCGTAAAACCCTACTGCTGCTTTGTGTTGGTATTTGATCTTGCTCAAGAATACGAGCGTATGGTGGTGTTGTCTTGGGTGAGTCGAACTAGCCGAACCCCGAGCGTGAGAGTCGCCCAGGATTCGGAACCCCCTCCACGTTGTGCATGGGCCTCCTTTTATAGGGCAAAGGGGTCACCGACAGGTGTCAACGTAGGAGGAAGGGGTAAAAACGTAAAAGAGGTGGTAGTTGGAACAGTCTTGGGAACAAAGGCAGCCACAATTGGCTTGAACAAAGGTTTCTACCTACTTTTGACAGAGGGGACAAGGGCATTTAATGCCCGTCGCCGTCGACCAAAAGTTCCCGCTCTTGCGTCTCCGCTTGCCACGGCGATGGATCCACCACCGTGGAGTGCCACCGCACCCCCATGCTGCACAGCCATCCGCCACGCGTCTCGGAGAGGGCCGGAGGCGACGCTGGGCGAGATGAGCTGGGGTGCGGGCACAAGATCTCTCCGGCAAGTACCTTGCCGGGTCTTGATCTTGCCGACCCGGAGCTTGTCGGTTCACGAACTTGCTCCCGGGCCCTCGCCCTCGCCGCGCCAGAAGCGCCGGGCGTGTCTTCGGATGTGATCTTCTAATCTCCCCATGAGCTCCTCTCGCAGTGGCCTTGCGTGGGTGATGTAGTCTTGAGCACAGAACGGCCTTCCCGCAAGCTCCTCTTGCCGGGTCCCGATCTTCTGCCTTGTACACTTTGTTCTTGAATGGCTTGATATGGAGCAGAATGGTCTCCGCAAGCACATGGTAGATCCAAATGGGAGTGCATTGCCCGCCTGCACAAGTTGGGGTAATGAGGTACCCCTACCTTAGTACACCGACACTTAGTATATGAATCAATTATGTCAATTATATCATGCCATCCTATATACTTAGACAACATGCATGTGAATTATTTCATCCCAACCTATTTTAGAAAAACATCATATAGTTTTGTCATGTCATCCTCTGATTAGATACTCATCATATGTTGAATTATGCCATTATATCCTGTTAAGCTATCCATCATATATCTGAAACTGTGTCATGCTATCATGTTTAGTTAGCCATCATATAAGTGAAATTGTGTCATGTTGTCCTGTTTGGTTAGACAACATATATGTGAATTACCACATTTGTATATCATACAATGTTTGTACGTTCAAATTCTTTTCTTTTTTATCATCCATTTGAATTGGAGAGGGTGATGGCAGTATCTAAGGGAGCAAAACTCGTTCTTCCCAAAAGATGGTGTTACCCGTCGATGCAGATAGAACCATGGTTGTACTGGACCACGAACTAGCCCCACCACACATAGTCGAGACTCTTCCAGATTGCACACTGATAACCGGCTACAACCCACCTAACCCCAACCCCAGCGGATAGTAACCCACTTCTAGATGACACAACATCATGTCCACCACAGAATACCCAGTTTGTAAAGCATCTGAAGTGCCCAAAGCATGAAGACCACCACAGAGAACCCAAACTCCACGTTTAAAGCAGAAGAGCAACTGTTCCCAGTCAGATTCCATAGCTATTGTCCATATTCCTTTGCTCTTGCATCACTATATTTACTCATACCAACTACTTTCCAATTTGAAGGATTCAATTGAAACTCCAATGGCGCATAGGTATGTTTTAAACCTATTTCTTTAAATGGATTGATGTTCTAACTTCTTGCTCTATGTTGATTTCAGTTTCAGTTGTATAAATAGTTATGTTCTCATCTGATGCACATTACAAGTGTTGCCAGTGTTGTGTAGTTTCTCACACTTATATTCAGTCTATGCTGTTGTGTCTTAAAAATATATGATTTGTACTGTGTCTCTATCTTCATTTGGCAACATGAACTAGAATGATATGGACAATACAGTAACCATATTACATAGATATATGTTTGTTTCATGATGTTATCCTGTCCACCTTACTACTGAACTGGTTTACCAAAATGAGTTTCATATACTACATGCTAAACCTGCGATGTGTCTGCTTGTTTCTCTTGTAGAATTCGAACAGAATATTGGAGAAGAGCACCCGACTATGCACTGGTAGAGAAAGTAATGCGGAGAAGGTTCAAGATAGTGAGACAACCCTGTTGGTCTCCAAGAAAGGTGATAAAAACGATCTTGTAAACAGTGAGACAACCCCACAGTCCTGCGTTGATGTAGTGTTCGAGTTACTGAATAGTACCGCTGGCACAAGCTCTTCGAATTCGCTGCCTGAATCACTTCAGCTTCTTCCGTCTCAGCTACAAGCTGAAAGGCATCAGTCAGCTGTGTTGTGGCAAGAAGCTGAAGGACTGAGGAAGTCCCTGTAGAATTCAGATGCATACTTTCTGGTGCAACAACAAGCGCTGGAGGATTTAAGTACCAAACAAGAGAAAGTTCATAAGCTTGCTAAGCATCTTGCCAGCATTATGGGTACCCGGGATATTGTTTCTTGAGCTCTTCTGAAGTTCAGTTCTGTACTTGTTTTGCTGTGGTGTTTATTTGCACTGGTCTCCAACTTTGACAACTAGTGTATGTGATATGCTGCTTTGTTCCCTATATTTGCACTCGTGGCAAACTTTGATGCCCAGTGGATGTATTATGTGTAATAGCCGTGATAGCCTAGCGTAACTTGCTTGCTTATTTATTTCCTTGTTGTCTTGTTTACTTGCTTGCTTGTGTGGCCGCTGAGGGAGTCCTGGATTAGGGGGTCCTCGGACAACCGGACTATATACTTTGGCCGGACTGTTGGACTATGAAGATACAAGATTGAAGACTTCGTCCCGTGTCCGGGTGGGACTCTCCTCTGTGTGGAAGGCAAGCTTGGCAATTCGGATATGTAGATCTCCTTCTCTGTAACCGACTCTATGTAACCCTAGCCCCCTCCGATGTCTATATAAACCAAAGGGTTTAGTCTGTAGGATGACAGACAATCATAATCATAGGCTAGCTTCTAGGGTTTAGCCTCTACAATCTTGTGGTAGATCAACTCTTGTAATACTCATATCATCAAGAGCAATCAAGCAGGAAGTAGGGTATTACCTCCATCGAGAGGGCCCGAACCTAGGTAAACATTGTGTCCCCCGCCTCCTGTTACCATTAGCCTTAGACGCACAGTTTGGGACCCCTTCCCGAGATCTGCCGGTTTTGACACCGACATTGGTGCTTTCATTGGGAGTACCACTGTGTCGTCACGATAAGGCTTGATGGCTCCTTCAATCATCTTCAACGATGCGGTCCAGGGTGAGGTTTTCTTCCCTGGACAGATCTTCGTATTCGGTGGCGTCGTACTGTGGGCCAACTCACTTGGCCATCTGGAGCAGATCGATAGCTATGCCCCTGGCCATCAGGTCAGGTTTGGAAGCTTAAACTACACTACCGACATCCGCGGAGACTTGATCTTCAACGGATTCAAGCCCATGTCAGGTGCACCGAACAGTCACTACGATCATGACTTAGATCTGCCATCAAACAGTGTTCGGGAGATCACACCTGTGGCTGCCCCGGCCATCAATCCGGAGCAGATCGTGCCATCCGAGGACGGGTGGATGGACCCCACCAAGGAGGCCGCACCCTCAGCGGCGATCGAGCCGAACACTAACCTCACCTCCTATGAGGCCGGTGTCATCGGACCCTCGGACTCGTCTCCGGCTACAGGCTCTGAACCGCGTGCATCCGTGCCAATCCAATCTGACTGGGCACCGATCAGGGAGTTTACCTTTGCGGATATCTTTCAGCACTCGCCCTTGGGCGACATGCTAAATTCATTGAGGTCTCTCTCCTTGTCAGGAGACTCTTGGCCGAACTATGTCCGGCTGGAGTGGGAAGCGGACAACGAAGAAATTCGTTCCCTACCCACCACCCACTTAATAGCCATTGTCGATGACTTAGCCGACGTGCTTGACTTCAACTCCGAAGACATTGATGGTATGGACGACGATGCAGGAGAAGAACAGGAACCACCGCCCACAGGGCGCTGGACAGCCACCTCATCATATGATATATATATATGGTGGACACGCCCAAAGAAGGCGATGGCGATGAGGCAATGGAGGATATTCACCCTGAGAAGCAATCTAAGCACCGGCATCATAGGCGCCGCTCTAAGCCCCGCCATAGCAAAAATAGCGATACCGGCACAAGGGATGATAGCAATCCGGATGGTGCCAAAGACGAAAACAATCCCGCCCAGCCAGGCTTTGAGCAGGCCGAGCGGGAGGATGGGCAAGCTAGCCCTAAGGAATAGGCAACAGATGGAGAATCAGAGGATGACAATTACATGCCCCTCTCCAAAGACGAAGCGAGCCTTGGCGACGAAGAATTCATCGTCCCTGAGGATCCCGTTGAGCAGGAGCGCTTCAAGCGCCGGCTTATAGCCACTGCAAAAAGCCTGAAGAAGCAGCAGCAGTAGCTTCAAGCTGATCAAGATATGTTGACCGATAGATGGACTGAAGACTCGAGCGCCCTACCAAAAGTTACCCAAAGCTACCTCAACTCGACGAGGAGGCATTAAAGCCCACACTACCAGCGCATGATGCGGCTGACCGGCCACCTCGTGGTCGAGACAAAGCGGCGTATCTGCCCGAACCCCAGCCCGCACCCGTCGCCAATCAAACAATAACACTAAGGCCCAGGGCTACACGAAGGACCTGCGAAACATATTGGAAACAAAGCAGGATAGTCAAGATCGATCTATGGATCCCGGGGGATCGCCACAACGTGTGATGATGACTGTCACGCCAGATATACTAAAAACAAGTCCGGCCGGGTCAAAAACAACAGATCAGACTCATTTTAACTGCGTTGTGATGTAGCCCGGCATAGAGGCGCTGCACACCCCCTATGCTTCACTGATGAAGTAATGGATCATGAATTCCCGGAAGGGTTTAAACCCGTAAACAATGAATCATATGATGGCACGACAGACCCCGCGGTATGGATTGAACATTTCCTTCTCCACATTCACACAGCTCGCGGTGATGATCTACATGCCATCAAGTACCTCCCACTAAAACTCAAGGACCGGCTCAGCATTGGCTAAATAGCCTGCCGGCAAACTCCGTTGGCAGTTGGGAGAAACTGGAAGACGCATTCCTTGACAACTTCCAGGGCACTTATGTGCGACCACCGGATGCTAATGACTTAAGTCACATAACCCAACAGCCCGGAGAGTCAGCCAGGAAATTCTGGACTCGATTCCTAACTAAAAAGAACCAAATCATTGACTGTCCGGATGCCGAAGCCCTAGCGGCCTTTAAGCATAACATCCGCGACGAATGGCTCGCCCGACACCTCGGCCAAGAGAAGCCGAAGTCCATGGCAGCCCTCACGACACTCATGACCCACTTTTGTGGGGGCGAGGACAGAGAAATCCTGGCACTTCCGATGCCAGAGATAGCAATAGCAAGCCACGACGCAACAGACAAAAGCGTCACAACAATGGAGACAACGCCAAAGACACAACAGTCAATGCCGGATTCAGTGGCTCTAAATCCGGTCAGTGGAAAAAGCCATTCGAAAGAAACAATCCGGGCCCGTCCAGTTTGGACTGCATACTCGATCGCTCGTGTCACATTCATGGCACCCCCGATAAACCAGCCAACCACACTAACAGAGAATGTTGGATGTTCAAACAGGCCGGCAAGTTGAATTCCGAAAACAAGGAAAAGGGGCTGCATAGCAACGACGACAAAGAGCTCTGGCCGCCGAACACAGGAGGACAGAAGAAATTTCCTCCCCAAGTAAAAATGGTGAACTTGATATACGCAACCCATATTCCCAAGCGAGAACGGAAGCGTGCAGTAAGGGACGTCTATGCGATGGAGCCAGTCGCCCCAAAGTGCAACCCATGGTCTTCTTGTCCGATCATTTTCGATCGCAGGGACCATCCTACCAGTATCCGTCATGGCGGTTCTGCCGCTTTGGTCCTTGACCCCATCATTGACGGATTCCACCTCACAAGAGTCCATATGGACGGTGGCAGCAGCCTGAACCTGCTCTATCAGGATACAGTGCACAAAATGGGCATCGACCCCTCAAGGATCAAACCCATAAAAACCACCTTTAAAGGTGTCATACCAGGTGTAGAGGCCTGTTGCACGGGCTCAATCACACTGGAAGTGGTCTTCGGATCTCCGGATAATTTCCGAAGCAAGGAGTTAATATTCGATATCGTCCCCTTCCGCACTGGCTATCATGCACTACTCGGACGAACCGCATTTGGCAGATTCAATGTGGTACCGCATTATGCATACTTAAAGCTCAAAATGCCAAGACCTCGCGGGGTTATAACAGTTAATGGAAACATAGAGCGCTCACTCCGTATGGAGGAGCACACTGCGGCCCTCGCAACAGAAGTACAAAGCAGCCTTCTTAGGCAGACTGCCAATTCGGCGACAAAACCCTCGGACACCGTAAAGCAAGTCCGGAGTACCCTGCAACAGGATCGTCCGGCACGTCCAGAGCTCGCCTAGCAATTTGGCCTCCGCCCTAGTCCCAGTCAAGCGGCAAAATTTGTACCACGCATACATAATTACGCACTCAAAATACCATGGGCATAGGTGGAGGCACGGCTATGACACGGTCCGCAATGCGGCTCAACCGCCCCAGGATCTATATATCTTCACACCTTTTTTTCAGGAGGCCCTCCTGATAGTCCGAACATCGGACATATAACGGGATGGAAACACCAAGGAGACAAGAAGCTTTGGCGTACAAGCGAATCCCTAGGTGGTCTCTGATAACGATCGTTATACCTGTTTTGCATACCCACATGCAGTTTACCCTTGGCCAGGACATGTCAAATAGTCCTATTTTGCTTATCGCACTACTTGTATACATACGCTTTGACGTATTATTTAAATAACAATGGAAAATAATGTATAGCATCAGCTTACTATTACATTTCTTTATCCTTTCCTTTACTGCTTATTTATTACAAATTGCACCCGTACATTTTGGTATGTCCGGCTCGCCAGGAGCTTCAGTATACCCCATAACACGGCAAGAAAAGTCCGAACACTTTCGATAGTGCGGCACCCCGAACTTATAGCACTATATGCATCAGCTCCGAATCATGTCTTGGGTCAATAGTTGGGTTTGCCCGGCTCCCATGTTTTGGTACCTTACGTTCCGCTATATCGGCTAAGGTAGCACAGGGAGTACTATTGCGATTGTGTCCTAGTTCTTCCGGACGAGGTCCTCAGTAGAGAAAGCCGAAAAATGATTGTCATGATGAGGCGAGAGCTGGTCGCTGTTCGAGAGGTCTCAAATCCTTAAAGATTTTTTCCACTTCGGGCGAGGAATCGACCTTGTCCGATTTAGGCGTGCATAGCACCCCAAGTTCGGTCTTCCGAATACTAGGGGCTTCACCAAAATTTAAAATTGTAGACTTCTATGGCTAAGTGAGAGTGATAAAGCTGTATAGTCCGATAGCCTTGTTTGCTGCGCTAAACACCTCCTTAAAGGACCAAAAAATTGGGATAAAGAGTGTTTAGATTTATCCCAAACACCCCGGTACTAGTTACACGGGGGCAGAAGCTGACGACTGGGCAACTCTCAGACTTTATAAATGGCCACACAGAAGGTAATATTTTAAATCAAAAGCGTTATATAGCGCACATGAACTCGTTTTTATATTACAGGATGACATGAGTACATTCATTCAAATATTACATCCTTAGCACATTCCTCCGCCACAAGGCAGGCACCCTTCAGGACATTGTCATAATATTGTTCGGGGGTAGGGATGCTCCTTCGGCGGCCCTTCCGTCACCAGCTTCTCGGCGTCCATCTTCGCCCAGTGCATTTTTGCACGGGCCAATGCCCTGCGCGCACCTTCAATACAGACTGACCGCTTTATGACTTCACGCCGCGGGCAGGCATTCACAAGCCGCTTTACCATGCTGAAGTAGCTGCTGGGCAGGGGCTCACCAGGCCACATCCGGACTATGAGATCCTTCATGGCCAGTTCGACCGCCTTGTGAAGTTCGACCAGTTGCTTCAACTGGTCACTCAAGGGCATCGGATGTTCGGCCTGTCAGGACCCTGACTCAATGCCACATTGATCTAGCATGTAACACCTCATATCACTTTGGGGCCTCACGCACGGTATCCCCACGGGTGTCGCCTTACGTTTTCCCGGGACTGTTTGCGCCTTTTGGCACATGTATATTATAGTGTCGCTAGCATCCATATGATAAGGAGCCCAGGCTGACATGGCTAGTCGTAAACCCAAAGTGGCGCTAACTTACAGGGACAGGCATACATGACCCAGCAACGAACGTGTCGGTCATCAGCGAGTGAATCCGGGCTGTAGCAATCTGGCTAGCAGACTCTCAGAACCGGGCTGTAGCAGGCTAACAGACTCCGTAGACACCAAGCGTGACATTTCAAGGGGATGTATATAGGAACGAAGAAGGACACATGCCGGCCAACCTAAGTGTTCTCGAGCAGTAGCAAGCTACCATGGCTCAGTGAAATCACTAGGAGACATTTCCCGTTAAGAGAGGCTACCAAGGATAAACAACTAGGTTGTCAGATCCCACACATACCAAGCATTTCAATAACATACACACAATATGCCCGATACGTGCAAATACAAAATGGCATCACAACATGACTCTACGACTCAAGTATTTTATTCAATAGGTTCCGAGGAGCGAGATATTACAATCATGGGTCTCATAACCCAACAATCAGAGCATACAAGTCAAAGCACACGCAGAAGCTTAACATGTCTGAGTACAGACAACTATAAATGAAAAAGGCTGAGAAGCCTGACTATCTACCAGATCCTGCCGAGGGCACAAGATCGTAGCTGAGGTAACAAGCTAAACGTCGAAGTCCACGTGGAACTACTAGCGAGACTGAAGTCTCTCTGCAAAAACATAAATTAAGCAAACGTGAGTACAAATGTACCCAAAGAAGACTTACATCGAAACTAACTACATATGCATCAAGATCAACAAAGGGGTGGTGGAGTTTGATCGCAACAAGCCAGCTTTGACTCGGTGGCTATCCCGAACTACATCGCAAGTAACTCTTTTGAGGTGGCGCACACGAGTCCACATATTCACCAATCAATACACCACTATGGATTCTCTCCCGTCTCCCTACGAGAACGCCATCCATAGCACTCACGCTTATCTTGCGCATTTTAGGGTATCCACTTCAAGTTATCTATGAACTGTACAGGCAACCCAGAAGTCCTTTACCGCGGACACGGCTATTCGAATAGATAATGTTAACCCTACAGGGGTGTACTTCTTCACACACGCTCTCACCACTTATCACCGTTTACACGACATGTACTCGGCAACCTTCAAGCGGAAGCCCAGTGAGGGTGTCGGCCACGACCTGACTAACCACACAAGTCTCTCGTCCAGGTTTATCGCCTATTCGGGTTCCATCCGCAAGGAGATCCGGCTGGGGTGTCGCTCACGGCCCCAAACGATGTGAGCAGGGTTCCCAAGCCCACCATCCGGGTGCCACTTGGTACACCGTGCCACTATGCCTAGTCTGTCCCAAGCCCACCTGTACCGGTGCCACTTGGTAGACTACTAACACTACCTACAAACACCAGAACTAGTTGCAACTCCTGGACAGAGATCAAGTTGATTAATAAGCCGAGAGGGGCCGAGTTACCAGAACCCAATGTGTGGTAGTAACTGTTCATGGATCACAAACACAGAACTCAGTTCCTAAGGACGGCTTCAATGAGACAACCCACCATGTACTCCTACATGGCCTCTCACCGCTACCTTTACCAAATCGTGTTCACACACTTAGCTCTCAATAGTAGGACATGTTCACACACCTCCAATTCATCCCCGATGAATCATACCTGACACAACTCTAAGCAATAGCAGGCATGACAAACAAGCATGAATGAGTAGGCACATCAGGGCTCAAACAACTCCTACTCATGCTAGTGGGTTTCATCTATTTACTGTGGCAATGACAGGTCATGTAGAGGATAAAGGGGTTCAACTACCGCAGCAAGTAATAGTTATATCGTTGTTGTCCTAATGCAGTAAAATAGAGCAGGAGCGAGAAAGTGGGATTGTATCGGAATGAACAAGGGGTTTTTGCTTGCCTGGCACTTCTAAAGATAATATAGTTCTTTATCGGTGTCATCGAACTCATCGTCGAACGTCGTCTACTGAGAGGGGACAATCACCGGCAAACAAGAGGAAACACAATCAATGCAATGCACAATATGATGCATGATCATGACATGGCAAAATGAGTGTGTTTGGCTAATGCAACTTAGAATAGATTGGTTTGAGTTCATTTGAATCAAGGATTCAAATGCAAACCCAAAATAAGAGGTCATATTAGTGCATTAACTTGTTTCACCTAAACAGCAAGGTTAAGTGTTCTAACATGCATGAAACCAATGCAGATGGAAAGATTGGATTTTTCTGATCATTTTTCGATATAAATTATTTCGTTTGGAGTTATAGATTAATTTATATGATTTTTAGAAGTTTTGGGTATTTTCTGGAATTTTCTTATAAGAATAAATCCAGAAAAAGAGTTATCTTCTTGTCGCACTACGCCACTGTGGACGCCGGTGGTCAACGGGCCGGTCTGTCAAACCGACGATGGGTCCCTTTGTCGAGAGTTTGTTAAACTAACTAAGTTTAGTTAGCGTTAAACTAATATTAACTTGGTTTAGTTAGTGGCACAGGGCCCACACGCCGCTGACCTGTGGGGTCAAACCGGTCCACCGGGTCAATAAATCGTGAGGTCAAACTCGCCGGTGACTCGACGCCGGCGAGGCCAGACACGGCGGGGCGATGCGGGTTTCGTGCTCCGGTGACCAAAATAACGGCGGAGCACGTATACGCGTAGCTGGGAACGGGACGCATCCATTGGTGGTGTTAGTTAGGCTCGGGGTCGCCTGAAATGCCGCCGGCGATGAGCTGGGCGGCCACCAGGGTTCGGATGAGGTCGAGCTCGTGCTTAGGGGGCACGGCGATGCGCGTGGGGTGGTGTTTTGGCCTGCTGCGAGTGCGGTGAGGGCGGTGGTGTGCTTGGAATCGAGCCAACGTGGTTGTGGCCACGACGGCGACGACGGCGGATGGCGGCGAAAAGGCCGGCTTCGGTCGGTTGATGCAGCGCTCGAGAGCGAGAAGGAGAGGGATGGAGAGGTGTAGCAGCTCACGGCGAACATGACGGTGCAGACGACGCGGTCGGGGATGAGCTGGTGCGGCGGATACGGCGATGGGGATCTGCGGCGGCGTTCGGTGAAGACGAGCTCGATGGAGACGAGGGAGAGCGTGCGAGCACTCGGGGCTCAGCTAGCTCGACGTTGCGGACGACGGCGGAGCTCTTAGACAAGTCGGCGCGACGTAGGGACGACGTCGGACGCGGGTTTCAAGGTGGCGCGGGCGCGGCAGCGTCGACCATGGTGGGAGAGGGCAAGGGAGAGAGGCAGGAGGCGTGTGAGGTGTCTGCGGGGTCGGGGCGGCAACGTGGTCCAGGTGTCCACGGGCGCGGGCGGCAAGTAGGTGGCGCCGAGGAAAGCTCGCGCTCGTCGGCGTCACCTCTGTGCCTGCCTGGCGAGGACAAAGCAGCTGGCTGGCATGGGCCAGCATAGTGCTGGGCCTGCCAGGTGGGCTGCGACCAGGTAAGTTCCCTCCTTCTCTTTTAAATTCTGTTTTTCTATTTTTTTGTAAGTTTGTGGCTTTATTAAAAATAGTTAGACACCTTCAAAAATCCTGAAAATAATCATAGGCTCTGTTTAGATTAATTCCAACAGCCCACACTTATTTCCAGAATTATTTGAGCATTTAAAATATTTACTAGCATTTAAATGCCCAAATTCAAAGTACATATGATTTAATTAAGTGACCAAATATGTCATGGAAAAATGTGCAACACCTCTGGTTATGGTTTCTAGCATTTTCCAGAAATGATGAACATTTTTGAAAGCCATTTGGATGCACTGAAAATATTTTTATGTTGAACCTATTTGAATTCCATTTGGTACTAGGGTTTGGACATCCCCATTTCAAGTTTCTATCAAAGTTTAAACATGATGCACACATGAAGTTAGCCTAGTTCAATGCCAGAAGCTAGGGATGTGAGAACTCACCCCTACTAAACAAGAATCTCGTCCCGAGATTCAGGCGTAGGGTAAGATGAAGGGGAAACGCAACTAACGCAATCTTCACGATCCAGGTTGCACTTCAAATGAATGTTGATTCAATCACTATCTTTTTCTTGTCGTCTTGCTCTGAGAACTCCAGCCAACATGACAACGAGAGGAGAAGGAGACTCTACAAGGATTGATCTTCTCGAAGATCGAACAACTTAGGATCAACTCACGGAAAGAGACATAGCAACATCACTCGAGCTGAGAGACGAAACACACATCTAGAGGGAAGGAGTGGAACAAATGACGAGGGTTCACTAGGTAGACAACAATTCCACGCTTAAAAGGGTGGTGAACAGTTGTCAACATAGCGAGGAGTTGAGTTGCCATGATGCCACAGCGGGACATCCTGGAGGGTGATTCGTAGATTATTACCTTAAGTGGCAAAACGAATTACCTTTGATATAGAGATCATTGAGACTCTCTATAACAGCCTAGGGCAAATCTCGAGCGATCGTTTGGAGGGGTTCGGTAGAATGGCATACCTGGATTATGTGGATTACCTTGTTGAAATCAACACAAAGGACGATTTTAGTAACTAGGGAAAAGCTCAATAGTAGAGAGTGAGTCCACTGTTTGAAAAGTTTTAGCATAACCGAAGAAACTAGGAGCAATCCCAGTTAGTGCTGATGATAACACCTAGTGCTTTTGCGAGCTCTCAAGAACTTGAGCATCTCCATATTCAAGAAGGTTTTACCAATATTCGTGTCAAGGATCCTCGCAACACAACATACTACCATGATGAATAGTGATGGATAATGCAGATGCAAAGGAAGATAACACCTTCTCAGATTTCACCTTAGCGAGGCCAAGGGACGAAATCTGAATGATCGACCGAGAGACATTTAGCACTCCGCTTTTAATGTTCTCCTTGATGTGCTAGTGCAACTCATTTATTAAAGTGGTTTGATATGTAGAACACAAGTAAAGGTCGGACTTCGGGAGCACAAGAATCCATAAGGAATAACTATGGAAGTAGTATCCTACGAAATCCTTATGGGGAGGTGGCCGACTTCCTCAATCAAGATACTACAGTAATAGGTCTTCCGGCTGGACGTGTTGGCCACGACATCCTCTTTACTGGTTACAGAGAGACCAATATTATAGTTCTTGGAAAATGCTCCAACCATCATATCTGCCTGAGATTCAGATCTGGTTGGTGTCAGAACAATCCAGACTCATCGAGTCTAGAAAGAAAAATGAAAGTTTGCAACACAAATCGACGAGATGACATTGCGAGATTCTCGGGGAATGAACTATGGTAGTAAGCTCCAAAACATGAGTTGGTTCTGCTAAAAGCATGTGAACACGCTGTCCCAGACAAGCATGACCACGCAGTAGTCTTATAGTAAAACACTACCGAGTTCTGGCAGGGAACCATCATCAATGATATTGGAGTCTCCACGCGTGGAGCTCCAAAGATTTCACCTTAGAACAGACTCCTTTATCTTGAACAAGTCAATCCGTGGCTTGGTGTGCTAGGGACACATATAGAATGGAGGTAGTGAGCCTGTCAAACCATAGCATACTTCGCACATGCATGACTGACCTGGGATGATTCCAGGGAAAACAAAACAATCTGTCTCGAACTCACGGCGGCAAATTGCACCAAATGCACATGAATTCAAGGAAGTCACTTCTTCCATCCAAGCATAAGATTCATGAACGGAACACGAAGGCATTGCTTACAAAATTTTCAACACTAGGTTGATGTTCAACATGAATCATGGGGGAGACAAAATGCTGCTGATGGACTCAACAGCAACTCATCGGAATTTCCATATCACTGGACTTCCACCATCATGTGAATACGGGGATAGCATTGGTCAGACCAAAAAAATATAATGATGTATGCTCGAGGGATCAACCATGAATAAGACAACATTATGAACATCGTTGGTTCTGATTTGATTTGACGATAGCCCATACTCAAATCAAAGATGGGGTAAGACAATAGGTCCAACAACTGATCAGAAGGACCAATTGATGAAGATATCATCTTTCTTCAACACACACACACACACACACACACAGAAAGATATCCCTTAAAATGAACTAAGTCAGACAAGCTTTTATCTTCCAACTCTCCAAGTTGTTGTTTAGCTTGACCAACTAGCTCAGGGGTATCCCACAAGATTCTTGGAGAAGGGGTGTGTCGGTGTCAAAACCGGCGGATCTCGGGTAGGGGGTCCCGAACTGTGCGTCTAGGCGGATGGTAACAGGAGACAAGGGACACGATGTTTTTACCCAGGTTCGGGCCCTCTCCATGAAGGTAAAACCCTACTCCTGCTTGATTAATATTGATGATATGGGTAGTACAAGAGTGGATCTACCACGAGATCAAGGAGGCTAAACCCTAGAAGCTAGCCTATGGTATGATTGTTGTAATGGTTGTTAGTCCTCTGGACTAAAACCCTCCAGCTTTATATAGACACCGGAGAGGGCTAGGGTTACAGAGTCGGTTACAATGGTAGGAGATCTACATATCCGTATTGCCAAGCTTGCCTTCCACACCAAGGAAAGTCCCATCCGGACCGGACGAAGTCTTCAATCTTGTATCTTCATAGTCTTGGAGTCCGCCGATGATGATAGTCCGGCTATCCGGACACCCCTAGTCCAGACTCCTCAAGTAGCCCCCAAACCAGGCTTCAATGACGACGAGTCCGGCGCGTATATTGTCTTCGGCGTTGCAAGGCGGGTTCTCCTCCAAATTCCATGTGCTTGCGGAATAGTGTCCGGCTTCCTTACAAATGTTCTGCTCCTTGGCTTCCACGCCCAATAATGGCCCTCTTCCACGCGTCGCATGAATGCGAAAGGCCAGGGTTTTTTTATATCTTACCCCCTGGCTGCGCAAATAATCTGCCTATAAGAGAGGTGAGGGAGTCCTGGACTACAGGGTGTCCGGACAGCCGGACTATCATCGTCCGCCGGACTCCAAGACTACGAAGATACAAGATTGAAGACTCCATCCCGTGTCCGGATGGGACTTTCCTTGGCGTGGAAGGCAAGCTTGGCGATACGGATATGTAGATCTCCTACCATTGTAACCGACTCTGTGTAACCCTAGCCCTCTCCGGTGCCTATATAAACCGGAGGGCTTTAATCCGTAGGAACAACATACATTACAACAATCATACCATAGGCTAGCTTCTAGGTTTAGCCTCCTTGATCTCGTGGTAGATCCACTCTTGTACTACCCATATCATCAATATTAATCAAGTAGGACGTAGGGTTTTACCTCCATCGAGAGGTCCCGAACCTAGGTAAAACATCGTGTCCTCGCCTCCTGTTACCATCCGCCTAGACGCACGCTCGGGACCCCCACCCGAGATCCGCCGATTTTGACACCGACATTGGTGCTTTCATTGAGAGTTCCACTGTGTCGTCACCGATAGGCTCGATGGCATCTTCAACCAACAACGCTGTCCAGGGTGAGACTTTTCTCCCATGACAGATCTTCAGATTCGCAGCTTTCGCTACGCAGCTAATTCACTTGGCCATCCGAGCAGATCGAAGCTACGCCCACGCCGTCAGTCAGATTCGAAGCCTAAAATTCACGGCCGATGTCACCGGAGACTTGATCTTCGACGGACTCGAGCCATAGCCAAGCGCGCCCAAGACCGTGATTTATGGGCATGATCTAGCTCGCCACGGACAAAGCCTTGATGGTCGCACGAATCTGTTCCGGCCATTAGTCCGGAGCCGATCGCCCAGATCGAGGGCCGGTGGATAGACGCCGCCCTGGGGGCTTTAACGTCCACGGCGATGGAGCCGAACAACGATCTTGTCCCCTGTGAAACTCGTGATTTTGAGGCGCCGGACTCCCTACCGGACTCCGAACCTCCCGCACCCCTATCAATCGATTCGGATTGGGCATCGGTTATGGAATTCACCGCCGCGGACATCTTCCAATACTCGCCTTTTGGCGATATCCTGAATTCACTAAAGCATCTCTCGTTATCAGGAGAGTCCTGGCCGGACTATGGCCAAGATGGTTGGGGTACGGACGACGAAGAAATTCAGAACCCACCCACCACCCACTTTGTAGCCACCGCCGATTTATCTAACCGACATGCTAGACTACGATTCGGCGACATCGACGCTTATGGACGATTTATGCGGAGATTTACAGAACCAGCGCCTACAGGGCACTGGAAAACCACCTCATCATACAACATATATATGGTGGACACCCCAAAAGACGGGGACGGCGAAGATGCAGCGGAGGCAGACTCTTTAAAGAAACTTCCCAAACGCCGGCGTCAGCGGCGCCACTCTAAATCTCGCCACAGCAAGAATGGAGATTCCGGCAGAGGAGATAAGAACACTCCAGAGAGTGCCGAAGACAATCCCCTCCAGCAAGACTCAGCGCAGGAGGATGCATAAGCAAGCCCTCACGAGAGGGCGGCAGACGAAGAGGTCAGGATCATAACTATATGCCTCCCTCCGAAGACGAAGCAAGCCTCAACGATGATGAATTCGTCGTACCTGAGGATCCCGTCGAACAGGAGCGCTTCAAGCACAGGCTTATCGCCACAAAGAAACAGCCTAAAGAAAAAGCAGAATGCGACTTCAAGCTGATCAGACCTCTTGGCCGATCGATGGACCGAGGTCCTCGCGTCAAGAGTATAAACTCAACGCCTCCAAAGCTACCTAAGACGCAAGCTGCTCCCCGATTAGAGGAGGAAGCATACATACCTCCATCACCAGCGATGATATGGTCGACCGACCGCCCGTGGTCGTGACAGAGGCATCCAGCCCCCAGCGAAGACCGTTCCCGGCATCGCTCCAAAAGTACGGCCAAGAGGGAACGCACGGACTTGCGAGACATATTGAGGACAAAGCAAGGCAATCCAGATCCATCTACGGATCACGTGGCGCCCTACAACCCACGCATTTAATACCGTCGCGCGGATACAATAACACCGCCGGGCGAACACAGCAGACATATATTCTCGAGCTGCGATGCGATATTGCTCAATATGAGGCGCCGCAAACCTCTATGCTTCATCGACGAAGTAATTGATCATCGATCCCGAAGGGTTTAAACCCATAAACATTGAATCTTACGATGGCACAACAGACTCATGGTTTGGATCAAGACTATCTTCTCCACATCCATATGGCCCGCGGTGATGATCTCCATGCCATCAAGTATCTCCCACTCAAGCTTAAAGGACCAGCTCGCATTGGCTAAACATCTTGCCCGGCAGAGTCAATTGCGTTGGGAAGACCCGAAGCCGATTCTCGATTAACTTCCGGCACGACGCGCGACCACCGACGCCGATGACCTAAGCCACATTATTCAGCAGCTGCATTTAATCGCCGCATAATTCGACACGGTTCTTGACAAAGAAAACCAAATCGCCGATCGTCCGGATGCAGAGGCCCTTGAAGCCTTCAAACATAACATCCGGGACGAATGGCTAGCCCGCACCGCAGGAAAACCAAATCCATGCCAGCCCTCACATCGTTAATGACCCGCTTATGCTGGAGAGGACAGCTGGCTAGCCCGCAGCAACAACCTCCATAAAAATTCGGCAGTCCGAATACTAAGGACAACAACGGCAGTCACGTTGAAACAAAAACAAGCGCCGCATTAACGGCGATTTATAAGGAGGATACGGCAGTCAACGCCGAGGCTCTAAACCCGTCAACGGAAGAAGCCATTCAAAAGAACCACTCCGGTCCGTCCAATCTGGACCGAATACTCGACCGCTATGCCGATACATGGCACTCTAAAAAGCCAGCCAACCACACTAATAGAGATTGCTGGGTGTTCACAGGCCGGCAAGTTAATTGTCAAAACAATGACAAGGGGCTAAACAATGCGATTTATGAGGAAGAGACCCGACCGCCGAACAACAGAGGATGTATGGTTTTCCCCACAAGCACGGACGGTGAATATGATATACGCGACCCACATACCCAAGAGGGAGAGGAAACGCGACTAAGGGACGCCTATGCGATGGAGCCAGCCGCCTAAAGTTCAATCCATGGTCCTCTTGTCCGATCACTTTCGATTGAAGAGACCATCCGACCAGCATACGCCATGGCGGATTCGCCGCATTGGTTTTAGACCCAATCGCCAATGGGTTTCACTCGCGAGAGTCCCGATGGACGGCGGCAGAGCCTAAACCGCTTTATCAGATACAGCAGTGCAAATGGGCATAGACCCATCAAGGATTAAACCTACAAAGACAACCTTTAAAGGTGTCATACCAGAGTGAAGCCAACTGCATGTGCTCACCACACCGAAGTGGTCTTCGATCCCGGATAATTTCCGAGCGAAGAGTTAATCTTCGACATAGTCCCGCTTTCGGCACGCTATCACGCTCGCTTTCGGACGAACCGCTTTGCAAAATTCAACACGGTGCCGCATTATGCATACCTAAAGCTCAAGATGCCAGCCCTCGTGGAGTCATCATGGTCAATGGGAATACGGGACACTCCTCCGAACGGAGGAACATACAGCTGCTCGCGCGTAGGCAGAGCAGCCTCTTAAGGCATTCTCGAGTCCGCCGCAAAGGCCGGATACAGCGAAACGCTACCGAGCAATGACTATCAAGACCACCGGCGCGATCAGAGCATGCGAGTAATGCGCCCCAACCTCGCCAAGATAACCGCAAGAAAATAACCCTCCGCGTACATCATTACGCTTTGGAGATACCATGGGCGCAGGGAAAGGGGCACGATCACAATGGACCCAGAGTGCGGCTTGACCACACCAGGGGCTCGCAAGTGTGCCCCCCTTCTTTTCTTTTTCACTTTACTATTTTGTGTATACAGGACTCCGTTAAACATAAGCCCTGTCCAGTGGCGAACCTGCCAAACCCACGATGCAACAGTCAGGGACCAAAGAAGGTTGCGACGAACACTCAGGTGGTCTCAATTACGAGCATTAAATTCGATTATATACACCAAGTCCGCAGCTCATCCCTGGAGGGGGACATGTTTACTTAGTCCAAATCCCTTGCTTACCGCACTATTTGTATCAGTCCGCTCTACTAGCAGACTTTCTTTCATAAATAATGCAGCACCTTTTTGATTGCAATTGCATTACCTTTTATTTTCATTACATGACATCTTGCACCAGATATTTGGTACGGCCCGAATACACCGGGATTCCGCTCCCAAATTATGGTGTGATAAAGTCCTAACACTTTCACAAGTGCGTAACCCGAACTTATAGCATTATATGAATCGGCTCAATCATGTCTTGGGTCAATAGTTGGGTTTGCTCTGCTCCCATGTTTTGGTGCCTTACGCCCGCTCGGCCGGCTAAGGTAGCACTGGAGAACCATCGCGATTGGCGCCTTGGTTGAGCCAAAGTAGCCTCAAAGGAGAAAGCTAAAACTGACGGCATGATAAGGCGAGAGACCGGTCGCTGTTCGAGAGGTTTTTCGGTCCTTAAAGACTCACGCCGCTTGAAATAAGTTCCTGACAATGTCCGATTTAAGGCGTGGATAGCGCCCCAGATTCGGTCTTCGAATACTGTGGGCTTCACTAAATTTAAAATTATAGAATTCTATGGCTAAGGAGAGTGTTCAAGCATTATAAGTCCGGTTGCCTTGTTCGCTGTGTTGAGCGCCCTAGATGGACCCAAAAATGGGAACAAGAGTGCTCAAGTTTATCCCTAACACCCCTGAACTCTCGCTTTGGGGGCTGAAGCCAACGACTTGCCATCTCTCGTGATTTTATAAACGCATCGCACGTAGGTAATATTTTAAATTAAACAAGCGTTTAAACGCCACATGAACAAAGATTCAGCGCAGCAGATAATACATAACGAAGTTTACTCAAAATTACATTTAGGGGCACTCATCCGCAATATTGCGTGCTCCTTCAGACAGTTTTATAGTACATTTCGGGCGTGCGATACTCTTTTCCCGGCGGCGGTGGGTCCGTGAGAAGCTTCTCGCATCCAACCTGCCCCATTGCACCTTTGTGCGGGCGAGGGCCCGCGAAGCGCCTTCAATACAAAGCGGAGCGCTTTGATGACATCCACCCAAGGACATGCATCCACCAGCCGCAGACGAGGCCAAAGTAGCTCCTGTGCATGGCCTGTCCAGCCATGCCACCGGACTATCGTGCCCTTCATGGCCTCTTCACTACCTTAGGAGTTCGACCAGCAGCCTTTAGCCGGTCGCTTGGGGCACTGGGTGTCCGCCTCAAAGATACCGAGACCGAAGACTTTTTCCGCCGAGCCCCTCCTCGCCACGATAGAATGCGGCGGCATCAGACGACTACGCTGCAGATCCGCAAACGCCTCGAGAGCTCCGAACGCGGTAAGTGTCGTATTTTACATTAACATGCTTGCTTTGCATGAAAAATGCCTTACCCGCCACTATTTTCTTTATATCTTCAACCTCCTCAAGGGCCTTATGGGCCTCGCCTTGGCGGATTTGGCACTTTCGAGAGCCGTGGCAAGCTCGGACTCTCGAAGTCTTGAGTCACGCCCAAACTCTCATGCTTTTCCATGAGAGCCCGGAGCTCTTGCCGAACTTCCGCCACCCGTGCCTCTTGCTTTTCTCGCCAGCCTGCCTGCTGTCAAGACTGCGGTTCGCCGCGGACACAAAGATCCATCGGGCTGCCACCTCGTTAGTGGCCCCTGCAATACACATATTATCCTTGTTAATTTTATTGCAACCAAAATACTTTTCCAGAAGGTACCTATTCAAAGTGGTGTTACTCACCTTCTTTTTCCTCGAGCTGCTTCTTCAAGATGGCCGAGCTCTTGCTCGGACCGCCGAGATCCTGCTTTAGCACATCAACCTCCGCCGTTACGCGGCAGAGGCAGCAGCAGCTCGCAAACCCATATTGACATATTTTTAGCAACCTCACAAGATATCTTGTTAGATCCTCATCCGCTTTTCTTTTAACACCAAACCGAGCATCGAGGGCTACTGTCTATGCGGTATTACATTACAAAATTTTAACTCCTTACCTAAAACCTTGTTAAAAGGTTGCGTAGGCTTGGTCAGCCCGCTTTTGGCGAGCTGAATTTGAATCACCGCACTCATGATAGTGCGGTGTTCTTCCTCGATGGAAGCGCCATTAAGCGCCCAACAGTTATCCGCGCCCGGTTGGACGGAGGCCGCCGGCCACGGTCCTGCCCTTCTTCTTGAAGGGCAGCTTGTCGGACTCGAACCACTGCGGGTTCGATGTAGAGTCCGCACAAAGTCCGGAGGTTGCTGACGGCGCCTCGAGCCTCCTCCCCGATGGGTCCTCTCTCGATCCCACCTCGGCGCCCTCGTCGGGCGCTGGGGTAGAGGCAGCCGAAGTGAATTCACATCCGACGAGGCCAACGACCCGTTGATGAGTCGGGAGATCGCCATCGCCGGACTACGGATGTAACGCGGGCGTTAGAAGGACACTACGCGACCTAAAATATATTGCATATCAAGGATCCGGATATTTACATAATCTCGCCGGACGCTCGCCCTTGAGGCCACTCATCTCGCCAACGCTGGTGTTGAGGAACTGTCCGGGGATAGTTCTCCCCTCTGACCCTTCGCCTCCCCTATTGGTGAAGCCTTCTCTTCTTCTCTCCTCTTCGGAGAGAATCCTCCTCCTCGCCGCCTTCGGGGAGGATTCCGCCTTGTCGTCGGGACACCGACAGTGGGAACTCTTTCGAGTCCCTCGTGGCCACCTTCTGGTTTTTCTTCTCTCCGCACCACGGCGGTGCCGGAACCAGCAGCCCCGCTAAACGGGCGCCCACTGGTCTTCGCATGGGAGCCGGGCTGATAAGCTGCCTGGCCTTCTCCATCCATTCTCGTCAAAGGAAGAGACGAATGAAACCCCTCTAGAATCAATTTGATTATTACAAGTGTCCCGTAATGGGGTTGAATCACTTACCTCGCCGCTTGATGTTACGAGCTGAATCCGCGATCTTCGTCATGGATGCGGGGCTTCGCACCCTTGAACAGCACCTCCAGCGCCTTCGTATGTCGATCGAAGAGCCCGCCATACGCTGGTGCGTTCCGGATTGAACTCCCATAGATTAAATGCCCGTTTGGCATGGGAGAATCCGCGATGAGCATGACTTGGACCACGCCGACGAGCCCGAGCTATTGCTCACCAGCTTCGGATGCAGGCTCGAGTCCCGCCACCTCCATCGGATTGCCCCACCGCAAGCCCTTCTTTCCAATAGGTGAGCTGCGTGGGGATGCCGATCTAAACTCGGGGTTGTCGCCATGTGGGCTTGCGCGCTTGGTGATGTAGAACCACCCCGATTGCCACCCCTTGACGGAGTCCACAAAGGCCCCTTCGAGCCAAAGGACGCTGGGCAATTTGCCCAACATGGCGCCTCCGATTCCGCTTATGCGTTCTTCACAACCTTCGACTTGACGTTGAAGGTCTTGAGCCACAGCCGGCGAAGTGGGCCGATGCAGAGGAAGGTTTCGCATGCCACGATAAACGCCGAGATGTTGAGGATGAAGTTCGCCCCGATCGTGGAAATCCAGGCCGTAGTAAAACATGAGCCCCGGACGAATGGATGGAGCGGAAAGCCCAGTCCGCTGGAGGAAGTGGGGAGGAAGAAGACCTCTCATGAGGCCTGTGGTAGGGATGAGCTGCCCCTCGTCGGGCAGCCGATGCGCGATATCGTCGGAAAGGTATCCGGCGTTGCGCAGCTTGGTGATGTCCTCCTCCTTAGCGGTGGAGGCCAACCATTTGCCTCCCGCTCCAGACATATTCGGAGAAGGTCGAGGCGAGATGCGTGAGCTTGGGCGTTGGAGCTTGAGTGCGCGGAGATGGATAAGCAAAGGAGGAAGAAGCGTAGGTGAGAAGGTAAATCCTTATCCCTTATATGTGGGCGGACGAAACTGTGCGTCCCCCACCGGCCTGGTAAAACTCGCTTATCTCCCACTCGCCACCATCAATGGCGCGGTTGGGTTACCATGTCCGTACTGATGAGAATCCCGGAATAAGGGGAACACGATCTCTGCTTCGACAAGACGTGCCAATGAAACCGCTTCGCTAAACATGCTGAGGTGGTATAGTAAAAAAATGATTCAAAACAGTGGCTTGGTAGCGGTGTAATGTCACGCCGCGTAATACGTCAGCAGATTGAACTAAGTGCACATTTTATTCTCTCTACGGTGGAATGTGGAATTTATTTTGCAGAGTTGGACACTATCCTGGTGTTCATGATCTTCTCTGGATTATTCAAGGGAGGAACCCGCCTTGCAATGCCGAACATTATGCGCGCTGGACTAATCGTCATTGAAGCCTGGTTCAGGGGCTACTGAGGGAGTCCTGGACTAGGGGGTGTCCACACCCGACTATCATCGTCCCACTGGACTCCAAGACTACTTAAGATACAAGATTGAAGACTCGCCCCGTGTCCGGATGGGACTTTCCTTGGCGTGAAGGCAAGCTTGGCGACACGGATATGTAGATCTCCTACCATTGTAACCGACTCTGTAACCCTAGCCCGCCCGTGCCTATATAAACCGGAGGGCTTTAACCGTAGGACAACATACATTACAACAATCATACCATAGGCTAGCTTCTAGGGTTTAGCCTCCTTGATCTCGTGGTAGATCCACTCTTGTACTACCCATATCATCAATATTAATCAAGCAGGACGTAGGGTTTTACCTCCATCGAGAGGGCCCGAACCTGGGCCCGAACCTGTTACCATCCGCCTAGACGCACAGTTCGGGACCCCCTACCCGAGATCCGCCGGTTTTGACACCGACAAGAGGCAAGAATCCAGATCCAAATCACACCATCTTCCTTCCGCGAGTACTCATCGGAGCACCTCTGACCAAAAATCCATTCCATCATGGACCGTCGACGCGGCTCCTCCTCTCGCGCTTCCTAGCCCTCACCAGAGATTGAGGAGATGTTCCGCTCGCACAACGAGCTGGTGACGCTTCAAGCGGAGGGATACCTTCCTCCGCCTTCATGGTCCCAGCTCGAAGTCGGGCTGGCCACCTACAAAGGTGGATAGCAAGCGAGGCCACCCTAGTCCCTCCAAAGGAGAGCGGGTGCGCCATTCCCTTATCTAATAAGGGGCTCGGATTTCCCATACATCCGCTTTCTCCGGGGCTTCGAGTTCTACGGACTCAGCTTTCATCACCTCACGCCCGCTTCTATTCTCGCACATCGCTGGGTTTCGTAGCTCTTTGCGAGCTGTTCCGGGCATCGAGCCCCATTTTGCGCTAGGAAGAGATTATTTTGCCTCGCACTTCTTCTCACGAGGGGTCGATATATCAAGTGGGCAGAGCCAAATATAGCGCATCGCCGGACCGGATATCTATCCGAACCCCAAAGAAGGCGTCCAAGACCGGCCTCGTAATGGTTTTATGTGGAAGATGCTCCACTGCCGTACCCAGTTCGGATCGGCCTCCCGGAGTTCAGCAAGGCTCCTCTGAAGAAACGCCTAAGTTGGCGCCCGCGGAGCCCTCAACAGGAGGAAGACAAGAGCGTCCATTATTTTATGGGCCGGATAAGGTTGCTGGCCCATTCTGGATTGACCATGATTGGAGTCATGGCCACATGCATCATGTGAGGGGTGCAGCCGCTCCAATATAGGGGCCACCCCATGTGGGATTTCAACGGGGAGAATGACGCCACCCGTCATGGCCGCAAAGGGCCGGGATCGGCCGCGGATCTGGTGAAGATCCTGTCCGGCCTGTACTAGGGGGAGAAGGAGGACTTCCTCCAGACGAGCCCATTGAATGGGTTCTCCATGAATAACCCTCAGAGCTTGGTAAGCGGACGTTTATTAATCCGACCCATGCTTTCAAAGTTAAATGCCTTACTTTATGATTTTGACGCAGGAACTGCGTCGGGATGTGGAGGGCATAAACAATCCGGCTCCACAACCCGAGGATCCGGGAAGATCCCTTGACCCGGCCTCCGAAGAGGATCCGGACATAAAGGTGGATCTAATTGACGGGGTGTTCCACCAACTCAGCATGGACAATGCTCTAGTCGCCATTATAGCTGACTACCCCGGCTTATCTTCGGCTCCCCAGGTAATTATGACCGGAGTCCGGACACCTTTACTTCGTCCTTGCGTATATCTGACCACCGCACACAACGGTGTCTTGCAGGAGGTGCGTTCAAGGCGGGAAGCCAAACCCGCGGCGGCTGACCAACAAGGGTCAGTCCGGCCCAGCAGGCGGAAGAGGGGTGCGGTGCGAATCGAAACTTCACCGCAACGGTATAGCTTGCGACCGTTGTTTAGGAAAAAGATTCCTAGGAGGTGTATTAATGCTCATGACTTTTCCAGAGAAAGAGCGCCACGGATCGTGCCCGGAGAGGTTGCCAACCAAGCCTCGCCAGCTGTGCTCCAACACTCGTCCGGAGGGGAGGCGAGCGCAAGGCGCGAGCTGGATACTCCTCCAACGGAGGATGCTGACAGGCTGTCCACCACCAGGTTTGAGGTGGAGAGCGCCATGAATCATAGGCGCCACGACGCTTCTTCGTGACGCTGTTTTCTCCCCGAGGCGTTGAATGCCTTTAACGCTGGAGATGCGCACTCCGTGCCGCCAAGATGGTTTGACCAGAGCCACGTAAGCAAAGATGTAAAAGACATACGGTAAAGGATTTTAATAGTTGTATATGCCAAGAGTCTCCCGAGACTTAAAGTAGTTAAAATAACTGATTTAAGGATCATTTGATATGCACGATCTCACGGAGAAGAATGCCCAATTGTCTCAGAGCTACAAGGGTGCAAGGCCCAACTTGAGGTCGCACTAGCCTCCGCAGAGGAGACACCGAGACCCTCCCGAACACATATTTCAAAAAGATAAGCAGCGCGGCGTATGATAAGTCCGACAATAATATTGCAGATGTTGTCGATCGATCCGGACAAGCAACAGCCATCTGCGCCAGCTAAAGGCCGAGAGGGTGCTTATGAAGGTGCAGCAGAGAGGAACAACTCCAAGATGCCCACACCCAGCTTGGAGAGGAGCTAAAGGGTGTTCGCCCACCAGTTCTGCTCCGTGAACGAGAATCAGCGGCTTCGCCGCTGCATCTACAGAAGTGCTTGAGCAAACTCCTTTGAAAAGAAGAGTTCGCGAGGAAGTTGAATTGACAAAATGTGTCTCAGAGGTGTGCTCACAGTGTTGCCTCGCTGGAGGAAATGCCCAATTCAACGGGTGATCAACTTCCCGAAGTTGGTGCAACTGCCGAACGAAGTTCGGCAGCGATGAGTGGCGCTGCCCAGGCCTTATGGCCGCCCGCCTCCCTACCCGAGGGACTTGGAGAGCTTATGGAGAAGCTTCAGGGAGCACGGCAGCGCTTCTGTTTATAGAAGATATCGGCCTGCCGTCAAGGTGCCAGGGAGGCCTGGGCCATGGTGAAGACGCGGTACAAGAAGGCGGATCCAAACCACATGGCCGAGGTCGGACCTGTGGGGCCCGATGGGAAGGAGATCCCTGTGAGCTTAGTATACGGCCAAGTAGAGTTGCCCGCTAAGTATTCCCAACGGGATTGTAAATTAGACAGCCTGTTAGACGGGATTGAGGAGGAGTACAGTCAGTCGATTTGACGATGTATTTAAAATGACATGTAAAGTGCCTTCTAGCCAGATTGTAGATCGTTTGCCTTTGCCGACCTTTTCGCTTCAACCTCGGGACCCTAGAGTCCGTGAGTGTGTCCGAATACCTTCGTTATGAAAAACCGGGCATGCATGGAGACCAGGCGAGGGGTCATTAGTTCTTTATCGCATAAGTGCCCAACTAGTTATGTTATATTACATGGTTAGTAAGAAACATCTTCCAGGAGAATAGTTCCGCAATGGTTCCTTTCTCGAGGCATGCCCTAAAGTGCATGTCCGGACCGCGAAAAGAGCAGAAAAACATCCGGGGCAGATAAATAAATAGGTAAAAATCATCTTTCAAGTCACCGATCGAATATTCCCTTAAGAACGCTTAGCTTTCGCTTCACCTACCGAGGTACACATCCGGTCGACCCGCAAGAATAATCGCAGAGGTGCTCCCATTACCTCCTAGCCGAACAATCGGGAACGTAGGGGTAAGCATAGGAGCCAAGCAACCCAGCTTGGCCAAAACTTAAGTCATATCGATGCATATAATGGTGAATAAAAGGTACATGCGGAAGTTTGACACATGTGTTGGGCATAAAGCCCGTATAAGTAAGCTTCTTTTAAAGAAGCCCCCAGGTATAATGAGTGCGGGTAGCACATCAAGTGTGTGCGAACAATGCGCAAATCGGCCCTCAAGGGCTTTATGAAAAAGGTGGGAAAAAAGAGAGAAACAAAAGACAGCTGAAGTGTAAAATGTGGACGGAGGATGGAGACGAACTCTGAGTCCGGCGCTAGGCGTAGAATCTTCGGAGGCGGGCTGCGTTCCATGGGTTCGGCTCGAGTCAGTTGTCCGATGCGTTTCGCAGACGGTATCCTTCCCATTTGGGCTTGAGTTTGTCCTTTTTCTTGTCCGGCAGGCGTAGAACTAGTTCGCCAACATTGTAAGTCTTGGCTCCTACCTCTCTGCTTTGATATCTTCGAGCCTGCCGATCAATGTGGAACGAGCCTTGGCCACGTCGCGCCCCTCCTCCAATGCGTCCAAGCTGTCCTGCCGATCCAACTCGGCTTCTCTTTCTTCGTACATGCGCACTCGAGGTGAGTCATGAATTATGTCGCAGGGCAAAACTGCCTCCGCGCCGTATACCATAAAGAATGATGTGAACCCGGTATTATGGTTTGGCATGGTCCGCAGCCCCCAGAGTACGGAGTCGAGCTCCTCTACCCAGTGCGTGTTAGATTTCGTAAGGGACCGCACTAATCTGGGTTTGATGCTGCTCATGATTAGACCATTTGCTCGTTCAACTTGAACGTGGTTTGAGGGTGATAGACTGAAGCGTAGTCGAGCTTAATGCCCATATTTTTGCACCAGAGTTTAACCTCATCGACCGTGAAGTTCGTGCCATTATCGGTGATGATGCTATGGGGGACACCGTAACAGTGTACTACCCCGGATATGAAGTCTATCATAGGTCCGGATTCGGCCGTTTTAACTAGCTTGGCCTCTATCCATTTGGTGAATTTGTCCACCATGACCAATAGGTATTTTTGCTTGTGGGTTCCCCCTTTAAGGGGTCCAACCATGTCAAGCCCCTGCACCGCAAACGCCTGTGATGGGTATGGTTTTGAGGGCGGGGGTGGCATGTGGCTCGATTAGCAAAGAGTCGACAACCGACGATCGCTGGACTAAGTCCCGAGCATCTACCCGGCCGTCGGCCAATAAAATCCAGACGGAAGGCCTTACCTACAAGGGCCCGGCTGCAGCGCAGTTCCGCTTAGTCCGGCGTGAATTTCAGCCAGAAGATTTCGCCCTTCCTCTTCGGAGATACACCTTTGAAGGACTCCGGTTGCGCTTTTCTTATAAAGTTCACCCTCATGGACCTTGTAGGCTTTAGATCGCCGGACTATGCACCGGGCCTCATTTTGGTCTTCGGGAAGTTCCTGCCTAATTAAGTAGGCTAGGAATGGTTCCATCCACGGGGCAATGACTGCCATTATTTCATGGGCGGAAGGTGTTATGTCATTGGCTGAGCCACCGGTTGTGACAGAATGTTCGGTGTTGGGCGGTGCGGTTGGTTCCAGATTGTTGTTTCCGGACTCCTCTTCCCATACTATGGATGGCTTAAAGAGCCGCTCCAGGAAGATGTTTGGAGGGACGGTGTCACGCTTTTGCGCCGATGCGTACAAGACGCCGGGTCACCTCGTTATTATCCCGGGCTACATGGTGGAATTTGAGTCCTTCGAACCGAGCTGACATTTTTAAGACAGCATTACGGTAGGCTGCCATTTTCGGATCTTTGGCGTCGAAGTCTCCGTTTACTTGTGATATTGCGAGGTTTGAGTCCCCGCGTACCTCGAGGCGTTGAATGCCCATGGAGATTGCCATCCGGAGACCGTGCGTAAGGGCCTCGATTCGCCATGTTGTTGGAGTCTCTGTACATTATTTGAAGTACGATGGAGTGTGTCTCCGGTTGGGGACGCATAAACGACGCCAGCCCCAATCCGCCAATATTTTAGAGCCGCAAAATGCATGATCCAATTGAGTATGCACTGCATTTTAGGGAGTTCGACTTCAGTGCATTCAGCGACGAAGTCAGCTAAGACTTGCGACTTTATAGCTCGCCGTGGTTTGTAGGTTATGTCAAATGGTAAGAGCTCAATGGCCCATTTTGCAATCCTTCCCATCGCGTCGCGGTTCTTTATGATGTCGTTGAGGGGTACTTCGGAGGCCACTATTATCGAACACTCTTGAAAGTAGTGTCGCAGCTTCCGGGATGCCATGAACACCGCCAGATGCTATCTATTGATAATGCGGTACTGTGGACTTGCAGGAGTTAAGACAAAGGATACGTAGTACACCGGTTTTTCAAGAGGGAATTTATGCCCTTCGCTTCGCTCGACGACGAGCACCGCGCCATAACTTGATGTGTTGCCACGATATATAACAACATTGGTTCGCCCAGTTAGGCGCGGCCAGACCGGATTTGTTGCCAATATGGCCTTTATTTCTTCGAGTCCCAAGAAGGGCAGCATCCGCCCACTGGTGTTCGTGCGCTCGAGGACGCGATAGAGGGCAATGCCTTTTATCCCAAATGGGAGACGGCGCTTAGAGCCGCCACGCACTCAAATAATTTATATATTTGTTTGAGGTCTTTTGGGATATCCACCGTGATGTAGCTCGATCTTGGCTGGGTTTGCTTCAATTCTCTACCGGATACAATGAAGCCCAGAGCTTTCCGCCGGTACGCCGAAAACGCATTTTTCCGGTTCACTTTTAATGTCATATGCTCGGAGGTTGTCGAATGTGAGCCTCAAATCGTCTACTAGAGTTTCGACGTGTTTGGTTTTGATGACCATGTCGTCTACGTATGCCTCTACTGTTTTTCCGATCTGGGTAGCCAGACATGTCTAAATCATGCGCCGATATGTTGCGCTGGTGTTTTTGAGTCCGGCGGCATCGTGTTGAAGCAGAATGGTCCGTATGGAGTAATGAATGCCGTTATGTTTGGTCCGCCTCCCGCCATCTTGATTTGATGGTAGCCGAGTATGCCGAGGAAGCACAATAAATCGTGCTTCGCAAAGAGCATCGATTATTTGATCGATGCGGGAAGGGGAAATGTCCTTGGGCAAGCCTTGTTGAGGTCTTTAAAATCGGCACGTAGGCGCCAGGATTTGTCCTTCTTGGTACCATTACCAGGTTTGCTAGCCATCCGATGTTTGATGTCTCGGCGAATCCGCCTCCAATAGTTTGGCTAGCTCCTCTCGCATTGCCTATCTTTTGGGTTCGTAAAATCGCCAAGAGCCTGCTTTGATCGGCTTGAGTCCTTTTAGGATGTTTAGGCTGTGTTCTCGCTAATCATGGGATTCCCGGCATATTTGAAGGATGCCGCAAAGATGTCCCACCTCCGGCGAATTCTCGAGCGGGCGCCTACATCGTGGTTTAACTGCGCCCCAATGGAGGTCGCCTTTGTTGGGTCCGTTGGATGGACCTGGAATTTGACTATTTCGTCCGCTGGTTTAAAAGAGGTGGACTTGGATCTCTTATCGAGTATCACATCATCCCTGTTCACCGTAGAGCGCAACTCAGTGAGTTCCTCCACCGCTAGGGCTTCGGATAGTGCCTCTAGGGCTAATGCAGCTGTCTTGTTTTCGGCGCGGAGTGCTATGTCCGGATCACTGGCAAGGGTGATGGTTCCATTGGGCCCGGGCATTTTAAGCTTCATGTACCCGTAATGGGGTATGGCTTGGAAAATTGTGACTGCCTCTCGTCCTAGCGTGATATCCGCTGCTGAACGGGGCCACTTGGAACGTGACCTCCTCGGACCTGTAATTGTCCGGCGGGCCAAACACCACATCAAGTGTGATTTTTCCTTGGCGCTGCTTCCCGCTAGGGATTATTCCTCTAAAGGTTGTGCCGCTCGCCAATGTGGCTCCAGCCTATTTCCATTTTTTGAAGGGTTTCCTCAGAGATGAGGTTTAACTACCGCCGCCATCCATGAGTACCTTGGTAAGACGAAAGCCGCCCACTATTGGACCGAGGACCAATGCGCTGGTGCTCGGGCTGTTCGGAATTTAGGTTCGCTCATGGGCGTTGAAGGTGATGGTTGTGTCGCCCATGGATTTGTTGTTGCTACTTGGTAGACTTTCAAGTAGGCTGCGGATTGTTCTTTTCCGCATATTATTTGATGCAAAAGTCTCAAAGACTGTTAATACCTGATCGGTATGGTTAGTGGGTCTCCGAGGCTAGAAGCTCTTTCGCCACTTTTGGCCACCGCCGTAAAGATCCAACATGCTCAAGGCTATGAGTTGGAGTGGCGCCTCTCAGACTATGAATTTTACAGTGGTCCGCTGAGCCATCCTCTAGTATGGTTTCGTGCCCTTTATGGGGTTTTTGTTTTTTGGTTCTTGTCCCGGGTGCCTGAGCATGGTGCACCCTTTTGTTTCAGACTAGGGTTGTGTTCGGAGCCGGATTGTCCCAAAACTTAGTTTCGGTTTTCCGGACACTCTCCATCGCTCAGTATTTTCGTACTATGGATGCCAGGTCGGCGAAGCGTGTAATTTCGCGATGACTTACGGCATTCAAGATTCCCTTGTCCGTGCAATTGTTGGAGAAAATTGAAATTGCGTTTTCCTCACGGCAGTCCTTTATCCTGTCCATAACCAGGAGGAATCTGGCCCAATAATGATGTACTATTTTAGCGGGCTCTTGCCGGATTTGAGATAGATCACTTATGTTTGGGTGGGCGGGTGGAATTAATTCCGGAACCCTTCCCAACTTGAGGCTCAAGGGCCGAAAAGTTTCCAAATTTGGAAGCTTGGATTGCTGGATGAGAACCCGCCTTGCAACGCATTGGAGGAGGAGCGCGACGTGGCCAAGGCTCGTTCCGCTTTCTATCAGCAGCAGGCTCAAAGATATCAAAGCAGAGAGGTACGAGCCAAGACTTACAATGTTGGCGAACTAGTTCTACGCTCACGACAAGAATAAGGACAAACTCAAGCCCAAATGGGAAGGTCCTTCATCATCGACTAAGTTCGACCAGCGGAGCATACCGTCAATAAACGATCGCATAAACCGACACGAGTCGAAGCCATGGAACGCAGCCCGCCTCCGAAGATTCTATGCCTAGCGCCGGACGCAGAGTTCGTCTCCTTCCTCCGTCCCCCTTGTACAGGCCGTACAGGATCTTCACCAGATTCGCGGCCGATCCCGGCCCTTTGCGGCCATGATCGGTGGCGCCATTCTCCCGCTGAAATCCCACATGGGTGGCCCTATATTGAGCGGCTGCACCTCGCATGATCCACGTGGCCATGAGTCCAATCATGGTCAATCTGAATGGGCCAGCAACCTTATCCGCCCATCAAATAATGGACGCTCTTGTCTTCCTCCCGTTGAGGGCTCATGGCGCCAACTTAGGTGTTTCTTCGAGGAGCCTTGCTGAACTCGAGGCCGATCCGAATCGGGTCCGCAAAGGAGCATCTTCCACATAAAACCATTCCGAGGGCCAGAACTGGACGCTTTTGGGGTTCCTGATAGATATCCGTCCCGGCGATGCACTATATTTCGCCCGCCCACTTGATATATTGACCCTCATGAGAACGGGGTACGAGGCGTAAATAATCTCTTCCATTAAAGGCAAAATGGGGCTCGATGCCCAGAACAGCTCAAGAAGAGCTACGAAACCCGCGATGTGCAGAATAGAAGCGGGCGTGAGGTGATGAAGCCGAGTCCGAGAACTCCGTAAGCCCCGGAGAAACGGATGTAAGGGGAAATCTGAGCCCCTTATTAGATAAGGGACTAAGCACACCCACTCTCCTTTGAGGGACTAGGTGGCCCCGCTGCTTTCCACCTTGTAGGTGGCCAGCCCGCTCAAACCGGGACCATGAAGGCCGAGGAAGGTATCCTCCGCTTGGAGCGCCAACAGCCATTGTGCGGAACTGAACATCTCTTCCAATCTCCCGCTGAGGGCTAGGAGCGAGAGGAGGAGCCGCACGACGGTCCATGATGGAATTTATTTTGGTCGAGGTGTCCGGCGAGTACTCGCGAAGTAAGACGGTGTGATTTGGATCTCGATTCTGCCTCTCTTATAGGCAGATTATTTGCGCACCTGGGGTAAGATATAAAAATACTCGCCTTTCGCATTCGCGGCGACGCGTGGAAGAGGGCCATTATTGGGCGGAAGCCAAGGAGCACAACATTTGTAAGGAAGCTTGACACTATTCCGCAAGCACATGGAATTTGGAGGAGAACCCGCCTTTGCAACGCCGAAGACAATATACGCCGGACTCGTTGTCATAGAAGCCCGGGTTCGGGGCTACCGAGGAGTCCCGGACTAGGGGTGTCCGGATAGCCGACTATCATCATCGGCCTGACTCCAAGACTATGAAGATACAAGATTGAAGACTTCGCCCCGTGTCCGGATGGGACATTCCTTGGCGTGAAGGCAAGCTTGGCAATACGGATATGTAGATCTCCTACCATTGTAACCGACTCTGTGGTAACCCTAGCCCTCTCCGGTGTCTATATAAACCGAGGGTTTTAGTCCGTGAGGACTAACAACCATTACAACAATCATACCATAGGCTAGCTTCTAGGGTTTAGCCTCCTTGATCTTGTGGTAGATCCACTCTTGTACTACCGATATCATCAATATTAATCAAGAAGGAGTTGGGTTTTACCTCCATCGAGAGGGCCCGAACCTGGGTAAAAACATCATGTCCCTTGTCTCCTGTTACCATCCGCCTAGACGCATAGTTCGGGATCCCCTACCCGAGATCCGCCGGTTTTGACACCGACAGGGTGGTTTACAAGAAACCATCTTGATCACGAACTCAACATAGCGGTCAGGTGATAACCTGGTAATACTTCCGAGAAGATATTAGGAAAATCACAAACCACCGATATGTTACTAAGCTCGAGAACAACCTTGCCTTTCAGGGCAAGACGATATGATCACAAGAGCGAGGGACTGGCACAATCCTAACTCATTGATCGAGGAGTGCACCGGAAATAAGGACTAGGTAGCACAATCTATCTTAGAATGATGATTCAATAATCAGCACGCTAAGAATGAGGTTGTTGTCCATTTAACTACCAAGCAACAAAGTTGCTAGGGCAACAGAGTTGCTAGGAGTATAGGTTTCACACATCACGATTCACTTGTCGGCATTCCGGTTGTGACAACACGGAACCGAGGAATGAGAAATGATGGCGAGAAGTATCACTACGTCAAGAATTCACAAGAGCCGGTGCAATTCTCATGAAAATCCTAACATAAAGACGGTAATACTTCGTAGTAGAATGTAATGAAAAGCTGGGTTGGCATTTTGATTCATGGAGCACAACTATTTTGACCCAACTCGGATATGGATGAGGTACTGGAGTTTGTTTCTCCTAGTCATCCTGAATAGAATGGCTTGACGGACCACAAGAATAATAAGCATCAATAACACGAATGCACAATTACTCCTGACTATCAATTGATAGACGAAGATCGGAATACGACTAAAGAGGGACAACTCAAAGGCACATATATCTTTCTGAGTTGTGGATGCATAGATTAGTATGTCGAGCAAAGCTCAACATTTCTTCCGGATAACCCATGCAGAAGGTAGAACTGGCAGATTCACAATATAGAATGGAGAACTCATCAAGAGCACTCTGGTTGTGATCTTTTGGTTCAAAAGAACTCCTGCCAAGAATGATTCATGGTATTTGGAAGAACGATATACCACAGACCTCGAGGACTATCATAAAGGTTACTAATATCCTAAAGGAACTAGCAAACACTATCAACACGAGGTAAGTAGGGTGAATCTCGGGTTTAAAACCCAAGGAGTAGAATACCTACTACTAAATGGCATCATAGGATGCTTTTGAGAATGATGGCCATAATCATCACATTGGAACACAAATCATGGCTAGCTTACTAGGTGGTACTCTAGACACCTAGGGTCATAATAATAGCTCCAACATATACGTCGAGGCAATAGAGTACCTCAACTCACTGATTAGTATGGTTAATCTGGCCCAAAGGGACATCGGGAACATGAGAAGGGATTTGCAATGCAACAGATTGTTTAGAAACCTGGGACGACTCGGACAACATAACGGCTGTAAATGCGGGAAAAGATTTGAAACATACTGCAAATATGGTGGCATAACCACTCAGAATCACAATATCAAGGTACTGAGACCAACTACGAACACCCGGAGGTAGTAGAAACTGAACTAAGGCTTATGTCCGTCAATCCTATAAGTTTACGGATTAGTAACACGTGGTCCTGATAGAAAGAAGAGAAAGCCTAGTTCTTAACCCCGTAGAGAAGAAGAGGGTGACTCAGATCAGAAGGACATAAGGTAAAGGAGTAAAAAGATCCTAACGTTCCATCCCACAATCAATCAATTCCCTTATATAACTAAGAATTTCTAGACTCAACTTCGACCAGTTTGGCTTGGTAATCCTACAGGGAGTCAAGCTCTGATACCAAAGCTGTCAGGACCCCAACTCAATGCCACATTGATCTAGCATGTAACACCTCATATCACTTTGCGGCCTCACGCACGGTATCCCCACGGGTGTCGCCTTACCTTTGCCCGGGACCGCTTATGCTTTTGGCACACGATATGATAGTGTCGCTAGCATCCATATGATAAGGAGCCCGGCTGACATGGCTAGTCGTGAACCCAAAGTGGCGCTTAACTTACAGGGACAGCATACATGACCCAAAGAACGAACGTGTCGGTCATCAGCGAGTGAATCCGGCTATAGCAATCAAGGCTAGCAGACACCGGTAAACCGGTCAGAAAGCAGCTAACAGACTCGATAGACACCGCGTGACATTTCCCCGAAGGGACAAACACAGGAACGAAGAAGGACACATGCCGGCCAACCTAAGTGTTCCGGAGCAGTAGCAAGCTACCATGGCTCATCACTAGGAGACATTTTCCGGTAAGAGAGGCTACCAAGGATAAATAACTAGGTTGTTAGATCCCACACATACCAAGCATTTCAATAACATACACACAATATGCCCGATGTGTGAAAATACAACATGGCATCACAACATGACTCTACGACTCAAGTATTTTATTCAATAAGCTCTGAGGAGCGAGATATTACAATCATGGGTCTCATGACCCAACATTCAGAGCATACAAGTCACAGCACACGCGGAAGCTTAACATGTCTGAGTACAGACAACTATAAATGAAAAAGGCTGAGAAGCTCGACTATCTACCGATCTCCGCCGAGGGCACAAGATCGTAGCTGAGGTAACAAGCTAAACGTCAAGTCCACGTGGAACTACTAGCGAGATCAAGTCTCTCTCAAAAACATAAATTAAGCAAACGTGAGTACAAATGTACCCAGCAAGACTTACATCAGAACTAACTACATATGCATCAGTATCAACAAAGGGGTGGTGGAGTTTGACTGCAGCAAGCCATCTTTGACTCGGTGGCTATCCTGAACTACCCACTACAAGTAACTCTTTTGAGGTGGCGCACACGAGTCCACATATTCACCAATCAATACACCACTATGGATTCGCTCCCGTGTCCCTACGAGAACGCCATCCATAGCACTCACGCTTATCTTGCGCATTTTAGGGTATCCACTTCAAGTTATCTATGAACTGCACAGCAACCCGTAAGTCCTTACCATGACATGGCTATTCAATAGATAATGTTAACCCCGCAAAGGGTCTCGCTTCTTCACACACGCTCACCACTTATCGCCACATACATCGACATGTACTCGCAACCTTCAAGCATAAGCCCAGTGAGGGTGTCGGCCACGACCTGACTAACCACACAAGTCTCTCATCCAGGTTTATCGCCTATTCGGGTTCCATCCGCAAGGAGATCCGTGCGGGCTGTCGCTCACGGCCCCAAATGATGTGAGCAGGGTTCCCAAGCCCACCATCCGGGTGCCACTTGGTACACCATGCCACTATGCCTAGTCTGTCCCAAGCCCACCTGTATTGGGTGCCACTTGGTAGACTACTAACACTACCTACAAACACCAGAAACTAGTTGCAACTCCTGGACAGAGATCAAGTTGATTAATAAGCCGAGAGGGGCCGAGTTACCGGAACCCAATGTGTGGTAGTAACTGTTCATGGATCACAAACACGGAACTCAGTTCCTAAGGACGGCTTCAATGAGACAACCCACCATGTACTCCTACATGGCCTCTCACCGCTACCTTTACCAAATCGTGTTCACACACTTAGCTCTCAACAAGAGGGACATGTACACACACTCCAATTCATCCCTCGATGAATCGACCGACACAACTCTAAGCAATAGCAGTGCATGACAAACAAGCATGAATGAGTAGGCACATCAGGCTCAAACAACTCCTACTCATGCTAGTGGGTTTCATCTATTTACTGTATGGCGATAGGTCATGCAGAGAATAAAGGGGTTCAACTATCGCAGCAAGTAACAGCTTGTATCATTGTTGTCCTAATGTAGTAAAATAGAGCAGGAGCGAGAAAGTGGGATTGTATCGGAATGAACAAGGGGGTTTTGCTTGCCTGGCACTTCTGAAGATAATATAGTTCTTCATCGGTGTCATCGAACTCATCGTCGAACGTCGTCTACTGAGAGGGGACAATCACCGGCAAACGAGAGGGAACACAATCAATGCAATGAACAATATGATGCATGATCATGACATGGCAAAATGAGTGTGTTTGGCTAATGCAACTTAGAACAGATTGGTGTTCATTTGAATCAAGGATTCAAATGCAAACCCAAAATAAGAGGTCATATTATTGCATTAACTTTTTTCACCTAAACAGCAAGGTTAAGTGTTCTAACATGCATGAAACCAATGCAGATGGAAAGATTGGATTTTTTTTATCATTTTTCATATATAAATTATTTCATTTGGAGTTATAGATTAATCTATATGATTTTTAGAAGTTTTGGGTATTTTCTGGAATTTCCTGTATAAGAATAAATCCGTAAAAGAGTTAGTGCGCCAAGACAACGCCACCGTGACGCCAGCGTCAATCGTGGCCGTCCAAATAAACCGACCAGTGGGTCCCGTCTGTCAGTAGTTAGTTAAACTAACTAAGTTTAGTTAGCATTAAACTAATACTAACTTGGTTTAGTTAGTGGCCTGGGGCCCACACGTCAGTGACCCAGGGTGTCAAACTGGGTCCACCCGGGATCAATGGTCAGCAGGGTCAAACTCGACGGCGACTTGACGCCGGCGAGGCCAGACACGGCGGGGCGATGCGGGTTTTGTGCTCCGGTGACCAAAACGATGGCGGAGAACATCTACGCGTAGCTGGGAACGGGACACATCCATTGGTGGTGTTGGTTAGGCTCGGGGTCACCGGAAATGTCGCCGGCGACGAGCTGGGCGGCCACCGGGGTTCGGATGAGCTCGAGCTCGTCGTTAGGGGGCACGGCGAGGCGCGTGGGGTGGTGTTTTGGGCTCCTGCGAGTGCGGTGAGGGCGGTGGTGTGCTCGGAATCGAGCCAACGTGGCTGTGGCCACGACGGCGACGTGCGGTGGCGGTGGCGAGTGCGGCCTAGCTCGGTGCGGTCGATGCAGGGCTCGAGAGCGAGAAGGAGAGGGATGGAGAGGTGTAGCAGCTCACAGCGAACACGACGGTGCAGATGACGCGGTCGGGGACGAGCTGGTGCGGGATACGGCGAGGGGGATCTACGGCGGCGTTCGGTGAAGACGAGCTCGATGGAGACGAGGGAGAGCGTGCGAGCGCTCGGGCCTCGGCTAGCTCGACGTTGCGGATGACGGCGGAGCTCTTGGACAAGTCAGCGCGGCGCGGGGACGACGGCGGACGCGGTTTTCACGATGTGTCGGGGTCGTGCGTCTCTCTGTGGCCTCGAGCACCTATGGGGCACGGGGGCCCCTTCTAGTCCGGCAAGGGAGCGGGGTCGCACGAGCGATCGAGGTCGAGCGCTGGGGAGACGGGCATTTTTACCCAGCTTCGGGCTCTCCGAGAGATAAAACCCTCACCGCTGCTTCGTGGTTGTATTTGGATCTTGCTCGAGCGCGAAGCGATGGTGGTGCTATGGGTGTCGACGATCAACCCCACGGCGCATGGGCCTCCCTTTATACTCAAGGGGCATCCACAGTGGCAGCGTGGGAAGAGGGGGTAGAAAGGTAAAATTGCAGGTTGGTACAACAAGGACTAACAAAGGACCCCTACCTAACTCGACGCAGGGACAAGGGCATTAAATGCCCGTCCGGTCGCCCAACAAAGGCGTAAGAGCGACTGCTATGAGCCACCGTAGCCACGATGGCGCCTCTCGTTACCCCGCTTGCCACCGCTTCGCATGGCTGCAAGCAGGTGCCGCCACGCGTTCTCGGACGGCCTCGCAGTGACACGCCGCCGGATGCGCTGAAGTTCGGTGGCGGCCTTTACCGCTGCAAGTGCCTTGCCGCTGCCCTTCTTCCGTCAAGCCGCAAGTTTGCCGCCGCCGGCTTTGCCGGACGCTGGGCACCGCGCAAGTCTTCCGTGATGCCTTGTTACCTTCCCGCAAGCCCTCTTGCCGGGCCTTCGCTTTCTTGGTTAGTACTTTGTTCTTGAATGGCGTAATAGGAAATGGCGGAGGGTCTTGGCGGGCGCCTAAGAAGCCTTGCCGCTGGGTGCTGCGATCGCCTGCAGACAAGTTCGGGTACTAAGGTACCCCTACTTTAGTACACGGACAGAGCCCCGGCCGGGCCATACACGCAGCCGAGCGTTGTTGGGCCAGCCCAAACAGTGCATCGGCACGCTGGGCTCGGGTCCACATAGAATCGGGCTCAGAATCACCACGCCTTCGCAACGCACGCTGCCGATTGCGCGCCGTGGGAGAGAACGTGGTCAATACTAAATTCCGTGAAATGCGAATGTTCGTGATCCCCTGCTTATAAGCAGAGGAAACGGGCCGCTCCTCCACTTCGCCACTTGCGCCTTCCTCCGAAAGCTCCGCCGTTTCTCCCCGCCTCGAATCGAGAGGAAAACAGCGCCCGCCGCCCATCGCCGCCGCCGCCGCCTCCGCCGCTTCGCCATGGCTCAAGGCTGGAAAGGCTACGAAGGCCGTGGAAGGCGGCGATACGCGCGAAGGCCGCGAATCGCCGAGGCGCCGCACAAGAAGCAGTGTGCTTTTCTCCCCGAGCTCACTCCGGAGGCGCTATGGGCGGAGTTTTACCTCTTCGGTCGACGGAACGTTGCGGTGCATCCGCAAGACGCCGGTGCTTTTCCGCTGAGGCCTCCAAATCAAGAAGTGCCCCAAAGGGTACTATTTCTTCCCTGTTCTTTCTATTATGGCTCGCCACCTTTTTCCGATTTCTTTTATGCGACATCATGAACACCTACGGTTCCATCTGCTTGACTTCACCCCAACGCCGCTCGACAATGGCGGTTTCAGACACCTCGCGAGAACTTCGCTGGTATCCTCCCCAATGTGGCCTTTTTCCGCATTACTTCCCTCGGGCCGAGAAAGGGAGCCACCGGTCGGCGGAATCGCCTCGACCTCCCGGATGGGCATGAAGGAAGTGTACTTGTCGCGTAACTCCACACAGAAGTGGGACAAGTGGAGGGCGGAGTGGTGTTGATCTGTGATGACAATCCGCCGTTGCTCACCGAAAGCGCAAGACTCGGTGGTGCGCGGCAATGATCGAGTGCTCGTCGCCGGACGACGCTAAGCCGACGATCGCCACCACCCAATCCTTCCGCTCGTGCATGCCGGACTCACAACAGGCGGTTGGCGGATTTCCTTCGTCGCTTAATCGCCTCTACAAGCGAGGGGAGGCCCGCCGCGCTTCAAATGCCCTAAGCAGATTTCATGAGGCTGCGCCCAGCCTTAACTTCAACTTCACGGTCATGGAGCTTGGCGCGATGCCGAGGGAGATGTTCAAGCATGACCCCACCATCCGAGTGGTTCCAGCTGGCGCAGGGCGCCGCCCTCAGTAACATTTCAGCCACGATCAAGATTCTCGCGCAATGATGCCAGAAAAGCGACTCGCATGGGATAAATGCAAACCGATAGAGCATGCCGCCGAGGTCGTGGCAACAATTTTGATGACTTGTCGGAGGTGGCGCCAACTCCGACGAGCGTAAACTCCTCACCGCGCCACCACCGCCAAGAACTAGCGATATTGCTAGCAGGGCCGAAGAGGTACCAGAGCTGCCGCAGCGGGCGAAGTTTGGATTTACGCCAAGGAGGCGGATGCAGCAGGCGGCGAGTAGCCTTGCCGCCTGGGAAGCACTTGCCGGGAAGGCGACGCGAAGGGAGGTCGAGGCCGGAATGGGTGAGTCCACCGAGGGCGCGAGCGGCCAGCCGCCTCGAGTAACCTATCACAGTGGAGCCCACAGCCGCAGCCCCACCTGCCCGAGGAGGCGCCTCGCCGAATCGGAGAGTCAAGGAGGAGCAGGTCGCCAGCGGCCAAGGGCGCCGGGGACACGCGCTCTACCGCTGCAAGTACTGCAGCGCGGGAGGGTCCCAGTCACCGGGCAAGCGAGGCGGGTCTTCCCTGCCGCCACGCCTCGATCCTCGCCGCAGCCTCTAAGCGCCGGAGGAGCCTACTCTCCGCCACGCCGCGCTGAGAGGGTATCGAGTTCGACCTCTCGCGCTGAGTTCCACGACGAGGAGGAGGAGGAGGAGGAGGAGTAAGGCTTTCTACACCGTGCTTGTCTTTCTCTTGATCTTTATTATTGTTTGTCTCAGATTCAATTTGTTTTTCTCCAAACCTCTCGCCTCTGATCGACTTTGGCGAGAGAGCGGCAAGAGGGCCAAGGTCCCCTGGTTAACATCGAGGACGATCTCCCTGCGGTAGCGTAAGATACGCCCGAGACCACTTTGACGGACCCGGTCCCTTCTCCTCGCAGCAGCTCTCAGCACAGCCCCCAGCGTGAGTGCCTCAATCCACTCCCTGTCGTGGGGTGCGCATGGTCGCTTCTTCTTCTCCCAATATCTTGATCACTGGCTCTTTTGTATACAGGAGACGAACAGGCCCACCAGGAGTAGCCAGAGGCCGACGCGGAGGTGTCATCGGCCTCGACCACGCCGGGCCGAGGGCCGACTCGACATGGGAGCCGCCTCCGCAAGGAAGGGTCTCCGCAAGGGGTGGGGCCGGGAGCCCTCGTGGTGGAGCCCACGATCACGGAGCCCAAAGACAGTGACCTCCTTGCCGGGACTCCCCTCAGTCCTGCTTGATCTCCTTTTCCTTCTTTTGGGTATTTGCTTGACTGTCCCTTTTTTCCTCGCTTTCAGATCCTCCCCTTGGGGACCCGATGGAGGCTGAGGCCGTCGGCGAGGATGACGGCTGCGGCAATATCGGGAGGCCGCCACCGAGGGAGGGGCTGCGCGAGGAGCCTGGCTGCGAAGAGGCCACTGGGTCACTGGGCACAAGTGCCGGGCGAGGGGTCCGTGGCTGCATCGACGATCCGAGGACGCAGGAGCGCAAGGTGCTGACCGATCGCCGATCCTCCGGCACTGATGCGCGCGCCGGGCCCGAGGAGCCCCAGCCCGGCAGATACTTGAAAGCCGGGCGAGGGCGCAGGCGATCAAGCCCCCCGGGCGCCGAGCCCAGTGGCACCGTCAAGGGGAGGAGTTTGACGGGAGGTACTTGCCTCTACTGGGCTGGCGGTGGTCGATGTGCCAAGCAAGCAGCAAGGGCGAAGTCCGAGGAGGAGCAGCTGCCCAAAGCTGGTATCACTCTACCAAGGCCCGGCAAGTGAAGCTTGAGTTCCTGGAAGCGCTTGTCGCAAGCAGCGGGAGTCGACATAGAAAGCATGCGCAAGAACTCAAGAGTCAAGAACTCAGAGGCCCTCCGGCCCATTGCCGAGGAGAGGGCGAGCTCGACGAGGCGGAGAAGGCGTTCATCCTCGAGAAGGCTGAAGCCGAGGAGCAGCAGAGGCTTGCCGCCGAGGAGCTGTCCAAGCGGGACGGCGAGCTGATACAGAGGAAGGCGTACTTGGACAGCCATGACGAGGAGCTCGCCGTCCGAGAACAGTCACTTGGCGGGGCACTCAAGGAGGCGAAGGACTCCGCCGCGGCTGCCGAGGCCGCCAAGGAGTTAGAGGAAAAAGTGGCGCAGCTGGAGGCGGACGCGACAAGGAAGAACGAGGAGCTTGCCGCACTCCAGCACAACCGCGAGAAGGATGCGCGCGCCCACGGCGATCTGCAAGCCCAGCTCTCCGAGAAGATCAAAGAGTTGAACGCCGCCAAAGACTCGCACGCTGATCTAGAGCTGAAATTGGCCACCTTGACGGAGACGCTAGATGCCGCCAAGAAGCGAGAAGATACCCTGAGAAAAGACCTCAAGGGTAACGAGGAGCTGCTGACGAGGGCCGCCGAGGCCCAGAACACCTTCAAGACCACGGTGGAGCTCTGGACGGAGGGCCTCGTCAACATCGCCGCGCTCATTGACGAAGAGTTGGCGGAGCTGAACTTGACGGGCTTCGGGTACTCTACAGAGGGGAACCTCCAGCAGCCGCCAAGCTCACGCTTTTCTTCAAGGACGGGTGACGTTTTCCGGCAGCTCCGGAAAGGATCCCAAGCAGTTGGTCGCGAGTCGCTGCTGTCTGTGGCTGGAGTTCGAGAAGGTGTTGGTGAAGGTCCTCTTCGAACCCGCATCGACCTCTCCCGCCACTAAGAAGTCGCCGAGGGCGCCGACGCTGAGGAGCTCAAGGCCGCCGCCGCACCCATCCCGGACAAGGTGAACGAGGTTAGAGGGTCGATGGCGAGCGCGCGGTTTAGGCCGCCTTCTTCTCCCTTTTTCTTGCTGCTGCCATTTTGGTTACGAGAACAATTTCAGTCAGCGCCACAATAAGTCATTCTTGTAATATAACTTAATTCGATATCGCCTGTCGCGTTATTCCCTTTACATCGCTGCATCCCTTGTATGCTTTTTACCCCACGCTTTGAGGGACCTTGCCGCGCTGGGCACACTCGCTGAGTGCGAACATCGCAGCCCTGTGGTGGTGCCGCTCCGCGCAGAAATCTTGTCGACTAGTTGCAGCTCACTTGCATTGTTGAGCGGGCTCTAAACAACGCAGGGCGCAACTTAGTCATGCGAGCCGATTCCTCCGCCGCACAGGTTTTCCATACAAGGCACCTAACGCTCAAGGGATATAACTTGGAAAATTTAAAATTGATTTGGCTCAAACTTAAGCTACTTAGCTTTTCTCGTCTCGGTCCCGCCGCTAGATTCCCTTGAACGGCGCCTGGTCCATACTTTTACCTTCCCTTTCACCCGGTGAACTTGTGGGCGGAGGAATCTTCTGTTTATGAGAAGAAAGAAGAGAAAATAATGGTATGGTACCTTAAGGTTTGCTATTGCTTACCGGGGCTGAGTGCTGCACAGAGTGTCATATACAGATGCAAAAGAAGAAAATGCATTAAATTTGACAAGACGTGCGAAGCACACAAACTTTATTTACGCACGGGGTCTGCGCCCGGCTTTGTACAAAGGGTTACATGCGACAGCGGCAAGGCTTGTACAAAGAAGGTGGTTGCCGGAACAGGTCCGGCAACCGCGCCTTATGGGTAAAACTTGCGAAGATGCTCTATGTTCCAGGAGTTGCTCACCGGAATACCATCTTTGGTCTCAAGGCGGAGAGCGCCGGGCCTAGTGACTCGTTTCACCCGATAAGGGCCTTCCCACTTCGGCGTCAACTTGTTTGAATTCTTGGCGGATTGAATACGCCAAGAACAAGGTCGCCTTCCTCGCTTCGCATTAACTTTGCGGCTATGATAGCGGCGCAAAGCTTGTCGGTAGCGAGCAGCTCGCGACAAAGAGTCTCGAAGACGATCCTCCTCGAGGAGCAAGGCGCCATCTTGCCGCAGCTGCTCTTGCTCAAGCTCATCATAGGCGAGCACTGTGGCGATCCGTGATACAAGTTCCGTGGGGAGAACTGCCTCGCCTCCGAGACAAGAGCAAAGGGTGTCCGACAAGGCTCGATTTAGCGCCATCCCGATCGACCAAAGAACCACCGGCAGTCGCTCGATCCAATTTCTTCCGCACTTGTGCAATTGTCGGGTTCTGGTCTTGAGCTCACAAGAAGACTTCAGCTGCTTCGCCTTCTCCGCTTGACCGCTGCTTCGGTGAGCAACAAGCAAAGCAGCTCTTGGTGCCAAGATCTTGGGCGATCGCATGAAGGTGTGGTCAGAATTGTGTGCCGCTTGTCGGTGATGATCCTGTTGGGGATTCCAAACGGCAAACAATTGACCAAGAACTTGATCACGACCGGCTGCCACCTTCCTCACCGTTCCACTTCAGTGCCACTTTGTGAACTTGTCGATTGCAACGCATAAGTACTCAAAGCCCCGACACTCGGGAAAAGGGCCGAGGATGTCGAGCCCCTGCATCAAAATGGCCAGTGATAAAGGGATTGTTTGGAGAGCTTGAGCTGGTTGATGAATCGCTTGAGTGGAACTGCACGCTTCACACTTGGTTACTTGTGCAACAGATCCCGGAGGGCTGTCGGCCGAAGAAACCCTCGCCGAAAGCCTTGCCAAGAAGTGTTTTGCGCCAATGTGGTGACTACATATGCCTCCGTATTTCTGCCAACAGCTCTCGCCCTTCTTCCCGGAAATGCACTTCAATTTCAATTCGCTGAATCTTCTTCTATACAAAGATGTCATCGACAAACCGTACATACTAGATTGCCGGGCTACTTTCTCCGCTGCTTCTTGCTCTTCGAAGTTCTCCCTGCTTGTAGGAATTGACGATCTGTCATACCATGCCGGAGCTTGTGGCTCGACGGCAAGGACTAAAGGCACAATGTCACCATGGGAACATCTGCTTCCACGGCAGGAATCTGGGATCTTGCCGAGCATGATGTTCCCCGCAAGCGCCGCCGACACAAATTTTGTCGGGAGCATGTGCTTCGACGACACAAGCCCTAGGGCTTGTCGGAGCAGCTGCCTCAAGACTCTCCGTGTTGATCCTGGGACCTTTTGGCGGCGTTCGGGAGCTCGCTGAAAGTAGTCGCCAAAGGACCAACTTTCTTTTTGCGATGTCACAGATGGCGATGTCACAGATGGTTGAGTCAGCTTGAGCACAAAAATTCCTGGTTCCATTGTAACTTGAGCGCTGCACACTTTGACAGCCATCCGCAATGTCATTCTCGAGCTCTTGAACGGTTCCATCTCGCAGCCAGCAAAATGTTCTTCTAGCTTCCTCACCTCATCGATGTAGGCTTCCATCAAGACTGTAATCCTTGTTGACTTGGTGGACGCATGCCGCGAGTCACCCCGATAATAAGCTTCTTGATCCCAAGCTCGCTGCTATTCTCGAGTCCGCAAGCAAGCTTTCATACTCGCAAAGATTGTTTGTTGCTTGCTCCTTGGGAAAGTGCATTTGATTACGATTTGAGGTGCTCTCCGCGGGGCGATAAGTAGTACGCCCAAGACCAAATACTTTGTAGCGAGAATGCACCATCAAAGTATATGATCCATTCTTTGCTAGCTTCCTTGACGGGGATGCTCCCCTCCGGGATTTCTTCATCGGGTGTTGGCGTCCATTCTGCTATGAATTCTGCCAATGCTCGGCTCTGGATAGTTGAGGTACTCTCAAACTTGAGGCCAAAACTTGACAGTTCCAGTGCCCACTCGACAATCCTGCCTGTTGCTTCTGGATTCTGTAGTATCCTCTTCAACGGAAAGCGAGTGACAACTGTGATCTCATGTGCTTGAAAGTAATGGCGCAGCTTCCTCGAGGCCATGAGTAGGCCGAAAAGCAACTTCTGCACGCCAAAGTACCTTGACCTAGCCCCCTGCAAAAGAGAACTAACAAAGTAAACTGGGCGCTGCACCATCTTCTTTCGTTTTTCTTCTTGTGGTTGCGCAGACCCATCCTTGCCGGAACCAGAACTTGCCGGACCAGGACTTGTCGGGCCAGAGCTTATCGGGGAAGCCCCCTGCTTGTCGCTGGATACGCAGGCCGCGGCTGCTGGCTCGTCGTCTGCCTCTCTCTCCGTAACTAGCGCAGCACTAACCACTTGATTGGTTGCCGCCAGATATAGCAGCAACTTCTCTTGTGGCTTAGGTGCGACAAGTGTTGGAGTGGAGGACAAATATTTCTTCAAGTCCTGCAGCAAGCCTCTCGCTTCGAGTCCACTTCATTGACCCGCCTTTTCAAGATTCTGAAAACGGCAAGGCGCTGCTCAGCAGACATGGAAATGAACTCGCCGAGGACAGCAACGCAGCCGCTAGCCTCCAGACGCCCTGATTCGCTTGGCGCCTGATTTGCTCAATGGCTTCGATCTTGTCGGGATTGGCTTCAATCCCCTTTAGACATTAAAGAATCCGAGAAGCTTGCCGAAGGGACTCAACACGCATTTCTCGATTCAACTTGAGATTGATCTTATGCAGATTTGCAAAAGTCTCATCCAAATCTTGGACCAGGTCTTTGTCTTTGCTTTTGACTACTATGTCATCCATGTAAGCTTCTACATTTCGCGTAACTGTGGTTCAAAAGCATGGCTAACTACTCTTGCAAATGTCGAACCTGCATTCTTCAGTCCGAAAGGCATCCATACGAAGCAGTACGTGCCACATGGAGTGATAAACGCGGTTTTCTCTTCATCCTCTACTGCCATGAAGATCTGATGATATCCCGAGTAAGCATCAAGAAATGAGAGCAGATCACACCGCCGTGGAGTCTCTAATCTGGTCAATCGCGCGCAAAGGAATGGATCCTTGGGGCAGGCTTTATTAACATCGCTGAAGTCGATGCAAAGCCTCCACTTCCCGCTCGCTTTGCGCACGACTCACCGGGTTAGCTTGCCACGTTGGATGCAGACTTCTGACCAGCCTGCCGCTTCCAACTTCCCGATCTCCTCTCGCTATGAACTCTTGACGCCCATCGCTTGTTTTCGACTTTTTGCTTGACGGGCCGCGTGAGGGCAGACGGCAAGGTGGTGCTCGACATTTCCGAACGCCGGGGATGTCGGACGGTTGCTATGCAAACACATCGACATTCGCCCACGGGAAAGCAACGAGCGCACTTTCCTATTTAGGATCAAGCGTGGCACTGATGGTGAAGGTACCACCAGTGCCGTCCTCCTTGGCGGTCACCTTCTTGGTCTTTGGCGGTTATCTTTGCCTTCTTGCGCCGCCGGGAGCTCGATGAAAGGCCCTCGACGGCAGCGCAAAGACTCCGAGAGGCGCTGCTTGTCGGAGTGGACACCAGAGCTGTCTTTGTTGGGCTTGGCTTTCTTCTTCCCCCGGGGAGCTTCAGCGGCAAGTGGCTTGCGCTCTGCCACGGCTGCTGCTTCCCGGTAGATCTTGTCAGTGCAGATAAGTGCATCCTTCTTGTCTCCTTGGACAGAAATGACACTTATCGCACTGCATCTTGAGCACATTGTATGCATAGTGAGAGGCTGCCATGAATTTGGCAGCGCTGGTCGGCCGAGTATCCCATTGTAGGGTAATGGGATATCGCAACATCGAATGTGACTCTTTCGTCCCGAAGTTCAGCTCGCGCCAAACGCCATCGGGCAAGCAGTGATCTTCCCTTTGGCTTGCTCCTTCCCGGATTTATCCCTTGAATGTACCAGCTTCTTCGAGCTCGCTATCGGGATTTGGAGTTTCTTGAGCACCGCGGAGGAAATCAGGTTCAGCCGCCCCGCCATTAACTAACATCTTCGTGACCTTGAGGTTGCGGATTGTTGGTGAGACCAACATCGCAAGCACCCGACCGCGGTGACGCGATCAGATGATCCTCAACGCCGAAGACGATGGGCGTGTCTGCCACTTCAGGGCTTGCGCGACTCGACGGACAGCTCCGCCGCAAGGCCATTTCTCGCACCCACCGCTTGAGTTGGCGGTGCGAGGCGTGTAGGAGGCGCCGCTGATGCACAAGACCTCTGCCTTCTCGAAACTCTTGGTCGTCGGGCCTCATCTTCCTCCATTTCATCCTCCTCATCTTCATCCTCATCCTTGTCATGACCCCGGGAGGCTCTGCCCCTTGCCGCGCTTAGCTTTTGCTGTGGCGCCTCCCCGGCGGGAAGCTTTGCCGGATCCTCCGCCACCTCCTCGGGCTCTCTCCTTATCGCGGGCGCCAGATTCGCTTTCGAGCTCCACCATCCGCTCCACTTTCTTGCAGGTTTGGAGATCGTGGCCCTTGGTGCGGTGGATCTTGCAATATCGCTTGTCGGAGCCATCCTGCTTGTCGGCGGCTACGACGGCCTCGCCGGAGTCATCGGCTTTGGCCTTGTCGGAACTGCCTCCATTGCCGGAATGCTCGACAGCTAGCACATCCTTAGCCTTTCTCTTCCTGTTGTTCCACCTCCGGTTCTTCCTTGCCGGGGCGGCATCCTCACTGCCACCCTTCGCTTCCCGCAATCTCTCCGGATTTTTCCTCCTTCTCAGCCCGCGCACACTTGTCGGTCGAGCATAGAGCTCGCCGACATCTCGATCTTGCACATCGCCATCTCCTCCTCATCCCGCGGTTGCGCGACGTTTCGTGGAACGCGCTGATAACCGCGGCGGTGGACGCCTCGAATGTTGCGCCGCACCGGCTGAATCTCTCAGATGTACTTGCGCTAGGGCTCCCCTCCTTCGGACGAGCAAGTGGAGGTCACTTCTTGGCCATGAGGCTTGTGGCCACCCGTGAAGGCGCCGACAAACCGATGGCACAGTCCGCCCATGATGAGATGGAGCCGCCCGGCAAGTGCATGAGCCAAGATCTCGACGTTAGGCTTGAGTACCACGGAAGTAGTTGGCGAGGATCTTCGTCGCGCGCCCGCAGCAGTGCACCGCGATGGTGTAGATGCTGAGGAACTCCGGCGGGTGTATCCTGCCATCATACTTCGCACGCCCGCTTGAAGTTCTTGGTTTTGGGCCACCGACTTGCCGCAGCTCACGGTGAACGCAGGGCAACTCGCCGCAGACGGCAAGTCGCCTGTTCTCCGGTGCGGCGCTGCCGACAAGAGCCCAGCAGGCTGGTCGATTGACGTCGCTTCTCTTCGGCGCCGGCGCGGTGCGAGCATCTTCGTTGCCGCTTCTGGAGGACGGGCGTTGGTCGCGGCGAGTTCGTGGGTCCGACGACGCGGTGGAGTCGGCGTCGGGGTTGGCCCGGCGAGCTGGCGATCTTGGCCTTCAGGGCTGGGAGTGCACGGAGGTGGCACCCCCAGCTGTCTTGTCGGTGTCGGCTTGCGCCTGGGCGCCTTGCTGGAGCCTCGATACGCCTGGCCATCGGGGTTTGTCGCCGTTGGCGAAGCCGATGAGGCTGTATATGGTCATCCTCCGCCGCCGATCTTGTGCGGCGCCGAGGGTAGTCTAGAAGCAGCGGGCCCGCCGCGCTCCTCTCGCTGTCTTGGGTGGCGGTGGCGACGAGCGGCGCGAGGAACGGATGTGCTTGGACTCCCAACCGATTGGGAGGTGCAACACCCCGCCCGGGCGACAGATTTCGCCGCGCCAAAGATGCGGGCGCAGCATGCCGACTCGAAGGCCCCGCGACCCACCAGCTTGGCCTTTGTTCCAGCGCAAGCACGGTGCTAGGAGCACCGGGCGCTGCTGACCTTGCACCTCCCGGAAGGGTGCGGTGTTCGCACGGTCGCCGACGCTATGGGCCTTGTTTTTGATCCGTGACGGCGAGTCGCGACGGATGTGCCCGCCTCGCTGGCGTTCACCCCACCGCACGCTTGCTCGGGCGGTGGTGGCGGAATCGATGTAGATGGGGCGCCACTTCAAGGCTTTTTTCGTGGCATGTTGACGATGACGTTGATGTAGCGCTGGAGACCGGATCGATGCTCACGACCTCGACGCGCCTTTACCGGGCGCGCCAAAGATGTCGGGTCGTGCGCCTCTCAGGGCCTCGAGCACCTATGGGGCACGGGGCCCTTCTAGTCCGGTAAGGAGCGGGGTCGGGCGCAGAGCAGATCGAGGTCGAGCGCTGGGAGACGGCAATTTTACCCAGCTTGGGCTCTCCGGAGAGATAAAACCCCACCGCTGCTTCGGTGGTTGTATTTGATCTTGCTCGAGCGCGAAAGCGTATGGTGGTGCTATGGATGTCGATGGATCGAACCCCCACGCACACATGGGCCTCCTTTTATACTCAAGGGGGCATCCACAGTGGCAGCGAGGGAAGAGGGGTAGAAAGGTAAAATTGTAGGTTGGTACAACAGGACCAACAAAGGACCCCTACCTAACTCGACAAAGAGGGACAAGGGCATTAAATGCCCGTCCGGCCGCCCCAACAAGGCAGTAAGAGTGACCGTTATGAGCCACCGTTGCCACGATGGCGCTCTCTGCCACTCCGCTTGCCACTCGCCCGCATGGCTCAGCGCAGTGTCGCGCCACGTGCCCTCGGACGGCCTCGTGGTGACACGCCGTCGGATGCGCTGGAGTTCGGTGGCGGCCTTGCCGCTGCAAGTGCCTTGCCGCTGCCCTTCTTCTGCAAGCCCGCAAGTTTGCCGGCCGCCGGGCTTTGCCGACGCGGGCGCCGCGCAAGTCTTCCGGTGATGCCTTGGTTGGCCTTCCCGCAAGCTCCTCTTGCCGGGCCTTCGCTTTTGGTTAGTACTTTGTTCTTGAATGGCGAATAGGAAATGGCGGAGGGTCTTGGCGGGCGCCGCAAGCCTTGCCGCTGGTGCTCGATCGCCCGCAGACAAGTTCGGGGTACTAAGGTACCCCTACTTTAGTACACCGACACGATGGCGCGGGCACGGCAACGTCGGCCATGGCGGGAGAGGGCGAGGGAGAGAGGCAGGGCGTATCAGGTGTCTGCGGGGTCGGGGCGGCAACGTGGAGCCTGCCCAGGTGTCCACGGGCGCGGGCGGCAAGCAGGTGGTGCCGTGGCGAGCTCGCGCTCGTCGGCGTCACCTCTGTGCCTGCCTGGCGAGGACGAAGTAGCTGGCTGGCATGGGCCAGCACTGTGCTAGGCCTGCCAGGTGGGCTGCGGCTAGGTAAGTTCCCTCCTTCTCTTTTAAATTTTGTTTTTCTATTTTTCTGTAAGTTTGTGGCTTTATTAAAAATAGTTAGACACCTTCAAAAATCCTGAAAATAATCATAGGCTCTGTTTAGATTAATTCCAACAGCCCACACTTATTTCCAGAATTATTTGAGCATTTAAAATATTTACTAGCATTTAAATGCCCAAATGCAAAGTACATATGATTTAATTCAGTGACCAAATATGTCATGGAAAAATGTGCAACACCTCTGGTTATGGTTTCTAGCATTTTCCAGAAATGATGAACATGTTTGAAAGCCATTTGGATTCACTGAAAATATTTTTAGGTTGAACCTATTTGAATTCTATTTGGTACTAGGGTTTGGACATCCCCATTTGAAGTTTCTATCAAAGTTTAAACATGATGCACACATGAAGTTAGCCTAGTGAAATGCCAGAAGCTAGGGATGTGACACGGCCCCAATATACTGGGACCAGAACAACTTCTCCGTCGAGCTCCCTTCCTCAGCTTGGTAGAACTCTACGGCATCAAAGATGCTGCACGGCAGATCTGTGAATGCTCCTGGAGAGCTCCAAATGCGGGTAAGTAAAAAGAAATTCTCCTTCACATGCTTGCTTTGTATATTGAATGTCTTACCTGCCACAATCTTCTTGGCTGCTTGAACCTCTTGGATGGTCTTTTGGGCTTCAGCTTTGGCATCCTATGCACTCTGGCGGGCCTTCGCAAGCTCGGACTCTTGTGTCTTAGAGTCACGCTCCAAGGACTCGTATTTTTTGACGAAGTCCTGGAGCTCTTGCTGGACCTCGCCAACCCGAGCCTCTTGTTTCTCGCGCTCGGTGAGCTCCTTGGCCCCTTTGTCCTTGGCCTCAGACAACGCCTTCTTAAGGGCTGCCACTTCAGTCGTGGCCCCTATTAAATTCATGATGCTTCTATTAGCGTCAACAATTTTTCCTTTACATGACATACAGACGGGGTATCACTTACCTTTGTTCTCCTCGAGCTGCCTCTTCACGAGGCCGAGCTCTTCCTCGTCCGCCTCGTCCCGCTTCACCGAGACCTCCACAAGATATGCGGCAGCTGCTAGCAAACGCCGCTTATTCACATAGACATAATATGATTAGACTCCTGTGGATGTTATTTGATCCTCTATTCGGCTTTTCTTTCCGAACACCAAACAAAGCGTCAGGGGCTACTGTCTATGCTGGGATATTTTCTCATAATTTAATTACTTACCTCAAAGTCTGTTAGGAGGCTAGCAGACTTTGGTCAATCCGCTTTTGGCGGACCGAACCTTCGCAATCACCGTACTCATAAGAGTACGGTGTTCTTCATCAATGGAAGCGCCCTGAAGCACTTCCCGCAAGTTGTCCGATGCCTCTGGATGGACAGAGGTCATCGGCACATACGGCGCGCCCCCCTTAGCGAGGGGCTGCCTGCCTGAATCCGAAACCACTAGAGGTTCCGGTGCAGTATCCGGCTGGGGGCCAAACTTGTTGCGGCCCCCCTCATCAGAATCCATGGGGGTCTTACCCCCATGTGCCCGGCGTCAGGGATTTCACCTTGGGGCACCTCCAGAACTGTCTCCCCCTGGCCCGGTATCCTCTGAGACAACACCTCGGTGTCGTCCGCGGCCCAGGGGGTGGTGGCCGTCAGGAGTGAATCGCTGTTCATCGCCGACGCGCTCAAAGACCCATCCGAGGAGGATAAGTCGATGCGGGCTTTGGACGGACTGCACGACATATTTAACATGATAAGAAGCAATAAAGCAAAACATACTGGAAGAATTATAGTGTCTGGATACTTACAACTTTGCCAGGGGCTTGTCCCTGGGCAACCACTCCTCGTCGTTGTAGGTAGCTGTTGTGGAGTGGTCCATGGGGAGGGTCTTCCCCTTCTTCGACCCTTCGGCCTCCCCAAACGGGGCGACCTTCCTTTTCTTCTCCCCTGGTTGGGGAGAGGCTTTCCGCTTCCTCCTCCTCGTTTTTGTTGGAGGAGTGCGCCTCGGTGTCTTCGGACGATGAGTCTGACACAACCTTGCGTCGGAGACCTTTCCTGGTCCCCGTGGCCTTCTTCTCCGGTACCTCATAGGGTGCCGGAAGCAGTATCTCCATTAGGAGAGCCGTTGCTGGATCCTCAGGTAGTGGAGCCGGACAGTCGATCCGCTCCACTATCGCTACCCAGTCTTGTCAAATTGGTGCGGAGGCTTAGATCCCTCCCACAAATATATTGGGAAAGGAACATCTTGTAAAATACAAAGAACTTACCAGATTGGCGAGGCGCTTTGCGCTGAGTCCGCGATCCTCGGTGATGGGAGGAGGTACTTCGGCAGCCTTGAACAGCACCTTCCAGACGTCTTTGTGCGTCGTGTTGATGAGCTCTCGCAGTGTCTGGTGTTTGGTCAGATCAAACTCCCACATATTGAATGCCCTTCTTTGACACGGGAGGATCCGACAGAAGATCATAACCTGGACCACGTTGACAAGCTTGATTTTCTTGCTTATCATGTTAATAACACAGTTCTGGAGTTCGGCCAGCTCTGCCGACGCACACCAGGCTAATCCCTTCTCTTTCCAGGAGGTGAGCCGCATGGGGATGCCGGATCGGAATTCGGGGGCCGCTGCCCAGTTGGGGTCGCGCGGCTCGGTGATGTAGAACCACCCCGATTGCCACCCCTTCACGGTCTCCACGTAGGAGCCTTCAACCCAAATGACGTTGGGCATCTTGCCCGCCATGGCGCCTCCGCACTCCGCTTGCTGGCCGACCACTATCTTTGGCTTCACATTGAAGGTCTTCAGCCACAGGCCGAAGTGGGGCTTGATGCAGAGGAAGGCCTCGCACACGACGATAAACACTGAGATGTTGAGGATGAAATTGGGGGCCAGATCGTGGAAATCCAGCCCGTAGTAGAACATGAGCCCGCGGACAAATGGGTGGAGGGGGAATCCCAGTCTGCGGACGAAGTGGGCAATAAATATGACCCTCTCATGGGGTTCTAGAGCAGGCACGATCTGCCCTGCGTCTGGGAGCCGGTGCGCAATGTTCGCGGCCAAGTATCCGGCTTCCCGGAGCTTCGTAATGTCCTCCTCCGTAACGGAGGAGACCATTCACTTGCCTCCCGCGCTGGACATGTTTGAGTGGCTTTGCGGAGAAGGTGAGAACTTGGGCGCTAGAGCTCGAGCGTGCGAGAATGGATGGGCAGGGGAAGAAGAAGGCGTGGGTGAAAAAGTGGAATCCTTATCCCTTTATAAAGGCAGTAGAAACTGTGTGTCTTCCCACTTGCCCCGTAAAATTGCTTATTCCCCAAGCACCGCGATTGATGGCGCGGTTGAGTTACCCACACCCGTATTGATGAGAATCCCGTGATAAGGGGACACGATCTCTGCTTCGACAAGACGTGCCAAGGAAACCACCTCGCAATATGTGCAGTGGCCGGTTGAAAAACGATTCAAATAATGACCGGGCCGTGGCGTGATGTCACGCTATGAAAAGTTGTCAGCAGATTAGATTTGTTGAATAGTGTGCTCTCTACGGTGGTATGTGGAATTTGTTTTGTAGAGCCAGACACGATCCTTGTGTTCAAAATCTTCTATGGAGTATTCGGAGAAGGAACCCGCCTTGCAATGCCGAAGACAATCTGCGTGCTAGACTCATCGTCATTGAAGCCTGGTTCAGGGGCTACTGAGGGAGTCCTGGATTAGGGGTTCCTCGGACAGCCGGACTATATACTTTGGCCGGACTGTTGGACTATGAAGATACAAGATTGAAGACTTCGTCCCATGTCCGGGTGGGACTCTCCTTTGTGTGGAAGGCAAGCTTGGCAATTTGGATATGTAGATCTCCTTCTCTGTAACTGACTCTGTGTAACCCTAGCCCCCTCTGATGTCTATATAAACCAGAGGGTTTAGTCCGTAGGATGACAGACAATCATAATCATAGGCTAGCTTCTAGGGTTTAGCCTCTACGATCTCGTGGTAGATCAACTCTTGTAATACTCATATCATCAAGATCAATCAAGCAGGAAGTAGGCTATTACCTCCATCGAGAGGGCCCGAACCTGGGTAAACATTGTGTCCCCCACCTCCTGTTACCATTAGCCTTAGATGCATAGTTCGGGACCCCCTACCCGAGATCCGCCGGTTTTGACACCGACAGCCGCAATAACCTATTTTTTTAAACTAGGCCACAATAACAACGGGCTACATATTTACTGTAGTGACCATGGGCCTCCTACGGATCGTAGAAACAATGGGCCTTCTACGGGGCGTATCATCAATGGGCCTTCTATGGGCCGTATGATCGATTGGCCAAACATGGGCCAATAACAGACCGCATTATGGTTCGTAAACAGACGAGAGTTGGAATCGTCCGTTCATGGGCCGACCATAATGGGCCGTCATTAATTGTCCATATTTGATGATGCTATGAAAATGTCACAACGGATTAACGGGCCACAAACGGGCCGACTGTAACGACAGGCTGAATTTGGCCCACAAGCAGAAAAGACCAGTAACGGGCTGTAAGTATTTGAATGCTAGAAATGAGCCCAAGAATAAATGGGACCTGAGAAGGCCGAAAGGTAACACAGGCTGGAAACGGCCCAATGGAATAATGGGCCGTTAATGGGTATAAAGCGATACACTGTTCATTACGGTCCAGTTTCACCATGGGTCGTTAATGGGCCAAGAGTTACAAAGGGCCTCATATGGGCCGAAAGACGTCATGGGCCATACATGGGCTGGAAGTTACAATAGGCTGGAATCATATTGGTCGGCCCAGATGACGCTACTGGGCCTAAATTGGATAGGCCGTAACGGGCTGTGACTTAGCGGGCTGTAAATGGGCTATATGCAAACATGCCATTAACAGGCTTTCCGTGGGCCGGTCCGCTACCTTTTGACCAAGTCAAACGGGCCGGCCTTTTCACTAGAGTGGGCCTCTGTTGGGTCGTGCCACGTGTCGATGTGTCATAGGCGCCTTCGGTCCAATGAGTGTATGACATCTGTCCCAACGGTGAGCCGACACGTGGTTCCTCTAACCTTTGAGAATTTTACACGTGGAAAATCCCCATTGGTACGGGCTGTTAACGGGTTATCGGATCCAAACGGGAACCCGATAGCTTAACGGCGACCCGTTATGATGGATGCCACGTGTTGGTCACCCTTGACGAAAGCACTTCTATGACGCGTGATTTATCGTCATGGAAGTGGACACTTCCGTGATGATAATTTTGCTAATATCATGGAACACTTCTATGACAACACATGTATGACAATCTTGATTCTTTCATAATATCGTCATGGATGTACATGCATGACAGGAAACGTGACCTACTGTGACAAACACATATCATCACGGAAGTGTATTTTTTTGTAGTGAGGGGACGGGGTGTCGCCTTAGGACAAAAATCCTAATCAAATAAAAACTTCTATATCTTGATCATTTAAATGCACCATATATCTACTTGAGGCCGCAGATGCCATGAGGAGATCGACAAAGGAATCCTAGTCTAATTAACATAGTTCCCAAGAATCTCCATTCAACCATGTTGTATGCCTTATGCATATGTAGCCTTACAGCACGGTAACAACCTGAGATAGGCTAAATGGTTACCGATGAATAGAATACCCATGTTTGCAACACATCAACTTGAGTAGCACATAGTCATAAACAACAACATATGATCATAATTTATTGTAACAACCTGGATTTTGCCCCTTTTCTTTTTCTTTTGATTTATCTGGTTTTTGCTCTGTTTTTCTTTTTGGAGTGGATCTGTGGCCTTGCCACCTGGGAAATCATCCTCATCCCCCCTCCAAAGTGGCTCATAATTCTCAAAACCTTGCCAAAATCATGTCACTTCACTCCTTGACCAAACCCTAAAATTCTTTTCTAGGGAAAATTCCTTTTTCACCAAACCCTAAATTCCTTTTCTAGGGTTCCTATATTTCTGTCCGTCCAAAAATTCCCAATTAATTCTCATAATTCCTTTGGGTCATATATTGCTCAAATATGCCCAAACATTTCCTTGGTCAGTTCAAAAATAATTCCCCAATATTCCATTTTCTATTCTGCCCTGAATGGCACTTTGTGAAGGAAGTGTCATTTATATTTTCTTAGTGGCTCCCAATATTTTTGGGCATGCTTATATGTTCAAATCATTACCTCATGCACAAGTTCAACTTTATTTTCCTAGCCTATCTTCCTCAATGATTTTTCAAAGTTTCTGTCAGATAGAAGGCTTTGTGAAGGAAGTACTAGCTAGGAGTATCCAAATGAGTTGAACTTTTGCACACTCCTTTATGTGCGCATATTAACCCCCTCCACTCATTTTCAGCCCCATCCAATCATCTATATGAGCACAGAACCGAATCTTTGATTCTGGCAATATTTTCAGGTTGTGAAGCAACTATATTTTATATTTCTTCAAAAATTCTTGTAAATTAGCAGATAATGCTCCTACCCATAAAACATATCTCCACCAAATTTGGCATCATTTCATAGAGCCATTTGATCACCAAAAGTATTCCAAGTTTCTGGATAGAAATGATGTTTGTGAAGCAAGTGCCATTTTGGCTTGTCCATTTGGTATGAGCTTTTTACAGAATCTTTATATGTCCATATAATGAGGATTTGCCAAGTTGCATCCCATTCCATCACTCCAAGTGAGTACATCATCCAAATCAAGTTTCTGGATCAAAAATGCAGTTGCAAAGAAAGCCTAGTAAATATTGGTCCATTTCTTCTCTAAACCTCCAGGAATGTAGTCCTTCATAAGCTAATCATCACAGACAACACCATTTGACCCAATCAGTTTCCTGTTCCTCAGCAGTGCTCGGCCAAGTTTACTGTAGGCCAAGTTTACTGTAGTAAACTTCAGAGGTTGCTTACCATTTAACTAGAGCATATTTCACCAAGCTAACACCTCAGTTACAACCCACCCTGGAAGGATAAGCTCACAGACATAGTTTGCCATCCTCTACAGCCCTCCATGTGCATTAGCCCATGGTGACCGCGCAGCTGGCAAGCTTGTACGCACGCTCTGCGCGTAGTGGCCGCGTCCAGCGCGCCATTTCTGCTTTGTCCACTCCCCTCTCGTCGTCTTCACGCGCGTGACCTTGTCCCTTGTCTTCCTCTCATCGCCGCTATTCCCCTGGACCCCTCTCCCCCTCCATCCACTTCCTCACCAACGCAAGCCGCTGTGCGCCCATAGACGAACAGTGGCGGTTTGGCTCGGAGCTCACCGTCTTCTTCCTCCCTGCACTCCCTTAGCCATCTCTGCCCCCGTAAGCTCTCCTCTGTGCATCCTCCGTCGCCTAACCCTGAGCTCATAAACGCGCACACGCGTCCGCGGTGCCGGACACGTATCCATAGTGACGCCATCTCGGCCTCCTCGCCCGCGCCTATTTAAGCCGTCCCCGACCGCTCCCAACCTCACCAACAGCTCCCTCCCACTCCCAGTAGCGCCCCCGTCCATTCAAACAAGCTCGAGGATGCCTCGAGCCCTCCTCTGGCCGCCATGACCGCCGCCCTCCACCACTCGAATTCGCCTGGGCCCAAGCTCTTCCCCTCCTACAGCCACCACTAGAGGCATCCACCACCACCGCAGACCATCCCCTCCTTCCTCCTTTTCCTCTGGTGGCCTCTCACCATGATCCCCATCTCCGACCGAAGCCTCAGTCCGCCGCGGCCGTAGGTGCGCTCGAGGCAGCCTTTCTCAGGGTTCATGCTACCTCGGGCTAGGTGCGGCCCGATGCACTAAGCTCGCCGGTATGCCGGCCGTCGAGAACGGTGACCGGAGCTACCCGCGGTTGCCGTCGGGTGCCGGCTCTGCCTCAGCCAAGCACGGGCGCGAGCGAGGAGAAGAAGGAGACGACACCCCTCCCCTCCAGTTGGCCGGTGGACCCCAGGGTCCCACCTGGTAGTGGCTCAAGCCACGGCCCCACCCCTACTGACTGGATTAAGTGGAGGCATAAACCCGTGAGTGCGTTTTCTCTTTCAGAAAGCGTCTTTTCCTTCTCCTTCAGCCAAAGTATGCTTCCCTTATCTAAAAGCGTATTTTGTGTCTGTTTCAGCAAGGAATGTGTTTTCCCTAAAGTGAACGTGTATTCTTTAAAGAACACTTTCTGTTTTTCTGTCCAGGCCCAGATTGTGAAGTTTTTATTTACAAAGAGGTCCCTGGCAGAAAAACTATCACAACTTTTCAACTGTAGCTCCAAATCAGGTGAGTCCAAAGCCCACTTCTTCGTTCGTCAAGCCCATTCCGATGGAATCATTTTCACCATGTTTTGACATTTTGAAAATGACCATTTTGCCCCTACCCTTATTCAGCCCCCTCCGAGAGAGGACTGTTTCCGGTGATTCTTTTCGTGGCTTCACCACACTTCTTCCCGATGATTTCTTCCTCCCCAGGATAGCCACAACCACCATTTGCATGATAGCCATGCACTAGCATTGGTTTTCAACTTGAATCTTTAATAACTGTATGTTTGTTTTGCTACTGCTGTCGTTATTTCGATTATGCTTGTGGATTGGTGATTACCGTCATGCTATGTTTTCTTGCCCTCTGCTATCATGTTCTACCTGCTAGTGTTACTTTGTTAGTGGCCATGCTTGGTAGTAGTACATGCTGGGTTGGTCATGTTCTTCGGTGCATGACTGTCATCGGTTACCGAGTACCGATGATATGCATTGTTCCTTGTGGTTAGTTGGTTAAGTGCTTACTCGGTTATGTTATTGATGTGTTTTTGCATGGTACTTATTGTTAATGCTAATGGTCGTGTTATGCTATGAGTAGTGTTGTACTTGTAATATTCATGCTCATCATTATGCCATGCTCAGTTGGATATGATTCATTGTCGATAGGGTTGATAGTTATGTTGTACCCCATGCTTATATCATGCTCATTCATTGTAATTGTATCATGTTAATTTTATCATGGCTCAGCATATTGCATTCAAGTTTAACTAGATTAAATTGAACTTGAACAACTGTTGGCTGAGTCATGGTGCCACCATATCGAGCTGACCAGTGCAACCACATTTGCCTTTATGGGAAGGACCTAACTGGGTCTATTGTCATGCCTCTCACCGGTGCCTTCAAAGAGGAAAGGTTATGGGCGCGCGCTACCCTGATCAGGTAGGCGGACATGAACCTTGTGTGCCTGTTGTTGTTGTATGGATCCTTGTCCCCGTTTGGGACAATTTATGTTTTGCCACGACGGTGGCCGTTGGGTGTAGACACGGGGCCACCCAGGACTTAGCCCAAAGGGGAGTTTGTCGGAGTGGCCGGGAGAGTGTCATGGCAGTAGGACAGTTTTTTTGGAACGTCGTTGGTCCACCCGAATGGGAGTGCGAGGCCATGGGTTCCGTGGTGTGGGTACATTGCGCTACCTCTGCAGAGTGTATATTAATTCTATCAATAGCCATGCCCGCGGATAAGGGTCCAGTTCGTAGTTGGTCACACTGTGGGTCAACAGTACTAATAATAACTTGATTAATAACAACCCTGGTTCAATGATGAGATACGTTGGTTATGTGATCCGTGAATGATCCCCGTTTGGTTACGAGGTAACCCGTTGAGCCAAGAGTGGTTCCGTTTGTGATCCGTGAATGATTACCGTGGTATCAAGGATACCGAGTTGTTGGATATTCATGATGTTGTCCGAGAATCACAGGTAAAAGTCAAGCTCCTTTTGGTCATTTAATGATTACTATGGTATTGTTTATACCAAGCTTGATTTGATCCTGAGATGATCGTGTGATGTCCGAAGTTGGTAAGTGATGCATGTGATGGTTACGAGGTTACCCGAGCAGAATAGGTGGTGCATATAGTGTCATCATGTTGCATGCTAGTATCGTCAGATTTATATGTTCATGCCATGCTCATAATGTTCTAGCTGTATCATGTTCATGTTGTTGATGCCATGTTATTCTGATGATCTCATGATAATCCCTACTTAACCTGTAATTGACATGTTGTTTTTTGTCTTGAATGCTTCTGGTTATTGTGTGCTTGCAAGTACATTCAATGTACTGACCTGGCGTGTCATGCCAGTTTGCAGGTCATTGCCGGATTTGATTGCTTGTTTGTCGTGGATCCCTTGTTTGCGAGCTAGGATAAGCGTTCCAGCCAGAGTCTCTACGGAGTGGAGTTCATCACTGTCGTTGTTGTTCTGCTGCTAGAGTTATTTCGCTGCATCGCGTTGTTCTGCTGCTTGCATAGAGCAACCGTGGCAGGCGTAGTTTCGCCGTGCCGATGTAATCCCTTGTTCCCATATAGACTGTAATAAAGAACTGATTTGTTCTATGCTAAGCAGTGCCGTATTCCAGAAGACTTCTCCATGATCTCTGGGCTGGAGTACGGGGCATTCTGGTTTCTTTGAGCCGGGGTGCCACATTTATAAACAGTGACGCATCATAATAGCAGCACAAACTTATAAACAACAACACATCAAAATAAAAACTCATTCTCATAAATAACAACATCTACTTGTAGACAACATATTTCAAAAAATATATGGGATGCCCACTTGGTACATGGGTATGTGGGTATGGGTTGTACCATCCCATACTCGTACCTGCTCTAATGGATGTGTTTGAAATTTCCCTATCCATATACCCATGGGTAAATTTTAATCCATACCCTTACCCTAATAGGGTTTTTTACTCACTGAGTATGCTGGTAATGGGTACCCATTGCCATCCTGATGTGGCTTGAACTATGCCGGTATTTCCCCAAAGAGGAAGGAATGATGCAACACAACTACGGTAGGTATTTCCCCCAGTTACGAAACCAAGGTATCAACCCAGTAGGAGAACCAAGGAACACTATGTAAACAGTACCTGCACACAAAGAACAAATACTTGCAACCCGACGCGTAAGAGGGGTTGTCAATCCCTCCACGATTAAAAAGAGATAAATTTGTGGTAGAATGGATAAATAGCTCTCGATAAAATGCGAAATAAAATAAGTAATAAAAAAGTGCAGCAAGGTATTTTGGGTTTTTTGGAATAATATATTTGGAAATAAAATCGAATAAAAATAGATCTCAAAGCAAATATGATAAAGAATAGACCCGGGGGCCGTAGATTTCACTAGTGGCTTCTCTCAAGAAAATAGCATATAGTGGGTAAACAAATTATTGTTAGGAAATTGATAGAAGATCGAATAATTATGACGATATCCAAGGCAATAATCAATATATAGGCATCACATCCAAGATTAGTAGACCGACTCCTGCCTGCATCTACTACTATTACTCCACACATCGACCGCTATCCAACATGCATCAAGTTCATGGAGAAACGGAGTAATGCAATAAGAATGCTGACATGATGTAGACGAGATATATTCATGTAGGAATAGACCCCGTCTTGTTATCCTTAATAGCAACGATACATGCGTGTCTCGCTGCCCCTTCTGTCACTGGGAAAGAACACCGCAAGATCGAACTCATCACAAAGCACCTCTTCCCATCAGTGGCGTAGCTAGGGGGTGGACAGGGTGGTCCATGGACCACCCTGAAATTCCCCCATAGCTTGTGTATAGTGTAGTAGAAAATATTTCTTTGAAAATAAAGAAAATTTATACAAATGTTTCTATTACCGGACCACCCTGGCACATCGGGCTGGCTACACCACTGCTTCCCATGGCAAGAAAAATTGATCCAGTTGGCCTAACTAAACCTAATATTTGAAGAAGAAATATGAGGCTATAAATAATCATGCATATAAGAGATCAAAGAAGACTCAAATAATATTCATGGATATAGATCTGATCATAAACTCAAAGTTCATCGGATCCCAACAAACACACCGCAAAAAGAGGTACATCAAATAGATCTCAAAGATACCATTGTATTCAGAATCAAAAAGAGAGAAGAAGCCATCTAGCTACTGCCTACGGACCCGTAGTTCTATGGTGAACTACTCACGCATCATCACAGAGGCACCAATGAGGATGATGAACCCCTCCGTGATGGTGTCTAGATTGAATCTCGTGGTTCTGGAACTTGTGGCAGCTGGAATTATTTTTCATCGACTCCTTTAGGGTTTCTGGAATATTTGGGAATTTATAGGGTAAAGAGGCAATGCAGGGGGGCTCCGTGGGGGGCACAACGCCCCTGGGCGCACCCTGGTCGATTGTGCTCCCCACAGGCCTCCCCTCTGGTTCTTCTTTGGCCCACTGGGTGTCTTCTGATCTAGAAAAATTCTCCAAAAAGTTTCACTATGTTTGGACTCCGTTTGGTACTGATATTCTGCGAAGTAAAAAAAAAGCAAAATATAGCAACTGACACTGGGCACTATGTCAATAGGTTAGTCCCCAAAAGTGATATAAAGTTGCTATAAAATGATTGTAAAACATCCAAGAATGATAATATAACAACATGGAACAATAAAAAATTATCGATACGTTGGAGACGTATCACATCCTACTAACATCTCTTCCCCTTCTCCATGTTCTTTTTATGCATGTTTCCATAGGAAAGCAAGATATTTTGCATTATCTGACACCCGTGGCAACAAAAGCACTTTGCACAAGATGTGATTTCATCACACACTTGTTTTTGCCTGAAATCTATCACCCTGGAAATCACTTGTTAAAGAAAATTACATAAACTAATTAGGCTATATTGAGATATTACCTCAAGGTACTCCACCTTCATAATAAAAACAATAAGCATGCCATTCTACCAAAAAGGTATTGACTTATCATTAACATCATCTTCGATCTCCTTCGTCAAACGTTCACCTAATATATGCCAATTTTTTATAAAGAAAATTGCATGTAGGTCATCCGAACCTGGAGCATTCATGTCTATGATGGAACATAATGCCTCATTAACCTCACCCACAGTGTACAACTTATTAAGGGCATTGTTCATCTCAGACGTGACATGTGTCATAAATTTCTTCAACAATAGTGGATTTGTATCGTCAACCTCAGAGGTAAAGAGACCAACAAAATAGTCTGACGCCATTGGATTTAAGTAAGTGTTGTCCTCAAACCAATTGCCATGTTCATCGCTTAAATGCTCAATATTATTACATTGATGACATGCATTTGTCAAGTTATGGAAATTTGTTGTATTTTTTCCACCAAATTGAAGACAATTAATCCTACTTCGCAACACCCAATGCATCTCCTTTACCTCTAACACACATTTTCAATTCCATGTGCTATCCCCTTTGTCGGGGATATAACCCCACAATATGACCCTCCATACTGAGGTCGGGTCATCCAGGTGGCGGCTGATGAGCAAGACTCGAGATGGGCAATGGCGTAGAGGAAAGAGACTAGCAGGGCGGCTCACCAAGCAGGCCGGCTTGCGCCCCAGCATCCGAAGATGATGACTCTTCGTCTGAAAGTGTAAGCCGCATGGATCTTCCTTACTTAGGAAACAAGACAAGTCAGAAACATACTAGGTCATGGATCGTAGTACGACCCGGACTCTTATAAGCCCTGGATCTCGACTTGTATATAAAGGCTAGTCCTAGAGGCACATAGGTTTGAGGGACAATCGATCAATAGCTAGGTCAAGCGAATCCGCTCCCTTGTAATTGATCATCCAGCAATAATCAAACAAGAAGGAAGTAGGCTATTACCTCGATCATGAGGGGCCGAACCTGGGTAACCCGTGTCTCTCGATTCCAATCAACCTCGACAAGCTAATCACCCGGTTGTGATGGCCTCACGATTATGTCCTCACACTAGGACACATGACGTGACAAAAACATGACACCTTTGCTATCCCAAATTTCCAGACGATAATCTTCTATTGCACCCTTCCTAATTTCTACCCCTTGCAGTCTCTTATTTGTATTTTTTAAAACAAGTTTATCCCATCGGTGCAAGTGTGCATGCACCGTGCAAATATTCCCCCAAGATCAACTTTCTAAACACGAGGCTCGAATTCTCCTAGGCCTCTAAAATGACCTCACTGACGCGGGCCTCTGTTAAACACCTCGCATTAATGAAGCAAATATCCACCCCGTGTGAATCCTACATTTCTTGCACCTCCATATTCATAAGTAGGGCCTCTGGTTCGAGTGACTATACTAAAGATTTTCTAGTATTGCATTAGGAAATTTTGAGTTCCAACCACCAGTAGTTAATGCAGGGCCGAACCTCTCCCTTATAGCTCCTCGCTGCCGAGTAAAATTATTGCCAACATGGATAAAACCAGTTAACTGACAATCTTCAAGAGCTTCTATATATGCTTGCATGTATTCATGTGGTCCTTTTCTATGGACAACTTCCTTGTAATCCATCGTTAGTCTTGTTGTTGAACATTTAGCCGACCATTCATCAAGATGCGTCTCCCATAGAAATAAAACATCCACTCCTCTTTGCTTCTGGACGTCCAAAAGCGCCCTGACTACCATTTCCCACCATAGGCCATGGCATTACCAACTTAAGGTTTTCATTATGCCCGGTCAACCCCCTTGTTCGAGGTCGTTGATATAGTTAGGTTTTCACGATCCACATCCTTCTTCATACATTTTATGTTGCTGCACCTTCCCTAGAGTGCTATTCATCATTTCATTGTTCCTCCCTTTGTTCTCTCCATCTTCAAATTAACCCACAATATGAGCCACCTTTGATGGAACTTCTTTAGACACAATAAGCTTCCTTTTTCGCTCCTCCACAAACGCCAATCTCTTACGACTGAATGAATCCCTATCTAGCATATCCAAATCTTCATACATCCCACAACCACCACCTCTACCATAGCCTTGAGGGGGTAGTCATTATACTTCTGATCGCCAAAGCCGAAGCCTCCTCTTCCATGACCCATGAAGGGTGCATGCTCCCCTGCCATGCCACGTCCAGAACCACGACCACAACCTCTTCCCCTACCTCCATCATCCAACATAAAGTCCCCCATTCTAAATTTGTTTCATCATGCTCCTTAGACCCACATTCTTGATGCTAGTGTCCAACTATACCAGAATTACCACATAAAATAGGTATTTTTTTGTATTTGACTTGATAAAACCCCTTCTTACCACTCTTCGTGATGGAGATGAATCTGTTCAACTCCTTGCTAATCTCCTATCCTACTCAAATTCTTAAAAACTTACCTATGGAACCTCCCGGGAGGTTAATTTTAACGTCAAGAACGGTTTCCATGGCGCGGCAATTTCTTTGATGATAGGGTCATGCAAAGTCTGATAGCTTCAGCTCATGCGCCCAAGCATCCAATTTTTCAAGCACCATAATTCTATGATTCTCAAAATCATAATACTCCTTCATTAGGACGGTCTGGTTCCGGAAAAGGCCAAGGCCCCATATTCATTGCTTATTCCAATCCGCAAAACAACCAAACTAAATAGTAAACAAGTTATCATTGATTTTCCTCCAAGTGACTTACTTGCCGGATTCCATGCTAAATGCGTATCACAGAAAAGAGCATGAGGGTTAAAGCCCTTTCTCGTATCCACCTTGGCTATAGCCAACCACTTAGCTTTCTTGGGCGGTTCCGAGACATCGTTCTCCTAGATGGAGTCGTCAACCTCATCCTCATGGAGATTCAATCTACCAAGAAGATTTCAACTGTTTCTCTTCTCTCTCTCGCTTGCTGACTCGGTTCTTCCTTATCCGACATCACGGACCAAAAACCAGTTACCAACAACCAATCCCTAGGTTTTCACAGGCGTCAAGTCCCGCTAAAAGCGACAACGAACCTCAACGGAGCATCGCCCAGGAACGAAGAAGATCAAATGATCTAGGGGTAGACCGGCGAGGGCTGGGTGGGGTACCGTGCCTGAGGATGAAAACCCTAACCATATAAAAAAAATCTCAGAACCCATAGCCAATTCAGTAATGTTTTGTACTGTTTTGATCTAGGTAGGAAATTGGTTTGCCTCTGATTTACCTGGCCCATGGGAACAAGCCCAACTCAAAAAATGAAAAAAGGAAGCCGGTGGTTTGTTTCTACAGCGAGCGGGAGACAGATGCGCGTTGTAGCAGATGTTGGATGGAATTGAGACGAAGGGGAGGCAAACGATGAAAAGAGGCACAGGATCTGGTGGCCGTAGGAAGTTTAATCATGCGCTCGCGCGGTGACCGGCCCAAATTTGGGCCGGCTGACCGGCGCCTAGCGCTGCCCTGCCCAAAATACAAAGACTCGCCGCCGCGCCTCCAAAAAGCCCCCCACCCCGCTCCGCGTGCGTCCCCCCGGTCTCTCGCATCTCTCCGCTGCGCCGGAACGCAAACCGCACCCTCCGACGTAGGGGATGGACGTAGAAGGAGGAGGAGGAGGGTCCCGAGCGGCGAAACGACGGGGAAGGAGGAGGATCCCGAGCGGCGACCGTGGCTTCTCGTCGGTGGTGAGGCCCTCCGACGAAGGCCGCGGCATAGCGGCCGGGAACAGGCCGCGGAGGGACAGGAGGACGGCGCCGGACACCTACCGCGAGCCCAGCTCCGACGATGAGGTGGGGATCTCTCGTTAATTCTTACGTCGGTTGTACTTGTGCGCTACTTCGTGGTTAACGCGCGCGCCGATCGATTGCTCCGTCTTCGAGGGTTTAGGATTTACTTGTAGCGGCACCCATCGCACTATTTTATTCCATTTCATAATTTTCTTCCGGTCCTTCCCGTTGCTGTTCCTGTTTTTGCGATCGGGCGGAGAAGTTTAGCTGATCTGCGATTCATCTCCCTTTCTTCTTTATTTATTTCTGGACTGGTGTTTTGATTTGGGTTAGATGATAGATCTCACCTCTTGGTGCGGGGATGACCATCTAGGGTTCTACTAGTGTGATGCATTATATCGATTTGCCTTTATATCTGGGCTAAAGATCGTTGTCTTCTTGCCACCTTTTGCAAATATTTGTGATGTTTCCCATTTTGGTCTAGTAGACGCTTTGATGTTCCCTTAGGATGAGCTTTGGTTCACTAATTTCATTTTATTTTTGAGTACACAGCACTTCTGCAGTGCACACGCTAGTAGTCTTCAGCCTTCCGCTGCCGCTTTGGTTGACTAATTTTGTATGTTGCAAATATAGGATGGTGAGGAACCTGTGAATAATCGAGTTGTTCAGCCTCTGAACATACCCAAGAGAAGTGATGCAGGGAAAAAGAGGGGGCCCAGAAATAAGAAATCAGATCAAGATGGCAGCAAGGCCCACTCCCCGGATGGGCAAAACCATGGTGGAGACAATACGGTAAATTGCTTCACATATGTTTCAAATTTTACTTCTGCAATGGTTTTATGGACATTTTATAATTAACAAGACAAAATTTTGACCTTCCTCAGCTATTTCTTTATTTTGTTTTGCAGACTAGCGATGATGAGGATTTCAAGCCTGCAAAGAAACGGCAAAGAAGAGATGCAGCAAAGTGGAAGGGTTCCACCACAAAAAAGTTTAAGGAAGAGGAAGAAGAAAATAAGGTCACATCCTCCAAGAATAAAGTTTCTCATGAAAGATATAACAAGGCAAGCTACTCATTATCTGGCATAAGTTGTTTACGGAATGACTTTACGTATTTATTTTCATGAGCCTAATGACCTCTGTTGTTTCAATAATCTAGAATGGGAAGAAGATGTTGACCGGGGAAAATGCTCGAATGTGCCACCAGTGCCAGAGAAATGACAAGAAGAAGGTGGTCTGGTGTAAGTCATGCAATAACAAGCGATACTGTGGGAAATGCATCAAGAAATGGTGCGTGCATGTGTGGATATGTCTCCATATTGATTTCTGTTAATCGAAGTGCCAACCATTTACTGCTTTCTTCTGCAGTCCAAATTATTACACCTTTTGGTTAATCTGTAATTTTATCGTGTTAATACTGAAATCAACGCGGACATATGTGGACGCGGTGGAAATGTCCGCCTGCATCTCTATATTGCATGCACCGTTGTTTTTATGGTATACAAATGTGTGTACCAGTATCTCACAATTTTGATGTTTATGATTAATACTGTTTTTCCTATCATGGCACAACCAAAACTTTGAAATCTTCCCTTCAAATATTTTTATTCCATTGGTGACTCGCAGAAAACAGTGGCTGTTGGTCTGATGTATTTCATAACACTGCTGTTTTTTGGGCGTGTAGGTATCCCAATTTGACAGAAGATGAATTAGCGGCAAAATGTCCGTACTGTCGCAAGAACTGTAATTGCAAGGCATGCTTACGAATGATAGGAGTTGAAGAGGTTTGCACTTGGCACATACGCTCTTCTTCACAGTATCTTGTTTCATGTTGATTTTGATTGTGTTCAAATGATTCTCTTCTGCTTTTTCCCTCTCAATGATTTGTTTCATTTTTTATGAACCAGCCTCAACAAAAGGAAATTTCTGAAGAAAATCAAATTAGTTATGCATGCCATATCATGCGCTTGTTGCTTCCTTGGCTAGGAGAGCTGCAAAAGGAGCAGATGGAAGAGAAGAAATTAGAGGCCCGTATACTAGGTATGGTGTTCTAGGGACACAACAAGATAGAATTCAATGTTCATGTAGATGTTCATCTTATTCTCAAAAAAAAATGTAGATGTTCATCTGGTTTTGTTTACAGGAGTTTCGATGGATGAAATGAAGTTGGAACAGATCAAGTGTGGCCCTGATGAGCGTATCTATTGGTTAGGATGTTTCCATATTTACTTTCTACATGTGACTGTAGAAAGCATCTGATCCTGTTTCATTCCTCTACTGCAGTAACAGGTGTAGAACTTCTATATTCGATTTTCATAGAAGCTGCAAGCATTGTTTCTATGACATGTGCCTCATCTGCTGCCGGGAGCTTCGCAAAGGTGAGATCCCCGGAGGAGAAGAGGTGGAGAATGTGCAGTATGAGAATAGAGGAAAGGACTATATTTTTGGCAAGAATTTTCATTCAAAGGGTGAGAATCGAAGGGACTCTTTGAGGAGGAAGATGGACTCTCCTACTGATGGTAGCAAATCTTGCTCTCTGCTACTATGGAGAGCAAATAGTGATGGTGGCATACCTTGCCCACCAAAGGAAATGGGGGGCTGTGGTGGTTCTGACTTGGACCTCAAATGCATGTTTCCGGAGAAAATGCATGCTGACTTACAAGAGAGAGCTGACAAAGTTGTGAGGAGTGGAATATTTGAAAAAGCAACATTTAGTAGAAGTGACCAGTGCCCTTGTTTTGATCATTCGGGCACGGTAAGAACTGAGGTAAAGACAGTACGGAAGGCTGCAGATAGGAAGGGCTCAAGTGATAACTACCTATATTGTCCAGTCGCCACTGATCTCGGTGATGATGATCTAATTCACTTCCAGATGCATTGGGCAAAGGGTGAGCCAGTTGTTGTCTCTGATGTTCTTCAATCAACCTCTGGTTTAAGTTGGGCACCGATGGTTATGTGGCGGGCATTGCGTGAAAGAGCCAAGGGCAAGGCAGAAGATGAGAAGTTTGATGTGAGGGTAGTAGATTGCCTTGATTGGTGTGAGGTGCTGAACTCTATCCACATTTTTATTGAATGTCATAGTTGTCGATTTCTTTGATTTTATTTTTAGTAGTAAGCAGTGATTGTGTCTTACTCTTGCCATATTTAGATGATGACAGTTGTTTTGCACTCTTGTGTGCTTGCTCTGATTGCACGTCAGAAGTTCAAGCAGAAATACTCACGTCAGAACTTCAAGCAGAAATACTCACGTCAGAACTTCAAGCAGAAATACTTATGATGATACTTTAGTGATTACTTATAAAATTACAAAACTAATTACATACACGTACTAAGTTCCAGAAGAAATGGTAAATTATGTTTTCCATTTTATAAGGATCATTTTGGTACAGGGGTTTAATCAAGCAATTGGTACTAGAAAAATGACCGTGGTTCCCACACTGTATAATTTGTCAGGAGAGTGAATAGTTAACAAGTCATCAATTTTACATGCATATATCTTATATTTATTTTGAAAGAAAAGTGCAAAAGATGTTGGCCTTATATTTTAAATTGGAAGGGGTACTGGTTTTATGGAATTTTATTGATTCATCAGTGAACTGAATTCCCCATTTTGAATAATGATGTTTACCGAAAAAGGCTTTCGCCACACTTTATATGTGAGTCCCTTTGAATTTCGAAAATTCTGGTTTAATAAATATGCGCTTATTGTGCTATGTTTGATGTTGCAGGGGTCACTTAAAATCCGCGAGTTCTTTAAGGGATATACAAATGGCAGAAGTCATCGCAGGCCTCACTGGCCTGAGATGCTTAAGTTGAAGGACTGGCCTCCTTCTAGTACGTTTGACAAGAGGTTGCCTCGCCATGGTGCTGAATTTATCAGTGCGTTGCCATTTCCTGAGTACACCAATCCAAAATGTGGTCCACTAAATCTTTCGGTCAAGCTTCCTGCTGGTGTCATGAAACCAGATCTTGGGCCGAAAAGTTACATTGCTTATGGATTTTCCGAAGAGTTAGGCCGGGGTGACTCAGTGACCAAGCTTCATTGTGACGTTTCTGATGCGGTATGATGTTATTTTTATAACGATAGAGTTTTTTATTTTTATTTTGCCTCGGATATGGTTAAACTTTTACCATGAAATGCTGGTCTCTACCTTGACGATCTGCATGCCAGTTTGGTTATCTTGATTTCCTAGCAGATTTCCCTGTGCTCTCTCACTGATCGTTGCATAGTTTTTGTTTTCTTATTTGTCTGTTGCTCTGGTTTAAGTGTAACACATATCTAATTTAACCAGGTAAATATCCAAACACACAGTTACGAGGTGCCATGTGAGACATATGATCTTTGTCGGATTAAAAAAGTCCAGGAAAACATGAGAAAGCAAGATCTTCAGGAACTGCGTGGGGATTTGAATTCACGCACTGAGCTTAGGGCACAGCCATCTGTTGATGGATCTTACGAAGCCGTGATGACTTCATGTAGTATGGAAAGTTATAAAGATAGTTCCAATGGTGCGTATCACTACTTGTTTTGGGGAAATTGATTTTAGGTTTTTCTCTCATGTCATGTTTGTGTCTTGCAGGTTTGCACATAAATGCTCCACATCGCGATGCTACAGATGATGTTAAGGATAAAGCGACACCTCATAAATCTGTTACCAAATCCGATGAGATCCGCAACGGAACTCAATTGTACTATCAACGTCGTGCTAACAGAAAGGTGCGTCAAGATAAAGCCAGTGATCCTCCCAAGCCAGTTCCTGGTAAATTTGATGAGATTGCCAAAGGAATTCGTAGAAAGGTGCATCAAAATAAAGCTACTGATCCTCCCAAGCCAGTTCCTGAGAAGACGGAGAAAGATAAAGCTGGTGGTGCTTTGTGGGATATATTCCGAAGAGAGGATTCAGAGAAATTACAAATATATCTACGGAACCATGCCTCGGAGTTTCGCCACATCCACTGCAATCCTGTGAATCAGGTATTTAAAAAAAATCTGTTCCATTCATAGAAGAAGTTACATCTTGTAGTTTTCTTATCCTACATAACATATTTTTATATATTGTGCAGGTTATCCACCCAATTCATGATCAGACATTCTATCTGACAGAAAAACATAAGAAGAAGCTCAAGAAAGAACATGGTTAGTAAACCTTAGGTGTTAAATCTTCCCAAACACTGTGTGCCTCATTAATTGTGATGTCATTTCCTTATGTGTTTGCTTGCCTGCTTTAGGTGTTGAGCCATGGACTTTTGAGCAGAAGCTTGGCGACGCAGTTTTCATTCCTGCCGGGTGTCCTCACCAAGTCAGGAATTTGAAGGTATGAAACCTCACTCTCTTTTGAATTTAGCACGGTTCTCAAGACTGTACCCATTTCCTTCTGTGCAGTCTTGCACCAAGGTTGCGATGGACTTTGTTTCCCCAGAAAATGTGGGTGAGTGTGTTAAGCTGACGGACGAGTTCAGGGCACTTCCATCTGCCCACAAGGCTAAAGAAGATAAGCTAGAGGTTAGCAGCATTTGTTCTCGAAAATCGCGCTTACTACATTGTATTCGAGGAAAATTGATGACTGGTCTGAAGTTGGTTCTGGTTATTTATAGATCAAGAAGATGGCTTTGTATGCGTTTCTCGATGTTCTCGAATTCTTGGGACGTCACGTGGAAGGGTAAGAGACACTAGCCGTAATATTTTGCTTGTCACCGAGCTTTCAGTCAATGTGTTAATTTGGTGTGTGATGTATCAATCAGGGCAAAGAGCGGGGATGTGCAGCCCAACCAGTCCAGCGGTGGTACTGCAGAGGAAAAGCCTAAAAGGAGGGGTACCCGCGCAAGAGGTGGCTCTCGGTCTCGGACGTGACTGGTTTGCCATCAGACTGCTCTCTGGGGCTGTGACTGAAACCATTAGAGCTCCTAGTTCAGTTAGGCATCGTTGGTCAGGGTGTCTATTTTGTAACAAGTGAGTAGATACGGGTAACAATTGACAAGTTGACTGCACATGCCCGTTGGAGTTTCTTTCACTTAGATTTCAGCTGTGCTGTTGATATTCAGAGATGCGATTTATGGTTGTTTCAGACTTGAAATGATGCCTTATTTAACGCCGTGCGCTAACTATGTGATCCCCAATCCTCACAACTTGTTGAATTTGCATAGCAAATCAGTAGGAGCCTCATGCATAATTTAGCAATAAGACTGTACAATCACTGATAAGACGGATCAATCTTATGCTATGCGTGTCAATTTAGAGCAGATAAACATATTATACAATGGATTATCTCAGTGTTATCTCTAACAATAAATTGTTTGCAAGCTATGAAACTGGTGGGGCGATTAACAATCAGTAGTGATTTTTTTATTATTATTATTTATTTATTTTTGAGGAAGCACCGGGGGGACGAGAAGCCCCACCTGAATATATTTGTCATAGCTGCATAGCAGCAGGAAAACCCCCACGGCGCAGGGGAACACAAGAGTTGAGTTTTCAGATTACAGAAGAATCACAGGTTCAGGGATTCTAGGTAGGAGAGGCCCAGGCCAGCATGGCTCCTTATTCATGGTTTTTCAGTCAAAAAGACCAAAGCATAAGATCGGCAGTAGCAGAACGTACAGCAGGGCTGATCGCCGGCCTGTTCCCGACGCCGATGATTCCAGATGGTCCACCGGAGCAGCAGGCGCACTGTGTCCCAGTGCAAGGGCAGGCGGCCGGACCGACGAGATGGAGCTGCAGCTCACACCGTCCCCGACCTCGACGGCGCGCCATAAGTGGGCGACGCGGCAGCAGCAGCAGAGCTCGCACCGGTCCTCATGCCGGATATGTTTCCTGAGCAGGTTCGCCTTTGAGTGGACGCGGTCCGGGGCCACAAGCCACCCGAACAGCCGCACTCGGGGCGGCACGGCGGCCTGCCAGATAGACTCCTGTACAGGACAACGCTCGCTGGTGAAGGTAAGCAGTTTGTACACCTGAGGAGGAAATAGCTTTGCCGTGGATAGACTTGATAAGGGAGCGGTTATTATCCACACCTCAAGATGGCAACGGGGACGAAAACCATTGGGTTTTGTCTTTCCAAACCCACCCCCACGAAAAAAATTGTAAACTTGTTCCCGTCCAGCTAGTTTTCCGCCCGTCCCCTAAACCCATCGGGTTTCGGGGAACCCACACGGAACCCACGAGAAAATCAAAATATTTAAACAAACATAGTGGCTACAAAGGATAACATTTCAGCAGCAGAACAAGCACATTCAGCAGCATAACTTGAACAAATTTCAACAAAAAACAATAGTAGATGGTTCAACAGCTATATAGGGTGTATTTCAGTAGCATGATACCACATTTCAGCAACAAAGATGATCAGATTTCAGCAGCAAAGATGATCAGATTTCAGCCATACATGATTCAACAAGATGTGCAACTATACAAGTTCTAAAATAGAATTCTTGGTTCACAAATCACGAGCACAAACGAGATGAAATGGTCCAATACATAAGTTCTAAAATAGAATTTATAGTTCACAAATCACTTTAAAGTTGGAATCATCATGGCATCTTTCACATCTTCAAGCTTCCAAAAGATCATCTTCAAATCTTCCAATGCCAAAATAAAAGTTCCAAGTCCCAGGGAAGATCAAAATTCACAAATCAAGGTTTGGCCTCGACGCTGGGGGGGGGGGGGCTCGGTCGCATTGGGTTGGGCCGGATCAGTGCTTGGTAAAAAAAATGTAATTTCACAGGTATTGCCGGGTTTTGGGTTCAAGGACTACCGAAACGGGTGTAAACCAGCGAAACGCGTTGGGTTGTATAATGGCCCAACAACAGCCCCGCGGGGATGAAACAATGCCCACCCCCATCCCCTAATAGGGTAAAAACCCACGGGGACGCAGGTTTCAGGGCCCCATTGCCATCTTGATCCACATCGGCCGTCAGGTTGGGCAAGCAGCTGGGGAGTGTGGTCAGCTCTTGGCCGGCCACGGCCAAAAGGCGAGGAACACAGATCCCATCCTGGCACACAGAAGCAACAGTGGCACCGGCTTCAGAAGCATGGAAGAAAAGTGCCTGTTGAGAGGGCCTCCCTCCGCACACCAGCTATCAACCCAGAATATTGTCCAAGCACCATCTCCGGGTGCGAACGCAAGATAGGTCGCGGTAGAGAGGGAGCAGGGTCGTGAGCGCCTTCCAAACGGTCGACGCGAGGGCGCGCTTGTCATCCACGTTGTGGTATTCTCGCTAGAGCCACACCGCCCAGGCCGAGCTCCGCGGCTGGTGTAGCCGATGTAGATGTTTGACAAGCAGGCGGGTATTGTGGGCTGCCAGGTCGCACACCCCAAGACCAGTAGTGATTCTTTCTTGATAGGGAACATAAAGGTAATGTGTTCATTATATAAGATTTACATGGGTATGACATATATTGTACCATTTGTATCACAAAGTCACTACCGAATTGAACCGTGCAATAATTCGAACAAGCCAAAACGTGTACATAACTGCGATGAAAATGCAAACACAACACATTCTCATTTGGGGTGGAGGTTGACATAATCACCAGGACCATAAACCTCCGACAACTCTGCGAAAAAGCCTTTCTTCCTTCTAGGATTGCACCCCATATCCTTGCATAGTTGGTCGTTGTACCAAATGTTAAGGATTCCAATGCAGGACCTACGGAAGTAGCCACGAGAATAGCGCTTCATGAACTTGTCCCACTCAAGGACATCCCTTTGCATTGCTTGAATAGATGGTAACCTAAAGCCACCATCCATGAAGTGTGTTAGCCACTTGACCCGAAGTTCTGTTGTGTACAGGTTTGCTAAGCTCTCTGAATATCCGATGACTGCGAGCTGCGGAATCTTAGGATGGATGCATTCCCTAAATACCAAAGAAGCGAACAAACCATTATAAATCCGAAACTCTTAAGTGATTAATATATAGAGAGAAATGTTAATGTGGTAAATAAACCTGTAAAGAGGCACAGTTGTGGATGTTGATCCAACCGCAATCTTCTGAAAGTATTCTGATGTGAACATATCCTTGATCTTCTGATCTCCGTTGAATCCAGTTCCAAAGATCACTATATCACTTTTTGTCGGTGAAGATTCACCTTCAAGAAGCACACCTTCCTTGCAAAAACTAAAGGTCTTGGTCTTCTTCAGAACAATGCTACCTTCCTCTAGTCTCTTGTAGTGATCTTTGGGCGTGATGGCAATCAAGCATGTCACCAACGCCTCGAAAAGGCTATGGTCAGGTACCATGTCATACTTCTTCATTGGAATGGAGTAGTAGCTCTCAGCGAACTTTGAAAATATCCACCGCTGCTCACAGACAACATCTAAGAATTTAGTTGGAAAAAAATGCATAGGTTGAATTCAAATAAGAGTGACATGTTCAGTTGCACTACCAATGGAGTCAAGGTGGTGGCCAAGAGGCTCAGGAGGAAACCTTCACCGGGCTTGTGAATAAGGAGTTCAGAGAAGCGGTTCAGATACAACTTTGATATGTGGACACCCCAAGCGTAGTAGTCGGGTATGATCCAATGCTTTGTTCGGACTATCATCTTACACGGTTGCTCCGTGCCTACGGTACCGAGAAGTACATTAAAATTCGTAAAGAACATAATCAATGTTTAGTTAAAGAAATGAAAAGGCTTAATTTGCAAACTCGTACCATTCACTTCTGCACATTCAGCAGCAATGTCGAGTGCTGATTTTAGGTACCCAACCACGGTCACACGCTTGCCTGCGATCATCTCCTTAGCTTTCGTGCTGCCCATTTTGGAATAGTCCATTGAGTGGATCACCTTCCCATCAAATGCTTCTGGACCTCTTCCGAGGGGAAACTCCGGTACGTTGGGCACACCACTGAACCTCCCAATGCAAAGGACCACAAAATCTACAACGTGTGTCTAGAGAAGAGAAAATATTAGGGAACGGTGTAAATCTAATAACTTTCTTTTTTTTACTATACTAGGGTGGGTCACATAATTACAGTATTATATACTCAAAAACCAAGAGACTAGATTAATTCTGTATATGATTACACTTTGATGTTCAGAGAGTTTGGATCTAGAACTAAGATTATCTATAAATACGTCACCAAGACCCCAACTGTAAGCGTATGTTTGTAGTTTGTCTTGATTGTTGAATTCCTTGACAGGTGGCATGCTGAATGCTATTTGTTTTTGTCGGACTCGCCGTTTTTAAATCGTGTGATAAATTGTCATTTTCAACTCGATCTAGTTGTACATCATCAGATCTAAAATCGCACAAAATAATAGTACTAATATTGTGCAACTCTAAATCTAGAACACGGAAAATTACCATGATTTCTGACATTCAGCTATCTACTACTCCGTGAAGAACCAACAACAATTAGGATCCTATAAGCCGAGAACTACAAGTTTTCAGATTTGTACCTACGTGAACCAAATTCTTACCTCGACACCACGCGGTCAGAGTGGTAAGCAATTGCAAACCAACCTCAAAAAAAAAAAAAAAACTTACCTCGACGTGGTCATCGCCGCTGGCCACCTTGAGTCGCCACTCGCCAGAGCCAGAGCCGAACGCCTCGCCGCTCCCGCCCCACTCCTCCCAAGCCGCCAGCTTCTCCTCACTGACGCCAACGTACTCCATGCCGAGCACCCGGTGGCCGAACCTGACGCAGTCGAGCACGCCGAAGTGGCGCGCGTAGGCGTCGAGGTAGTCCATGACCTGGCGGTGGTCCGGGAAGACCTCAGTCACGGACTCCGGCCACGGGAAGTCAGAGTACTGGTACATGGGCCGCGGCGTCTGCAGCGCGGTGCATTCCGGCGGGTGCGCCCACACGCCGCCCAGGACGGTGTCGGCCTCGAGCACGACCGGCCGGCAGCCGCGCTCCAGCAGGTGCTTGCACGCCGCCAGGCCGCTCACGCCGGCGCCGACGATGGCTACACGCTTTGTTTCCATTGATTCTCTTGGTCCGTATACGAGCAAGAAGAAGGGAGGTGACTGGCTGAGGGCGGTCTCGGTTTTTGATACGCGAGGCGGGGTACTTATAGGTGGCCAGAGACAGAGAGCACGTCTTACTACTCTGTGTCTAATATTTCTTTTATATATATGGATGTCGTCTCACCAGCTGGGGCGGTTGTAGATAAGTTGCAGAAAACCTCATTATATGTTATCTATGCTATTTTAGGAGATGACCATCACTGCATGTTATGCGGGCGTCCAACGTCCAAATTAATTTATCAGAGGCACATCTCTGCATGTTATTTTGTTTATACGCGCGCCCAAAGTCCAAACTTCTGGGGGCTCTGGCTAAGCAGAAGGCCAGATAATAAGTAAATAACATGCATCTCACCCCGAACATGGAGTTTCTACACTCGAGTGCATATGCAACCGGGCGAACAATAACATCGAAACAAATGGGAAAAAACTTCAAAAAGAAACTAAAAAAATTGAGACAAAAATTGTTGAATGTCTGCCTCAATATGCAAAATTTCGTGGCGCAAGAACATTGGCGGAGGTCTGACAAAGAAAACAAAAATGGTGTTCCAAGAAGAACTTTTTAAAGCATTTTGGGACATTGATTTTGGGTTTTTGTATAGACACGATTGTTTTTTCATCACAATACTTTGCAAGTTGGTAAAACTTTCAAAAAAACATTCTCACAAAATAATCAATATTTTCCTATTTCTAAAAATTTACTTTTCATCCCAGCTGCATATGCACCAGAGAACATAACAACACTTCTGCACCTCACACCATCTTTTTGGCAAGTCGTCTAACTTGCAATTTGGGGGTAATAGATTCTACATTTTGTCTTTATTGATATTACCTTTTTATTATTTTTCACCATAGATTGGTGCTTTACTCCACATTTCAACATTTTTTCATGGACTGCGGACTTTAGTCCAGTTTCGGGACTCGTGTCCTGGCCACAAATGGTTTGGAAACTTTTTATAATTAATAACCATGGTTCAAAAAACCTTAATAACCAGAACCGATGTGCCTGAAAAAAAACTCACTTTTTGAACTCTGTATTGGGTTATACTTTGCAAGCAAAAAACAACTATGTTCAATATTATAGTGCTATTGAATCTCGTGACCCCCCCTCCTCCCGCGAGCGTCCCGGAGGCTAACCCTAGCACTGATGCCTCCCTCCTCCTCGCCGCCAAGGGCGCAAGCGGTGAAGTTTAGTCGCTGCGCCGGGCGGGGCCCTTTGTTTCTTGCGCTGGGTGCGGGTGGGCGGATCTCGCGTGCCGGGATACGACGCTAGATGCCGGGTACGGCAGCGGGCGCCACTCCAAAGCTAGTTGACGACGATAGCGTGGTGGCGGTGCGACGGGTGGCATGGTGATGGTGCACGCCATAGAGTGGTGACGGCGGCGACTGCTTCGTCGCGGCATGTCCGGATCCGCTTCGGGCGTTGCGGGTAGCGGGCGGCCTTCCTTGTCGTGGCTCACTATTGGGTAGGTGGCACGGCAGCGGTGGATGTGTGCGGTCTGAAAGCACAAGTGCTCCCTAGGTGGTTTTGGTAATTAATGTCAACATATCTCTTGTTGGACTAACACTTTTATCTAGTATGTTTCAAATAAGTTCAACATTGGAGTGGCATGGACTAAAGGATGTGGGAACTCCTTCAAGATGCTAAGGACAAAGGATTGGCCCAAGCTTCAAGCTCAAGACTCTTCATTTTACATTTTAGTGATTCAAGATCACATTGAGTCTATAGGAAAAGTCAATACTATCAAGGAGGGATGAGGTGTTGCTTAATGAGTTTCTTGCTCCACAGTGCTTAGTGATATGCTCAAAACCCTCAACTACTTTCCCACTTCCACACATATGACCTAAACCTAAAGCCAAAATCGGTCACACCGATTCTTTCTGTCCGGCGCCACCGAGTTCTAATGTCATAGCCACTGCCACAAACCCTAGGCAAATCGATCTCACCGATAGGGATCTCGATCTCACCGAGATGGGATTGTAATCTCTCTGTGTATGTCCATTACCAAAATCGGTCTCACCGAGTTTGAGCAATCGGTACTACCGAGATTACAATGCAAACTTCCTGGTTGACTCATTACCAAAATCGGTCCCACCGAGTTTGTGTAATCGGTCCAACCGAGTTTGCCTGACCAACTCTCTGGTTAGCTAATTACCAAAATCGGTCCAACCGAGTTTGTCTAATCGGTCTCACCGAGATTACGTTATTCCCTAACCCTAACCAAATCGGTCTTACCGAGTTGCATGTCGGTCCCACCGAAAATCCTAACGGTCACTAGGTTTACTAAATCGGTCCGACCGAGTCTGTTGAATCAGTCCCACCGAGTTTGGTAAATTGTGTGTAACGGTTAGATTTTGTGTGGAGGCTATATATACCCCTCCACGTCCTCTTCATTCGTGGAGAGAGCCATCAGAACAAACCTACACTTTCAACTTACCATTTCTGAGAGAGATCTACCTACTCATGTGTTGAGGCCAAGATATTCCATTCCTACCATATGAATCTTGATCTCTAGCCTTCCCCAAGTTGCTTTACACTCAAATCTTATTTCCACCAGATCCAAATCCTATGAGAGAGAGTTGAGTGTTGGGGAGACTATCATTTGAAGCACAAGAGCAAGGAGTTCATCATCAACGCATCATTTGTTACTTCTTGGAGAATGGTGTCTCCTAGATTGGCTAGGTGTCACTTGGGAGCCTCCGACAAGATTGTGGAGTTGAACCAAGGAGTTTGTAAGGGCGAGGAGATCGCCTACGTCGTGAAGATCTACCGCTAGTGAGGCAAGTCCTTCGTGGGCGACGGCCATGGTGGTATAGACAAGGTTGCTTCTTCGTGGACCCTTCGTGGGTGGAGCCCTCTGTGGACTTGCGCAACCGTTACCCTTCGTGGGTTGAAGTCTCCATCAACGTGGATGTATGATAGCACCACCTATCGGAACCACGCCAAAAACATCAGTGTCTCCAATTGTGTTTGAATCCTCCAAAACCCCTCCCTTTACATTCTTGCAAGTTGCATGCTTTACTTTCCGCTGCTCATATACTCTTTGCATGCTTGCTTGCTATGTATTGTGAATGTTAAACTTGTGCCTAAACTCCACTTAAACTTAAAGATCTTAAAAACTGCAACTTTGGTACTTAGTGTCTAATCACCCCCTCTAGACACCTCTTCTCAAGGTCCTACAAGTGGTATCAGAGCATTGGTCTCCATTGCCTTGGTTTAATCACCGTTGGAGGAAGATGGATGAGTCTACTTTGGGGAGTCTTAGACATAGAGTGCCTATTCTTGACGGAGAGTATTTTCATGAGTGAAAAAATGAGATGCTTGTAATTTTCAATCAATATCATTTGAACAAGTACATTGCTAGCCCTTGTGCACCTCATGTTGATCCTATGCATCCTACCCTTGATGAGTCTATTGACATGATTAGGAATCTTAGAACTGCCGAACTTATCATTAGAGGATTGCCTAGAAACTTGATTGGATGTTTGCCTACTCTTAAGTGTGCCTACACTATATGGAAATTTCTTGAGGAACGCTTTCCAAATTATTCCTTGAAAAATCTTGATGAAATTCTCCATAAGTCTATTGCCTTGAGTAAGATGAATACTAGTGATCCTATGTTTGGTGATCGTCTATTTGAGCTTACAAACCTTATGCGTGCCAAAGGAAATGTTGGAATTATTAGTGATATTATTTCCGAAGCTTTAAAAATTCATAAGCAAGATCATTGTCAAACTCACTCTAACGAATCACCCTCTGTAGGATTTGATCCACCACATGACGATGTTGAACATGGATACTATGATGAGGATGATGATAGTGACTTCGATCTTGATGATGCAATGAGACACTTTGGTCTTATGGCAGATCTTCGGGGATATATGTCAGGAGGAAAGGAATGGGTTCTTGATAGTGGATGTATCGATCACATGACCGGAGATAAAGACATGTTTCGTGAGCTTGCTGAAAATGATAGTTCTCGAAAGTATGTCACTTTCGGTGACAACTCAAAGGGTAAGGTGGTTGGCCTTGGTAAGGTGGCTATATCACATGATAGCTCCATACAAAATGTCATGCTCGTTGAATCTCTTGGATACAACTTACTCTCAGTATCTAGACTTGCTGATTTTGGTTTCAATGTCTTATTTACTGAAGTTGATTGCCAAGTGTTTCGTCGAGACAATCATAAAATGGTCTTTACCGGTGTGCATAGAGGTGATCTATACATTGTTGATTTCACTAAAAAGGCTCAACCTAAAACTTGCTTCATTGCCAAATCCTCAAAAGGTTGGTTATGGCATAGACGATTAGGTCATGTTGGTATGCGAAACCTTGACAAGCTTATTAAGGGAAATCATATCCTTGGAGTTAATGATGTCATATTTGATAAGGATAGACTTTGCAAAGGCTTGTCAAGCAGTAAACAGGTTGGAGGAAGGCATCCCGTGAAGAACATCATGACCACAAGGAGGCCACTCGAGCTACTTCACATGGATCTTTTTGGTCCCAACTCTTACAAGAGTCTCGGTGGAAATTCTTTTGGTCTAGTTATACTTGATGATCTTTCCAGATTTACGTGGGTGTTCTTTCTCGATGATAAATCGCAGGTTCAAAAGATCTTCAAAAACTTCGCTAGGAAGGCCCAAAATCAATTTGAAGTGAAGATCAAGAAGGTTCGCAGCGACAACGGAACGGAGTTCAAGAACGCAAATGTGGACACCTTTCTTGACGAAGAAGGGATTTCACATGAGTTCTCGGCTATGTACACACCTCAACAAAATGGAGTTGTTGAGAGGAAGAACCGGACGCTCATCGAAATGGCGAGAACAATGCTTGATGAGTACAAGACGCCGAAGCACTTTTGGGCAGAAGTGGTTGAGACAGCTTGTCATGCAACAAATCGCTTGTATCTTCACAAGCTACTCGGCAAGACGACATACGAGCTCCTCACCGGTAACAAACCCCAAGTTGGATACTTTCGAGTATTCTGCTCAAAGTGCTACATTCTCGATAAGCATCGTTGTTCAAAATTTGCTCCTAAGTCTCATGAAGGTTTCCTGCTAGGTTATGGCTCAAACTCTCACACTTACCGTGTCTACAACAATTTCACCCGAAAGGTTGAAGAGACAGTAGATGTGAAGTTTGATGAATCTAACGGCTCGCAAGTAGAGCAATTGCCAATTGATGTAGGAGACAAAGATCCTTCGGAAGCAATCCAAGACTTGTCTAGTGGCAAGGTCCATCCAACGAAGGTGAAGGAGAGTACCTCGTCCGTCCAAGTGGAAGCTTCTACTTCACGACAAAGTGAACCAAGAGTTGATACGGAAGCATCCACAAGAGGGACACACCAAGATGAAGAAAACGAGGAAGTGCATCAAGGTGAACGTCAACAACCTCCTTCTCCACCACGACAAGAGAACGACAACGCCAACAATGAAGAAGGCCAAGAAGAAGAACAATATGAAGAAGAAGTTCAACCAAGAACCAAGCAAAAGCTTTCACGAGTTCGAGCAAGAATTGCTAAAGACCATCCCGTCGAGCAAATCTACAATGATATTCAAACTAGGAGAATCACTCGCTCTAAAACTCATTTAGCTAACTTTTGTGAAAACTATTCTTTCATCTCTAGCATTGAACCTATGAAGGTCGAAGAAGCATTGGAAGATCCGGATTGGATAAATGCTATGCATGAAGAGCTACACAACTTTGAAAGGAACTAAGTGTGGACATTGGTTGAGAAGCCCGACAACAACCACAACGTCATCGGTACCAAATGGGTGTTTCGCAACAAGCAAGATGAAGATGGACAAGTAGTTCGCAACAAAGCACGTCTCGTCGCCCAAGGTTACACACAAGTCGAAGGTATGGACTATGGTGAGACTTATGCTCCCGTTGCTAGACTTGAGTCCATTCGCATCTTACTTGCCTATGATAATCATCATGATATCACCTTGTACCAAATGGACGTTAAAAGTGCTTTTCTAAATGGTGAAATAGAGGAGGAAGTTTATGTTAAGCAACCTCCCGGCTTTGTCAATCCTAGAAACCCAATCATGTTTACAAACTTCACAAAGCCCTTTATGGTCTTAGACAAGCTCCTAGAGCATGGTATAAATGCTTGACCAAGTTCCTTATTGAAAAAGGCTTTGAAATTGGGAAAATTGATTCTACTCTTTTTACTAAAAGGGTTAATGGAGAACTATTTGTGTGCCAAATCTATGTTGATGATATTATATTTGGTTCAACTAACCCTCATTTTAGTGAAAAGTTTGGGAAGCTAATGTCGGAGAAGTTTGAGATGTCTATGATGAGTGAACTCAAATTCTTTCTTGGGTTGCAAATCAAGCAAACTATGGAAGGTACCTTTGTTTCTCAAACGAAGTACACCAAGGACTTATTCAAGAAGTTCAATATGCAAGAATGCAAAGGTATTACTACACCCATGCCTACTAGTGGACATCTTGACTTGACCAAAGATGGTGAACCGGTTGATCAAAAGGTTTATCGCTCTATGATTGGTTCATTGTTATATCTATGTGATTCGCGTCCCGATATCATGCTAAGTGTGTGCATGTGTGCACGATATCAAGCTGCTCCTAAAGAATGTCATCTTAAGGCCGTGAAAAGGATAGTGAGATACTTAATCCATACACCAAATTTTGGCATTTGGTATCCTAAGAGGGCCTCTTTCGATCTTGTTGGCTACTCCGACTCGGACTATGCCGGAGACAAGGTTGATAGAAAGTCCACTTAGGGTACTTGTCAATTTCTTGGTAGATCACTTGTGTCTTGGTCCTCCAAGAAACAAAACTCGGTATCCTTATCCACCGCCGAAGCGGAATACATTGCCGCTGGTTCATGTTGTGCTCAATTACATTGGATGACCCAAACTCTTAAAGATTATGGGAGATATGTGAGACATGTTCCATTGCTTTGTGACAATGAAAGTGCTATCAAAATTGGTCATAATCCCGTACAACATTCTCGAACTAAGCATATTGAAGTTCGTCATCATTTCATTCGAGATCATGTTGCTAAGGGTGACATTGATCTTAAGCATGTTCACACCGAAAAGCAACTAGCGGATATATTCACTAAACCTCTTGATGAGAAAGTGTTTTGCAGGTTAAGAGGAGAGTTGAACATCATTGATTCTTCAAACTTGGAGTAGAAACTCCATTGGATACATGCAAGACATGAGCTTATGACTAATCCTTAATATTTCTCTTATGATGAAAATCTTATGTCTTGGATATATTTGCAACTTGCATGTTATCTAACCCATGTAGGTACTTGGTTGAATCAAATTCCATGAGATTGTAATCTACTCACATCTTGAGCAATCTCTACATCACCAAGTTTCTACACTATGGTGGTTGAACACAAGGAAGCACGGAACCATTCAAAAATATCCTTTGACAAATTCTATGTTGAGCTTCATGATTGTCATTTTTGGATACATAAGTGCTCTTCCTTGCAAGAACTAACCCATGTAGGAAGATGGACTCAAATTCCAAGTGGTGCTCCCAACTCTTGATGAGCTACATCAACCTTGAGCAACCCACACAAGTTCAACTACATGGACAACACCACCAACCAAGGTATGTTATTCCATCTTAGAGAAGCTTTACTCCAAGTCATGAGCTAAAGCAACTCTACAAGATGTGAATACATCAAGATGCTTAAACAAAAATGGCAACCCCATTTTGAGCTTAAACGATGAGTATGACCTATGATCAAGTGATCTCACTTGACACCTAAGTCAATATACTCTAACATAGGTGACTTTGTCGCCGACCATCTCTAGATGAAGTTCTCTTGTGTTCTTTTCTGTGTTTTTGCATTTGACTCATGCATATCTGCTTCCCCTTTCAAAAAAAACTTTATTTAGATTTCCTTCTGTTTGCTCTGCATTTTTCTACATCCAATTCATTGCATATCTTTCAGTAAATTCCTTGCAAATCTTTGTGAGAACTTATTAGTCTAGTGAGCTACGGTGACAAGTGTTTTCTCTGCGATGAACTCGGTTCCACCGATTTGTTGTTTTTGGTCCAACCAAATTCTTTCGGTACAACCGAAGCATACCACTCGGTGCCACCGATTTCACAATAGGAAAAATAGTTTGCCACTTATTCCTTGATTCCTTTGATCCAGCTCCCCTCAATGAATCTTGTCCTCTACCAGCATCACATTTTTATCATTGCTTTGTGCTGTGACTCAAGGACCAAACCCATTCGACAGATTCCAGAAAACCCTTCTTGGAAATTGATGTCAAAGGGGGAGAGAGAGATCACATCAAAGCTTATCATTTAGAGAGAGATCACATCAAAGCTTATCATTTAGAGAGAGATCACATCAGAGTAAGAGTATATCACCTCCTCAGGGGAGAGAGATCCTCAGGGGGAGAGAATACTTAAGTAGAAAGTATTTCTCAAGGATCCCAGATGCTTGGTGTTCAAGAGGAGAGATGCCACATGTCTTCTTGAGGGGAGAGACATGTTCATATGATCTACTGTGCTTATTTGCATTAGTTTGCATTAGCTCTGTTCATTTATATCGTTCAACTCTGATTTTCTGTTCCCTATCTTCTCCCAGTATCCTATGCTAGATTCAGGGGGAGTAAGACTACTAAGGGAAAGAAATCATTTAAATTCATTGCATATCTTTACTCTTGGGGACATGTCTAATCCAATGTAGTACTTAGTACTCACTCTCTACATGTCATCCCAGTCTTGGTATTCTTGTGGTTTGTTCTGTTTTCTCTGGCTAGTAGATGTACCCGTGTTATCTAACCTTGTTTGCGCAGGTTCATTCCATCCTAAGCCAACTCAAGACTACAAGGTAAGTATACGCATCACAATCATGTGTATGAGGAATTCTTGCGGATGTACATACTGTTTGCAAGAAGGACTCATGAGCATGAAGGTATTTTCTTTAATATTCTTTGCTCTGATGCATATGGCCAAGATACATGTAACACATTGCCTACTCTATCATGGTTATGCTCTCACATGCTTCTATATTCCATATTCACATGATTGCATATATGTAGGGGGAGCCTATGCTTGTTACATGTCTTTCCAAAGCTTTACTTGCTATTCTTTATATCTTTATCTAAAGCTTTGATGTATGTTGTCATCAATTACCAAAAAGGGGGAGATTGAAAGCACAAGTGCTCCCTAGGTGGTTTTGGTAATTAATGTCAACATATCTCTTGTTGGACTAACACTTTTATCTAGTATGTTTCAGATAAGTTCAACATTGGAGTGGCATGGACTAAAGGATGTGGGAACTCCTTCAAGATGATAAGGACAAAGGATTGGCTCAAGCTTCAAGCTCAAGACTCTTCATTTTACATTTTAGTGATCCAAGATCACATTGAGTCTATAGGAAAAGCCAATACTACCAAGGAGGGATGAGGTGTTGCTTAATGAGTTTCTTGCTCCACAGTGCTTAGTGATATGCTCCAAAACCCTCAACTACTTTCCCACTTCCACACATATGACCTAAACCTAAAGCCAAAATCGGTCACACCAATTCTTTCTACTCGGCGCCACCGAGTTCTAATGTCATAGCCACTGCCACAAACCCTAGGCAAATCGGTCTCACCGATAGGGATCTCGGTCTCACCGAGATGGGATTGTAATCTCTCTGTTTATGTCCATTACCAAAACCGGCCTCACCGAGTTTGAGCAATCGGTACTACCAAGATTACAATGCAAACTTCTTGGTTGACTCATTACCAAAATCGGTCCCACCGAGTTTGTGTAATCGGTCCAACCGAGTTTGCCTGACCAACTCTCTGGTTAGCTAATTACCAAAATCGGTCCAACCGGGTTTGTGTAATCGGTCTCACCGAGATTACGTTATGCCCTAACCCTAACCAAATCGGTCTTACCGAGTTGCATGTCGGTCCCACCAAAAATCCTAACGCTCACTAGGTTTACTAAATCGGTCCGACCGAGTCTGTTGAATCGGTCCCACCGAGTTTGGTAAATTGTGTGTAATGGTTAGATTTTGTGTGGAGGCTATATATACCCCTCCACCTCCTCTTCATTCATGGAGAGAGCCATCAGAACAAACCTACACTTCCAACTTACCATTTCTAAGAGAGAACTACCTACTCATGTGTTGAGGCCAAGATATTCCATTCCTACCATATGAATCTTGATCTCTAGCCTTCCCCAAGTTGCTTTCCACTCAAATCTTCTTTCCACCAGATCCAAATCCTATGAGAGAGAGCTGAGTGTTGGGGAGACTATCATTTGAAGCACAAGAGCAAGGAGTTCATCATCAATGCACCATTTGTTACTTCTTGGAGAGTGGTGTCTCCTAGATTGGCTAGGTGTCACTTGGGAGCCTCCGACAAGATTGTGGAGTTGAACCAAGGAGTTTGTAAGGGCAAGGAGATCGCCTACTTCGTGAAGATCTACCGCTAGTGAGGCAAGTCCTTCGTGGGCGACGACCATGGTGGGATAGACAAGATTGCTTCTTCGTGGACCCTTCATGGGTGGAGCCCTCCGTGGACTCGTGCAACCGTTACCCTTCGTGGGTTGAAGTCTCCATCAACGTGGATGTACGGTAGCACCACCTATCGGAACCACGCCAAAAACATCCGTGTCTCCAATTGCGTTTGAATCCTCCAAAACCCTTCCCTTTACATTGTTGCAAGTTGCATGCTTTACTTTCTTCTGCTCATATACTCTTTGCATGCTTGCTTGCTATGTATTGTGAATGTTAAACTTGTGCCTAAACTCCACTTAAACTTAAAGATCTTAAAAACTGCAACTTTGGTACTTAGTGTCTAATCACCCCCCTCTAGGCACCTCTTCTCAAGGTCCTACACGGTCCCCGTCCAGTCGAGCCCTTGTGGCTAGATGGTGGCGCTCAATGTGGGAGGGCCTCCCTAGTGGTCACCCATGCTAAGGCAGCGACTGTTTTGCCCCCCTCTTCAACATCAGGCAGCTGGTCGTGCTCTCCTGCTGATTCGGCGTTCGGCTTTTGGGTGCAAAACATGGTGGTTTCCTGGGGCTGGTAGGAGGAATGGGTGTGCCGTCGCGTTGCCCTTTGCTAGAACAAAGGGTGCCGGTCATGGATGTGTGCCGCTCCTCCCCCTCTCCCTTCCCCCGACCCTGCATCTCTGGTCACGGTTCTAGCGTTCTCGCGGCAGCGTGGTTGTCGGCGGTTCCAGAGGCGGTTGGGGCCGTGGATCTGGCTAAAGTCATGACTTTTGGTGGTTCTCAGGGTGGTTTGGTGGTGGGGCGGCGGCCCTGGCGGTGGGAGGCGCGTGGTCGTGGGTGGATTGCACGGCTCAGATGTGGGAGGGCAGCCATGGCCGCTCGAGCGGCATGCTTGCGGGTGGTTGGCGGAGCCGGGATGCGACTGAGGGTGGAGCATCGGGGTACATCACTTGCCCGGTCCTTGCACTGGTCGATGACGATGGTGTTTGCGGACAACGTGTTCCTCCTTGCAGGCTCTGTGATGGTGCTCCCACTCCTTTTGTCTTGCTCCGGGCGAAAACTTGATCTTCGGATCAGACGGTGATACGTCTCCAATGTATCTATAATTTATGAAGTATGCATGCCATGTTTGCAACAATTTTATATGGTTTTGGTATGATTTGCTTAGAACTAACCCGGACTAACGTTATTTTTAGTAAAACTACCATGGTGTCGTTTTTTGTGCATAACTAAAAGTTCTCGGAATGGGCTAAAAATTTACAATGATTTTTTATGGACCAAAAGAGACCCCTGAAGCACCAGAGCTGGGCCAGGAAGTGGCCGAGGGAGCCACAAGCCTGGGAGGCACGCCCACCCCCTAGGGCACGCCCCCCAAGCTTGTGGGCCTCTCAGTCACCCCCTTGACGTGAGACCAACGCAAAAAATTCCTATAAATACCCCAAAAATCAAAAAGAATCCTAGGTGAGAAGTTCCGCCACCGCAAGCCTCGGTATCCATGAAAACTCAATTGGTACCCCGTTCTGGCACCCTGTCGAGGGGGAAATCGTCACCGGAGGCCATCTTCATCATCCCAGCACCCTCCATGATGAGGAGGGAGTAGTTCACCCTCGGGGCTATGGGTATGTACCAGTAGCTATGTATTCGATCTCTCTCTCTCTCTCTCTCTCTCTCTCTCTCTCTCTCTCTCTCGTGTTCTTAATTTGGCACGATCTTGATGTACCACGAGCTTTGTTAATATATTTGGATCTTATGGTGTTCTTCCCTCTCTACCTTCTTGTGATGAATTGAATCTTTTCCTTTGTGGTTTTGTTATGTCGGATTGAATCTTTTGGATGTGAGAGCACTTGATGTATGTCTTACGATGGGATATCCGTGGTGACAATGGGATGTTCTATTAATTCACTTGATGTATGTTTCGGCTAGCAACTTGCGGATTCACGTGGTGGCATTGGGGTAATCTATGCATAGGGGTTGATACACGTTTTCATATTCCTTTCTCCGATAGAAATCTTGGGGTGCTCTTTGAAGTTCTTTGTGTTGGATTGAATATTATGAATCTGAAATTGTGTGATGAACATCGTATAATTAACCCATGGATACTTGTGGTGACATTGGAGTATCTAGGTGACATTGGGGTTGATTGATGAGTGTCATATGGTGTTATTTTAGTATGAACTCTAGGGTTGTTTGTGACACTTATAGGAATAGCTCAAAAGATTGATCAGAAAGAATAACTTTGAGGTGGTTTTGTACCCTACAAACAATTTCATCTTATGTTATCCGTGATAGGAACTCTGGAGTGATTCTTTTTTGCACGTTGAGAGATTGTTATATGACCCAATTATGTTATCATTGTTGAGATATTTTGCACTAGTGAAAGTATGAACCCTGGGCTTTATTTTCAAGCATTGCAATACTGTTTTTGCTCACTTTTGTTACTAGTTACTTTGTTGTTTCTATTTATTCAGATTATAAAAATATATTTCTACCATCCATACACTTTTATCACCATCTCTTCGTTGAACTAGTGTACATATACAATTTGCCATTGTATTGGGTGTGTTGGGGACACAAGAGATCTCTTGTATTTGGTTGAAGGGTTGTTTGAGAGAGACCATCTTCATCCTATGCCTCCCACGGATTGATAAACCTTAGGCCATCCACTTGAGGGAAATTTGTTATTGTCCTACAATATTCTGCGCTTGGAGGCCCAACACGAGTCTACAAGAAGAAAGGTTGCATAGCAGACATCAAGCTCTTTTCTAGCGCCATTGCCAGGGAGGTGAGTGCTTGAAGGTATATCTTTACATCTTGCAATTGAATATTTTAGTTTCTTGTTTTATCACTATTTTGGTTTATAAAAAACTACAAAGAAATGGAATTGAGTTTGCCTCATATTATTCATCTATAAAATGTCTTTCTTGAAAACTATGGATCGGAAGATTGTGCCGAAGAAGTCAATAAAATGTTTGGCACTAAATCTTTGAATGATAAACATGATTTTAATGTTGTTAGTGTGCTTGCTATGAATATTCATGATACAATGATGATTACACTTGTCATGATAAAGCTGTTTCTTATAAGCATGTCAATTTTTTGTGGAGTGCATAGAGTTTGTGAAGACATGCCTTATAGGGATGATAGATTTTGTGAGAAGCATAAACATGGTAAAAACCAATTGGTGGCTTAAGGTGATAGATGAATTTGCTATAAAATTATGCTCTCTTCATTCCATTACTTGTGAACTTTGCAATAGAGTTGGTCATCTTAATTTCCAATGCATACTTTTTCATGATCGAATCGTGGCTAAATATTGCAATAACTTGATCACCCTTAAACTTTATAATGAACTTTGTTTATTTTTAGGGTGTGAAGACTTGTCACATAAAAATAGTTGCTTTGAAGCGTTCATATTCACCGACCATGCTGAAACTACTCTTAAAGAAATCTATATGATTCGTGTGGTAATTGCCATGAAAATGTTTATATTGGCAACTATAGGAAGACGGGAAAACCAATAGAATATAAAAGAACACTAATGAAAGGGTAAAGATTTCCAATTTCCCTCCTATTGTCTCTCATGATGAAATAGGTGACGAGAAGGAGCCCCTATTCAACCAATCTCATCAATAAGAAGCTCGAAAAAATTAATTAAATCCTCACATGATGTGGTAAAGAGGAATAAAAGAAGAAAAAGTAAAGGTAAGAAGGTATCTATCCCGAATAATTTTGCTCCTATTATTGTTGTGCGTCATGAGAATGAATCGAATATAATTGTGGAAGATGATACACTTGATGATGATTTTGGTATGCCTCTTCTTATTGTGATGATTATGATTGGGAAGATAATAATACTTCTTATAATCTTGAGAATCTTTTTGGCACCAACTTAGAAAATTGTGATGATAATAATTGTTACACTATTGGTGCTATTCATACTATTAATGATGAGACTGATTATGCTTATGATAAGCAAAGCCACAAGCTTGGGGATGCTAGGTTTGATTTGCTACAATTAATGTTTGTCCCAAGCTTGGGGATGCTCTGCTTGATGAAGATGATCTTTTTAGCCCCCCTACTTTGAATGATCAAAGTTATGACGATTGCATGCCTCCTATTTATGATGATTGCAATATTTATGAAAGTGGGTTTGGAAGAGTGTCAACTTTAGATAATAATTATCCCACTATTTTGGAGGGTGTTGAATCTTATTATAATGAAAAAAGTGGATTTCGAGAGGTCATGACTTTATTTAGTAATGATTCCACTATCTCGGAAGAGGTTTCAATTGATTATAAGAGAACAAGGGGTTGCTACTTATGATGATTGTTGTGTTGACACTTATGTTATAAAAAGTAGTGATGATCATTCTCATAAAACTTGTCATAATTATGATTACCCTTTTTCTGAACATTACTCTTTTAATGTGGAAATAATTTATAGTATTCAAGTTTCATATGATGCTCCCACTACTATTCATGAGAAGAAATTTGCTTATGTGGAGAGTAACAAATTTTCTATGCTTGTGGATAATGAAAAGAATTTTTTGTGTGATAGTTATATTGTTGAATTCATTCATTATACTACTGAAAATTATTATGAGAGAGGAACATATGCTTGTAGGTATTGCAATAATATCGAGTTTCCTCTCTATGTGTTGAAAGTTTTAAAGTCATGCTTGTTTTGCCTTCCTATGCTAGTTGATTCCTATTCCCATAAATTGTTTGCTCACAAAATCCCTATGCATAGGAAGTGGTTTAGACTTAAATGCGATAGTCATATGCTTCATGATGCTCGCATTATGTTTCAATTCTTATCTTTTATGTGAGCATCATTGAAACCATCATGCCTAGCTAGAAAAGCTTTAAAGAAAAGCACTTGTTGTCTGCGCTTGTTGGGAGACAACCCAATATTTACCCCTATTGTTTTTTGTGTTCACATGATTAGGCTACTGTACTAATCATGTTGTATAGCTTGTGTTTTAATAAAGTGCAAGTAAATCCTTTAGGATAGTGTTGATGATAGTTGACTTGATTCTGTGAAAAAACTGAAACTTTTGCGCCCAGTTCTGGAATTTTGTAAATTCTCAGAAACGTTCTTTCGCTCTGAATTTTTTACACATATATACAAATTTCCTATGTTTTCCTAATTTTTCAGAATTTTTAGAGTTGTAGAAGTATGGTTGTCGGTGTCAAAACTGGCGGATCTCGGGTAGGGGGTCCCGAACTGTGCGTCTAGGCGGATGGTAACAGGAGACAAGGGACACAATGATTTACCCAGGTTCGGGCCCTCTCGATGGAGGTAAAACCCTACGTCCTGCTTGATTAATATTGATGATATGGGTAGTACAAGAGTAGATCTACCACGAGATCAAGGAGGCTAAACCCTAGAAGCTAGCCTATGGTATGATTGTTGTAATGTATGTTGTCCTACGGACTAAAGCCCTCTGGTTTATATAGACACTGGAGGAGGCTAGGGTTACACAGAGTCGGTTACAATGGTAGGAGATCTACATATCCGTATTGCCAAGCTTGCCTTCCACGCCAAGGAAAGTACCATCCGGACACGAGCCGGAGTCTTCAATCTTGTATCTTCGTAGTCTTGGAGTCCAGCGGATAATGATAGTCCGGCTGTCCGGACACCCCCTATTCCAGGACTCCCTCAGTAGCCCCTGAACCAGTCTTCAATGACGATAAGTCCGGCGTGTATAATGTTCGGCATTGCAAGGCGGGTTCCTCCCTTGAATAATCCAGAGAAGATCATGAACACCAGGATAGTGTCCGGCTCTGCAAAAATAATTTCCACATTCCACCGTAGAGAGGAAAATACACACTAGCTCAATCTGCTGACGTATTATGCGGCGTGACATCACACCGCCACCAAGCCCTTGTTTGAAACGTTTTCTTTACTATACCACCTCAAACGCTTAGCGGCGGTTTCAGCAACACGCCTTGTCGAGCGTAGATCGTGTTCCCCTTATTCCAGGATCCTCATCAATACGGACGTGAGTAAGCCAACCGCGCCACTGATGGTGGCGCTTGGGAGATAAGCGAGTTTTACTAGGCTGGTAGGGGACGCATAGTTTTCGTCCGCCTATATATAAGGGATAAGGATTCACCTTCTCACCTACGCCTTCTTCCTCCTTTGCTTATCCATCTCTGCGCACTCAAGCTCCAACGCTCAAGCTTGCGCATCTCACCTCGACCTCCTCCGAATATGTCCGGAGCGGGAGGTAAATGGTTAGCCTCCACCGCTAAGGAGGAGGACATCACCAAGCTGCGCGACGCCGGATACCTTTCCAGCGATATCGCGCATCGGCTGCCCGACGAGGGACAGCTCATCCCCACCCCTGGGCCTAATGAGAGGGTCGTGTTCCTCCCCCACTTCCTCCGCGGACTGGGCCTTCCGCTCCATCCATTTGTCCGGGGGCTCATGTTTTACTATGGCCTGGATTTCCACGATCTGGCGCCGAACTTCATCCTCAACATCTCGGCGTTTATCGTCGTGTGTGAGGCCTTCATCTGCATCCGGACCCACTTCGGCCTGTGGCTCAAGACCTTCAACGTCAAGTCGAAGGTTGTGAAGGGCACGCAAGCGGAATGCGGAGGCGCTATGTTGGGCAAATTGCCCAACGTCCCATGGCTCGAAGGGACCTTTGTGGATTCCGTCAAGGGGTGGCAATCGGGGTGGTTCTACATCACCGAGCCGCGCGAGCCCACATGGGCGGCGGCCCCCAAGTTTAGATCTGCCATCCCCACGCAGCTCACCTCCTGGAAAGAGAAGGGCTTGCAGTGGGGCAATCCGGTGGAGGTGACGGGACTCCGAGCCTGCATCAAGAATATGGTGAGCAATAAGCTCAGGCTCGTCGACGTGGTCCAAGTCATGCCCATCCGGCGGATTCTCCCATGCCAAGAACGGGCATTCAATTTGTGGGAGTTCAATCCAGAACAGCACCAGGCGCTGAGCGGGCTCTTCGGTACAATATACGAAGGCGCCTGGAGGGTGATTTTCAAGGGCGTCGAAGCCCCCGCATCCGCGACGGAAGATCGTGGATTCAGCTCGCAGTGTCCAACTGACGAGGTAAGTGACTGAACCCCATCAAGGGACACTTGTGATAATTAAATTAACTTTTAGTGGGGTTTCATTCTGCCTCTTCCTTTGATAGGAATGGATGGAGAAGGCCAAGCTGCTTATCAGCCCGGCTCCCATGCCAGAAGACCCAGTGGATGCCCGCTTAACAGGGCTGCTGGTTCCGGCACCGCACGTGGTGCCGGAGAAGAAGGCCAAGAAGGTGGCCGCGGGGAATCGAAAGAGTTCCCGCAATCAGGCGTCTGATGACGACGAGGACTCCTCCCCCGAAGACGAGGAGGAGGAGTATTCTCTCCCGAGGGAGGGAGAGAATAAGAGGAAGGCTTCCCCAATCGGGGAGGCCGAAGGGTCCAAGAGGGGGAGAACTATCCACCCGTACAGTTTTGCCAACATCAGCGTTGGCGAGGATGAGTGGCCTCCAAGGGCCAGGCGTCCAGCAAGATCGTAAGTATCCGTATCCTTGATGTGTAATTTCTTTTATGTCACGTAGTATCCTTCTAACGCCGCATTCTGCTCGTAGTCCGGCCAATGATGATCTCCCCGACTCATCGACCGGGTCATTGGCCTCGTCGGATGTGAATTCCATCCCGACTGCCTCTACCCCACGCGCCGTCGAGGACGCCGAGGTGGGATCCCAGAGAGGGACCCATCAGGAGGAGGCTCCGGAGGCGCCGTCAGGCAGCCTCCCGGACTTCGTGCCAGACTCTACATCGGAACCCGTAGTGGTTCCAGAGTCCGGCAAGCGGCCCCTTCGAAAGAAGGGCAGGACCGTGACGCCAGCGGCCTCCGTCCAACCGGAGGCGCCGGATAACCTGTTGGAGGCGCTTAAAGGCGCTTCCATCGAGGAAGAACACCGCACTATCATGAGTGCGGTGATTAAGAAGGTTCAGCTTGCTAAGAGCAGGCTGACCGAAGCCTACAGTAGCCTTCTAACGGGCTTTGAGGTAAGAAGTTTAAATTATGTAATGTAATACCGCATAGACAGTAGCCCCTGATGCTTAGTTCGGTGTTCGGAAAGAAAAGCCGGACTAAGGATCTAACAAGATTTACGCAGGGTTGCCTAAAACATGTCAATATGGGTTTGCAGGCTGCGCTGCTGACCTCTGCCGCACTAACGGCGGAGGTCGACGTGCTGAAGAAGGATCTCGAGCGGTCCGAGCAAGAGCTCGGCCATGCAAAGAAGCAGCTCGAGGAAAAGGAAGGTGAGTAACACCTCTTTGAATAAGTACCTTACAGAAAAGGATTTTGGTTGCAAATAAAATTAACAAGGATAATATGTATATTGCGGGGGCCACTAACGAGGTGGCAGCCCTGAAGGATGCTGTGTCCGCGGCCGAACGCAGTGTGGCCGTGGAACGGGCTGAGCGAGAAAAACAAGAGGCACGGGTGGCGGAAGTTTGTCAAGAGCTCCAGGCTCTCATGGAAAAGCATGAGAGTTTGGAGCGTGACTCCAAGACTCGAGAGTCCGAGCTTGCCTCGGCTCTCGAAAGTGCCAAGTCCGCCAAGGCCAAGGCCCATAAGGCCCTTCAGGAAGTTGAGGACATAAAGAAGATAGTGGCGGGTAAGGCATTTTTCATGCAAAGCAGGCATGTTAATGTGAATTACCTGATACTTACCCGAATTCGGAGCTCTCCAGGGGCGTTTGTAGATCTGCCGCGTAGTGCGTCTGATGCCGCCGCATTCTATCGTGGCGAGGAGGGGAGCTCGACGGAGATGGTCTTCGTCTCAAGACGCCGAGGCCGCCATCTGGTGCCCCCAAGCGACCAGGTGAAGCAGCTGGTCGAACTCCACAAGGTAGCCGAGGAGGCCATGAAGGGTCTCATAGTCCGGTTGGGCTGGACAGGCCATGCACAGGAGCTACTTTGGCCTTGTGCGGCGGCTGGTGGATGCATGCCCCAGGCTGGATGTAGTCAAGCGCTCCGCTTGTATTGAAGGCGCTCGTCGGGCCCTTGCCCGCATAAAAGTGCAATGGGGCAAATTGGATGCGGAGAAGCTTCTCACGGACCCACCGCCGCCGGGCAAGGAGTATCGCACGCCGGAGAAGTATTATAAAATTGTCCTGAAGGGAGCCTGCGATATTGCAGATGAATGCTCCCGAAATATAATCTTTGAGTGAACTTGCTGTGTATTTATCATATGCGCTGAAAACTTCGTTCATATGCGCCATGAGCAATGCTTGTTTAATTTAAAATATTACCTTCTGTGCGGCCGTTTGTAAAATCTGAGAGATGGCAAATCGTTGGCTTCAGCCCCCAAGCCACAAGTGCTGGGGTGTTCGGGATAAACTTGAGCACTCTTGTTCCCATTTTTGGGTCCATCTAGGGAGGCGCTCAACACGACGAACAAGGCAACCGGACTTATAATGCTTGAACACTCTCACTTAGCCATAGAATTCTATAATTTTAAATTTGGTGAAGCCCACGGTATTCGTGAAGACCGAATCCGGGCGCTATCCACGCCTTCATCGGACATTATCCGAACTTCGCTCGGCGGCGTGAGTCTTTATGACCTGAAAAAACCTCTCGAACAGCGACCGGTCTCTCGCCTTATCATGCCGGTCGGTTTAGCTTTCTCCATCGCTCACCCGGCTCAACCGGGCGCAATCGCGATGGTTCTCCCAGCCCACCTTAGCCGACGAACGGGCGTAAGGCACCAAAACGTGGGAGCCGGGCAAACCCAACTATTGACCCAAGACATGATTGAGCCGATTCATATAATGCTATAAGTTCGGGGTGCCGCACTTGTGAAAGTGTTCGGACTTTATCACACCATAATTTGGGGAACAGAGGCCCCTGGCGCATTCGGCCGTACCAAAATATACGGGTGCAAGATGTCATGTAATGAACATATATATAAAACATAATGCAATTGCAATAAAGAGGTGCTGCATTATTTATGAAAGAAAGTCTGCTAGTAGAGCGGATCGATACAAATAGTCTTGATAAGCAAGGGATTTGGAATAAATAAACATGTCCCCTCCGTGGATGAGCTGCAGACTTGGTGTATATAATCAAATTTAATGCTCGTAATTGAGACCACCTGAATGTTCGTCGCGGCCTTCTTTAGTCCCTGACTATTGCATCATGAGTTCAGCAGGTTCGCCACCGGACAGGGCTTCTGTTTAACGGAGTCCTGTGTACACAAAGTAGTAAGGTGAAAAAGAAAAGAAGGGGGGTACACTTGCGAGCCCCTGGTGTGGTCGAGCCACACTCTGGGTCCATTGTGATCGTGCCCCTTTCCCTGCGCCCATGGTATCTCCAAAGCGTAATGATGTATGCGGAGTGTTATTCTTGCGATCATGCCCGGGCGAGGGTTGGGGCGCATTGCTACGCGATGCTCGATCGCGCCAGTGGTCTTGGTTGGCATTGCTCGGGCGCTTTCTGTGTCCGCCTTTTAACGCCGGACTTGAGACTTGCCTTAGAAGGCTGCTCAGATTTACGCCGCGAGAGCCGTATGTTCCTCCGTTCGGAGGGAGCGTTCCGTATTCCCATTGACCGTGATGACTCCACGAGGGCCCGCATCTTGAGCTTTAGGTATGCATAATGCGGCACCGCGTTGAATTTTGCAAACGCGTTCGTCCGAGCAGAGCGTGATAGCCGCGCGAAACGGGACTATGTCGAAGATTAACTCTTCGCTCGAAATTATCCGGGATCCGAAGACCACTTCGGTGTGGTGAGCTTGCATAGTTGGCTTCCACTCGGGATGACACCTTTAAAGGTTGTCTTTGTAGGTTTAATCCTTGATGGGTCTATGCCCATTTTGCGCACTGTATCCTGATAAAGCAGGTTCAGGCTACTGCCGCTGTCCATCAGGACTCTCGTGAGGTGAAATCCATCAACGATTGGGTCTAAAACCAATGCGGCAAATCCGCCATGGCGTATGCTGGTCGGATGGTCTCTTCGATCGAAAGTGATCAGACAAGAGGACCATGGATTGAACTTTGGGGCGACTGGCTCCATCACATAGACGTACCTTAGTGCGCGTTTCCTCTCCCTCTTGGGTATGTGGGTCGCGTATATCATATTCACCGTCTGCACTTGTGGGGGGAAACCCTTCTGTCCTCTGTTGTTCGGCGGTCGGGTCTCTTCCTCGTCGTCGCTGTTTAGCCCCTTGTCATTGTTTTCGGTAATTAACTTGCCGGCCTGCTTGAACACCCAACAATCTCTATTGGTGTGATTAGCTGGCTTTTCAGAGGTGCCATGTATCTGGCATAAGCGGTCGAGTATTCGGTCCAGATTGGACGGACCCGGAGTGGTTCTTTTGAATGGCTTCTTCCACGACGGGTTTAGAGCCTCGGAATCCGGCATTGACCGCCAGATCCTCCTTATCGTCGCCGTTACGCGGCGCTTTGTTTTGTTTCAACGTGACTGCCGTTGTTGTCCTTGGTATCCGGACTGCCAGAATTTTTACGGAGGTTGTTGCTACGGGCTAGCCAGCTGTCCTCTCCGCATAAAAGCGGGTCATTAACGATGTGAGGGCTGCCATGGATTTCGGCTTTTCCTGCCCCTGTGCCGGGCTAGCCATTCGTCCCGGATGTTATGTTTGAAGGCTGCAAGGGCCTCTGCATCCGGACGGTCGGCGATTTGGTTTTCTTTGTCCGAACCGTGTCGTAATTGCTCGGCCGATTTGTCGGCTGCTGAATAATGTGGCTTAGGTCATCGGCGCTCGGTGGTCGCATATACGTGCCACGAAGTTGTCGAGAATGCGGCTTCCGTGTCCTCCCAACACCAATTGACTCTGCGGGCAAGCTGTTTAGCCAATGCCGAGCTGGTCCTTTAAGCTTGAGTGGGAGGTACTTGATGGCATGGAGATCATCACCGCGGGCCATATGAATGTGGAGAAGATAGTCTTCGATCCAAACCGCGGGGTCTGTTGTGCCATCGTAAGATTCGATGTTTACGGGTTTAAACCCTTCGGGGATCTGATGATCCATTACTTCGTCAGTGAAGCATAGAGGGTGTGCGGCGCCTCTGTATTGGGCGATATCGCGACGCAGCTTGAGAGAGCGCTGTCGGCTGTGTTCGGCCTGGCCGGGGTTATTGTGTCCGGCGCGACGATATTCGTCGTGGGTCGTAGGGCGCCCACGTGATCCGTAGATGGATCTGGATTGCCTTGCCTTGTCCTCCAATATGTCTCGCAAGTCCGGCGCGTTCCCTCTTGGCTTCGTACTTTTGGAGCGATGCCGGGGTACGGTCTTGGCTGGGGGCCTAGATGCCTCTCTGTCACGACCACGAGGTGGTCGGTCAGCCATATCGTGCGCTGGTTATGAAGGTATGTATGCTTCCTCCTCTAATCGGGGGAGCAGCTTGCGTCTTGGGTAACTTTTGGAGGGGCGTTCGAGTTTATACTCTTCGGCCGCGAGGACCTCGGTCCATTGATCGGCCAGCAAGTCTTGATCACCTTGGAGCTGTTGCTGCTTTTTCTTTAGGCTGTTTGCTGTGGCGATAAGCCTGCGTTTGAAGCGCTCTTGTTCGACGGGATCCTCAGGTACAACGAATTCATCATCGTTGAGGCTTGCTTCGTCTTTGGAGGGAGGCATATAGTTATCATCCTCAACCCCTTCGTCTGCCGCCCTCTCGTGGGGGCTTGCTTCTGCGTCCTCCCGCGCTGAGTCTTCTTTGGAGGGATTGTCTTCGCACTCTCCGGAGTATTATTATCTCCTGTGCCGGAATCTCCATTCTTGCTGTGGCGGGATTTAGAGCGGCGCAACTGACGTCGGCGTTTGGGCTATTTCTTTAGAGAGTCTGCCTCCGCTGCTTCTTCGCCATCCCCGTCTTTTGGGGTGTCCACCATATATATGTCGTATGACGAGGTGGTCTTCTAGTGCCCTCGTAGGCGCTGGTTCTGTTAAGTCTTGACATCGTCGTCCATAGCGTCGATGTCGTCGGAGTCGTAGTCTAGCATGTCGGTTAGATCATCGACAGTGGCTACAAAGTGGGTGGTGGGTGGGCTCTGAATTCCTTCGTTGTCCGTACCCCAGCCCTCTTGGCCATAGTCTAGCCAGGACTCTCCTGATAACAAGAGATGCTTTAGTGAATTCAGGATATCGCCAAAAGGCGAGTATTGAAAGGTGTCCGCGGCGGTGAATTCCATAACCGGTGCCCAATCCGGATCGATTGGTAGGGGCGCGGGAGGTTCAGAGTCCGGCGAGGAGTCCGGCGCCTCAGAATCACGAGTTTCGCAGGGGACAAGATCAGTGTTCGGCTCCATCGTCGTGGATGTTGAAGCCCCCAGGGCGGCGTCTATCCACCGGCCCTCGATATGGGCGATCGGCTCTGGGCTAATGGCCGGAGCGGATCTGGGTGCGGGTACCAGGGTGCTGTTCGGTGGCAGAGCTAGATCATGCCCGTCGTCACAGTGCGGTGCGCTTGGCTGTGGCTCGAGTCCATCGAAGATCAAGTCTCCGCGGACATCGGCCGTGAAGTTTAAGCTTCGAATCGACTGACGCGGCGGGCGAGCTTCGATCTGCTCGGATGGCCAAGTGAATTGGCCCGCAGCGCGGCCGCCGAATACGAAGATCTGTCCGGGGAGAAATGTCTCACCTAGGACAGCGTTGTTGGTTGAAGATGCCATCAAGCCTATCGGTGACGACACAGAGGAACTCTCAATGAAAGCACCAATGTCGGTGTCAAAACCGGCGGATCTCGGGTAGGGGGTCCCGAACGTGCGCCTAGGCGGATGGTAACAGGAGACAAGGGACACAATGTTTTACCTGTGTTCGGGCCCTCTCGATGGAGGTAAAACCCTCGTCCCGCTTGATTAATATTTATGATATGGGTAGTACAAGAGTAGATCTACCACGAGATCAAGGAGACTAAACCCTAGGCGCTAGCCTATGGTATGATTGTTGTAATGTATGTTGTCCTACGGACTAAAGCCCTCCGGTTTATATAGACACGGAGGAGGCTAGGGTTACACGTAGTCGGTTACAATGGTAGGAGATCTACATATCCGTATTGCCAAGCTTGCCTTCCACGCCAAGGAAAGTACCATCCGGACACGAGCCGGAGTCTTCAATCTTGTATCTTCGTAGTCTTGGAGTCCGGCGGATAATGATAGTCCGGCTGTCCAGACACCCCCTAGTCCAGGACTCCCTCAATGGTCATTGTCCAGATCTTTATAGACTGTTCTGTTTTTGAAAGATTTTGTTTTCAATGCATAGTTTGCTTGCTTTAGTGTTTCCATAGCTTATATTAAGTGATATGAATTATGGAAATAATAAGGTACAGTATGTTATGAATCTTGTCTTTGATAGTACCCAAGTGAATGATTTGTTTTATCATACTAACCTATCTCACGAAGTTCCGTTAAGTTTTGTGTGATTGAAGTTTTCTAGTTTTGGGTGAGATAACGACATGGGGAGAATAAGGAGTGGCAAGACCCTAAGCTTGGGATTCGCAAGGCACCCAAGGTAATATTCAAGGAAGACCCAAGCAACTAAGCTTGGGAATGTCCAGGAAGGCATCCCCTTTTTCGTCTTCAATATCAACGGTAACCTCACTTGGAGCTATAATTTTATTTGTCACATGATATGTGTTTTGCTTGGAGAGTCATTTTATTTTATTAGGATTTGTGTGCTTTTATTTAGAATAGTGTTTTGTATCTTTTCTTTCAATAAAAATGTCAAGTATAGCCTTCACCATGCTTAGTTTGCAAGTATATGAGTTGCTGTTTCAAAACAGAAAGTTGCACGCTATTGCGTAAATTCTCCAGATAAGTCAGAATGTGATAAGATGTTGAAATTTTGACACAATGATCTATGATAAATTTTCTACAGTGTGGTAAACTTTCAGAATTTGTTGATTTAAACAAGTATGGATCTTCCTTAATCCTTTACAGACTGTTCTATTTAGACAGATTGCCGTTATGATTGCATTATTTGCTTGTTTAATGATTCTATTTGAGGGTAGGAGTGTTAAATATGCAGAGGCATTTAGTATGAAATGTAAACTTATAATTTTAGTGATTTTCTACAGTAGAGAATGATAAGGTTTTGCATTGATTTAAACTAACTTATCTCATGAGTTCTTGTTGAGTTTTGTGTGGATGAAGTTTTTAAGATTTAGGGAAACCGTGATATGAGAGGAATTAAGGAGACACAAGAGCTCAAGCTTGGGGATGCCCAAGGCATCCCAAGTTAATATTCCAAGAAGTCTCAAGCATCTAATCTTGGGGGTGCCTCGGTAGGCATCCTGCCTTTCTTCATCAACAATTATCGGTTAGTATCGGTTGAGCCTAAGTTTTTGCTTCTTCACATGAGTTGTGATATTCTTTGAATGTTTTTTATTTTTGTTTGTTGTTTGAATAAAATACTTGGATCTAAAATCTTTATTTGGAGAGAGTCCTCACATAGATACTCAATTGTTTGACTACTCGTTGATCTTCATTTATATCTTTTTGGAGTAGTTTGTCATTTACTCGTGTGCTTCACTTATATCCTATTAGTAAATGGTTGAATGAATTGAATATCATAAATCTAGAAATATATATGTTTCATATGCTTAGCCCATGGGGAGTAATGACTTCACATATAAGAAGTATAGGTGGTAAAGTTTATTGAAAGTTAGCAAAAACAACACTGGTCACTTGAACAATTCATGAAAGAATATTGAAGGAAGAGAGATTTCACATATAAATATACTATCTTGGACATGTTCTATAATTGTGAGCCCCATTAATTATTTTCAAACTTGAGCAAATTAGTTGAAATTGGACAAGGAATACAACGTAATGAGTTATGTTTGGGTATATTTGTATAGAAGTTATATTGTTATGGATCCTCCAACATGTGGTGCTTGCTTAGGATCTTTTGATAGCTAAAAATTCCTACTAAGTAGAGATATTACTTGTGCATCGAAAACCCTTAAACCCAGTTTCTTGCCATAAGTGTCCACCATATTTACCTATGGATTGAATAAGATCCTTCAAGTAAGTTGTCATCGGTGCAAAAAGCAATAAATATGTATGATCTTTTTTTGTAAGGGAACATAAGCGTTGTCAAACTTGTGATGGTAAAGAAATAAAAGCGACGTACTATATAATGAAGGTTGCTATCACAAAGGGCAAATAACGTGACATTCCCTTGCATTAAGGGTTTGCACATCCAAAAATGAAAGCGCATGACAGCCTCTGTGTCACGCCCAATATGCGACCCTATCCAAAAGGAACTCGAAGGTCCCACCAAGGATAGACCCGCATATTGAAACGCTTTTGCAACGTGGATATCATTACATCAACATTACATAATAGATGGGGATACATACATAAGGCATACAATGCCACACGAATACAACAATATCATACAAGAGATCAACATCCGACTACGGACATAAACAGAAACTCAAACAATATCCACCCTGCTAGCCCAGGCTGCCGACCTGGAACCTATCCCGTGATCGAAGAAGAAGCAGAAGAAGAACTCCAAACAAGCAAACATCGCGCTCGCGTCAAGATCATCGCATAAACCTGTACCTGCAACTGTTGTTGTAGTAATCTGTGAGCCACGAGGACTCAGCAATCCCATGACCATGGGTATCAAGACTAGCAAAGCTTAATGGGAAAGGAATGGGTAAAGTGGTGAGGTTGCAGCAGCGGCTAAGCATATATGGTGTCTAACATACGCAAATGAGAGCGAGAAGAGAAACAAAGGAACGGTCGTGAAGCTAGCAATGATCAAGAGGTGATCCTGAACTCCTACTTACGTCAATCATAACACGGAAACCGTGTTCACTTCCTGGACTCCGCCGAGAAGAGACCATCACGGCTACACACGCGGTTGATGCATTTTAATTCGGATCTGGTGTCAAGTTATCTACAACCGGACATTAACAAATTCCCATCTGCCACATAACCGCGGGCACGGCTCTCGAAAGTTTATACCCTGCAGGGGTGTCCCAACTTAGCCCATGAAAAGCTCTCGCGATCAATGAAGGAATAGACCTTCTCCCAGGAAGACCCGATCAGTCTCGGAATCCCGGTTTACAAGACATTTCGACAATGGTAAAACAAGACCAGCAAAGCCTCCCGCGTGCCGACATCCCGATATTAGCCACAGATCTCGCCTCGAGCCACGACCGGATGAGCACTACGCATAACCAGAACCAGACCTCAAGTTTCCCCAAGGTGGCGCTGCAAGTGGCTCTAGTTTGGACCAACACTTAGACAAGCATTGGCCCGGGGCTAAAATAAAGATGACCCTGGGTTAATTAATCCCAAGGAAATATAGGTGGTGGTGAGGCAAATGGTAAAACCAATGTTGGGCCTTCTTGGAGGAGTTTTATTCAAGCGAACCGTCGGGGGGTCCCATAAATCACTCGACCGCGTTAGGAACGCAAAATCCGGGAACATAACACCGGTATGACGAAAACTAGGGCGGCAAGAGTGGAACAAAACACCAGGCATAAGGCCGAGCCTTCCACCCTTTACCAAATATATAGATGCATTAATAATATAAGAGATATTGTGATATCCCAACCAAAATCCTATCCACCATGGAGAAATCTTCAACTTCACCTGCAGCTAGCAACGCTATAAGAGGGGCTGAGCAAAGCGGTAACATAGCCAAACAACGGTTTGCATAGGAAAGGTGTCAAAGGTTAGAGGTTCATGGCAGCATGGGATGGCTTGATAAACAGGTAATAGGTAGCGCAACATAGCGATAGAACGAAGCAACTAGCATAGCAATGATAGTAGTGAGATCCAGGTTAGCGGTCATCTTGCCTGAAATCCCGCTAGGAAGAACAACGAGTCCATGAAGAAGATGAAGCCACGAAGACGAACCAAGTGTAGACGAACGAATCCTCACGATCGCAACGAAAAGGGAACTATCGAGAAGAAGCACACAACATGGTAAACACACCACACATGAACAAGACATGATGCACAACAAGCATGATGCATGACAAAGCTACATGAAGCTACTCATGGCAAGAGATGATGCAAACAAGAACAACACATCAAGGCAAGTTTAAATGAGGCCGGGAACAACATATAACAATTCCGGTAAGTCCTCATATGCAAATTTCGAAATTGGTCCAGAACTGAATAAACCTTATGTTTAAGTTGTTAAACCGCGATTTAAAATGCACCATGATGATCTACACGAAATTCTAGTCAAGTTACATATAAAGTTCATTAGGCTACGAGTTAGAAGATATGAGCAAAACAAGTTAAACATGGCATTGATGCAAAATGCACCCAAACATCAAGCAAACACCTCAAAACAAGGATGCAACATGATAATATGAAGCTACATGCAAAATCAAGCAAGTTTCATATAGAGAACACTCAAAACGGAAGAACGGTGCAACACACACACACACACTATACAAGTCATAACAACAATCTGTCCATAACAGCAACTAGGCATATTGCAAGCATCAAAACAATATGCTACAGCACCCCAACATAATAAAAAAAGGCATGGGCATGAAGTACAGGTAAAGCATAACAAAACATGAACACTGAGCTATCTCCAGAAACAACTAGAACATGCTCAAAAACACATGGTAAGATTGCAAATAATAATAGTTTCAGGCTTTAGCAGAAATAACATCAGGTTGCCATGTTTAGAGCTATCAAACAACATGTTACAGGAACTTATCATGGCAAACAAAGGCATGGCATGAATCTACTAAAAGCATAGATCAAAAGTCCCTTACTGGCCATAAGCCAAAAAGGCATAGAAAATAAGATGGCACCCATGTAAACATGGCAAGTTATATAACAGATTTAAACATGGCAGGAACAACAATAAGTAGGCATGTTCGTGAGCTTGAACCACTCACCACAGAGCAATACATGGCATGGCAAGGCAACCAACAGTAAGAAGGCATGTTTATGAAGCTAAGCATGGCAATAGCAAGTTCATAGGGTGCATGGATCACTAGCAAAACACATGGGAACTAGTGAACTTAATGTTAACAGGCTGACAGCAACATCATTTAGCAAAATTTAGAGCAAGATAACAACATGTTCTAGCAGGCTATAATTGCAACCAAGGGCATGAGTGGATAGATCAAGACATGTATATCAAAACATGTTTATAGAGCATCTCCAGATTATGCACACAATGACTTGTAGGAGCAGGTTAACATAGCAACAAAATATAACAGAATCTGTCAGGAAAACAGCAACAACAACTACCCTACTTAGCAAGCTTGATACACTCAGCACACAACTCACAAAAATACATGGTTGGCACCCCTGGAAAGATGGCATGGCATAGATCAACATACATGTAGAGCTCATACTCATAGGATTCACACATCAATCATGGCAAAAATGATAAATGAGCAAGTTATAACAGTTTCAGCAGATTAACATCAACATGCACTCTTCCAACAGCATTTCGAGCGTCAAGATGAGCTCAAATGAAAATGATGCAATGGAATGAAATGAAGGACTCGTTGAGACGAACAATTTGACATATTACACGCACGAAACGGAGCTACGGATGCAGAGATACAGCATGATGAACATGGCATGATTATGACAAAATTACAGGACAGGTATTTTCGGGGAAGGGGAAAAGTCAACCTCTCGTTTAGATCTGGATCCAGGGCGCGTTTCACGAGGTTTGCTGGAGTGGATAGAGACGGTGGCCGGCGAGCTCGGGGTCGCCGGATCTAGCCCTTCCGCGGCCGGATCTGGCCGGGGCGGAGGAGAGAGGCGCGGGCGCCGAGCGGGCGGAGCCCATGCGCGCGGCACCGGCAGCGGGGCGGCAGATCGGAGCGGGCCGGGCTGGCCCGCCGGGCGGCGAAGGGCGGCGAGGAGGCGGCAGCGAAGCTCGGGCACGGGTAGCGCGAGGGAGAGGAGGAGGCGGCGACGGCAGGGAGGCGCGGCGCGGCGCCGGAAGCGGCGGCGGCGCCAGCCGGGCGGACGACGAGGCGGCCGGGCGGCGGGTCGCCGGCGTGGCTGCGGCGGCAGGGCGCTGGGCGGCTCCGGCGACCGGAGACGGGCGCGGGCGCGAGGACGCGCTGGCGGCGGGTCGGGCTCGCGGGCCCGCCAGTGGGCTCATGGGCGGGCGGCGGCGGATCATGTGGAGTGCCACGTGGCTGGATCGGATTGGCTAGGCGCGGCGGCGCGGACGTGTCTGGCTCCGTCCGGACATGTTCGGCGGCGGAGAGGGAGCGGGGCTAGGGTTTGGACCGGGAATTTCGGGGGGAGGGACTAATATATAGGTAGAGGGGGCTAAGAGAGACCAAATGAGGAGCGGTTTTCGGCCACGCGATCGTGATCGAACGACCGAGAGCATGGAGGGGAGTTTGCTGGGTTTTGGGCCACTTTGGAAGGGGTGTTGGGCTGCAAGGAGAAAGAGGCTTTTGCGGTTACCTGGTTAAACGTTCGAGTACCAAACGACCTCCAAATGGCACGAAACTTGACAAGCGGTCTACCGGTGCTATACCAAGGCCGCTTGGCAAGACTCGGTCCATTCCGAGAACGTTTAATACCCGCACACGAAGAGAGGCAAGAAGGGGACGCCGGAGGACATAGGAGCGCCGGATTGCAAAACGGACAACAGGGAAAAGGCTCAGATGCATGAGACGAACACGTATGCAAAATGAAATGCACAAGATGACATGATATGAAAATGCAGATGATGACATGGCAAAGTGCAACACGCAAGCAAATGACATGGCAACGACGGCGAATAACTGGCAGACACCTGGCGCATTGGATCCGGGGCGTTACAACACTCCTCCACTAACAAGAGATCTCATCCCGAGATCTTAGGACCGAGACGGAAGGGAAAAAGGGATGAGGTGAAACAAGAACTCAAGAGAAGAAGCAAAGAATCGAGAGCCAACAATGAAAAGAATTTGAAAACGAACTTGAAGAAAGCATGTGACTGATGGGATCCATTCTTACGTCACACTTGAAAAGAATTTGAGAATAACTCCGGGGGAATTAGAAGAGTCAGGTAAGATCCTGGAAAAAGACCTGTGGGTTAGGGCCCACTGAAGAGATAACACCGTTGGAAAGGGTTGTTGAACAGATAGATGATGCACCGGAACAATGAAATATTTGAATGAGGTGACAATCTCGAATTAATTCAAACACAGACGAATCTCCTGAGATATCTTGAGCACTCCGGAAGGATAAACTGGCGAGAGACGAACGTGCAAGGGGAAAAACACTTGAGCCGAGGAAAAAGAATATGATCAACCCGAAAAACTTGAATTGAATCCACCGGAAAAGAGATGAAGAATGTCAAACAAAAGAGAATTCACCGGTTGAAATAATTGACGAAAGACTGAAGAGGCTCCGCACAAATGAAATAGATGGTCGAGAGAGACTCAGACTCTGGGAAGAAGAGGGTGGGAGGGCGGGAAAAACTAAGGCAACTTGGAAGGGTAATCGACGAATATCTCGAAGAGAAAACACCGGTTGAAATCATTGAGGAAAGAAAGCAAGGACTTCACACGGATGGATACTCGATTACGGACTCCGGTTCCGAGAAGAAGAAAGGTGGGCGGGTGGGAAAAGAAAACAACTGAGGATGGGAAAAGCAACTTCGATCAAAAGAACTGAGGATTGATCTCCCAAAGAGAGAGAGGTTCGAATCAGCTTGATGAGGAATGCACCGGACAAAAGAGCTGAGAACCAACGATCGGAAAACCAACTTCGAGATCCTAAAGAAAAATTTAAACGGGAAGAGGAGTAATTCAAAACACCTACGTCAAGATTCCTTACCAGAGCAACGAAGGGGCTGAGGAGTAAAAAGAATTCCTCCGAAAACAGTTTTCTTCTAGACTCAACAACGGCCAAACTACATGATCAATCAAGGGGGCTCCTAAGGTCGGTCGAGGCTCTGATACCAACTTGTCACGCCCAATATGCGACCCTATCCAAAAGGAACTCGAAGGTCCCACCAAGGATAGACCCGCATATTGAAATGCTTTTGCAAGGTGGATATCATTACATCAACATTACATAATAGATGGGGATACATACATAAGGCATACAATGCCACACGAATACAACAATATCATACAAGAGATCAACATCCGACTACGGATGATACATAAACAGAAACTCAAACAATATCCACCCTGCTAGCCCAGGCTGCCGACCTGGAACCTATCCCCTGATCGAAGAAGAAGTAGAAGAAGAACTCCAAACAAGCAAACATCGCGCTCGCGTCAAGATCATCGCATAAACCTGTACCTGCAACTGTTGTTGTAGTAATCTGTGAGCCACGAGGACTCAGCAATCCCATTACCATGGGTATCAAGACTAGCAAAGCTTAATGGGAAAGGAATGGGTAAAGTGGTGAGGTTGCAGCAGCGGCTAAGCATATATGGTGTCTAACATACGCAAATGAGAGCGAGAAGAGAAACAAAGGAACGGTCGTGAAGCTAGCAATGATCAAGAGGTGATCCTGAACTCCTACTTACGTCAATCATAACACGGAAACCGTGTTCACTTCCCGGACTCCGTCGAGAAGAGACCATCACGGCTACACACGCGGTTGATGCATTTTAATTCGGACCTGGTGTCAAGTTATCTACAACCGGACATTAACAAATTCCCATCTGCCACATAACCGCGGGCACGACTCTCGAAAGTTTGTACCCTGCACAAGACCAGCAAAGCCTCCCGGCGTGCCGACATCCTGATAGTAGCCGCGCGTATCTCGTCTCAGGCCACGACCGGATGAGCACTACGTACAACTAGAACCAGACCTCAAGTTTCCCCAAGGTGGCGCTGCAAGTGGCTCTAGTTTGGACCAACACTTAGACAAGCATTGGCCCGGGGGGCTAAAATAAAGATGACCCTTGGGTTAATTACTCCCAAGGGAAATATAGGTGGTGGTGAGGCAAATGGTAAAACCAATGTTGGGCCTTGCTGGAGGAGTTTTATTCAAAGCGAACTGTCAGGGGGGTCCCATAAATCACCACCGCATTAGGAACGCAAAATCCGGGAACATAACACCGGTATGACGGAAACTAGGGCGGCAAGAGTGGAACAAAACACCAGGCATAAGGCCGAGCCTTCCACCCTTTACCAAATATATAGATGCATTAATAATATAAGAGATATTGTGATATCCCAACCAAAATCCTGTCCACCATGGAGAAATCTTCAACTTCACCTGCAGCTAGCAACGCTATAAGAGGGGCTGAGCAAAGCGGTAACATAGCCAAACAACGGTTTGCATAGAAAAGGTGTCAAAGGTTAGAGGTTCATGGCAACATGGGATGGCTTGATAAATAGGTAATAGGTAGCACAGCATAGCGATAGAACGAAGCAACTAGCATAGCAATGATAGTAGTGAGATCCAGGATAGCGGTCATCTTACCTGAAATCCCGCTAGGAAGAAGAACGAGTCCATGAAGAAGATGAAGCCACGAAGACGAACCAAGCGTAGACGAACGAATCCTCACGATTGCAACGAAATGGGAACTATCGAGAAGAAGCACACAACATGGTAAACACACCACAAATGAACAAGACATGATGCACAACAAGCATGATGCATGACAAAGCTACATGAAGCTACTCATGGCAAGAGATAATGCAAACAAGAACAAGGCCGGGAACAACATATAACAATTCCGGTAAGTCCTCATATGCAAATTTCGAAATTGGTCCAGAACTGAATAAACCTTATGTTCAAGTTGTTAAACTGCAATTTAAAATGCACCATGATGATCTACACGATATTCTAGTCAAGTTACATATAAAGTTCATTAGATTCGGAGCTACGGGTTAGAAGATATGAGCAAAACAAGTTAAACATGGCATTGATGCAAAATGCACCCAAACATTAAGAAAACACCTCAAAACAAGGATGCAACATGATAAAATGAAGCTACATGCAAAATCAAGCAAGTTTCATATAGGGCACACTCAAAACGGAGCAACGGTGCAACACACACACACTATACAAGTCATAACAACAATCTGTCCATAACAGCAACTAGGCATATTGCAAGCATCAAAACAATATGCTACAGCACCGCAACATAATAACAAAAGGCATGGGCATGAAGTACATGTAAAGAATAACAAAACATGAACACTGAGCTATCTCCAGAAACAACTAGAACATGCTCAAAAACACATGGTAAGATTGCAAATAATAACAGTTTCAGACTTTAGTAGAAATAACATCAGGTTGCCAAGTTTAGAGCTATCAAACAACATGTTACAGGAACTTATCATGGCAAACAAAGGCATGGCATGAATCTACTAAAATCATAGATCAAAAGTCCCTTACTGACCATAAGCCAAAAAGGCATAGAAAATAAGATGGCACCCATGTAAACATGGCAAGTTATGTAACAGATTTAAACATGGCAGGAACAACAATAAGTAGGCATGTTCGTGAGCTTGAACCACTCACCACAGAGCAATACATGGCATGGCAAGGCAACCAACAGTAATAAGGCATGTTTATGAAGCTAAGAATGGCAATAGCAAGTTTATAGGGTGCATGGATCACTAGCAAAACACATGGGAACTAGTGAACTTAATGTTAACAGGCTGACAGCAACATCATTTAGCAAACTTTAGAGCAAGATAACAACATGTTCCAGCAGGCTATAATTGCAACCAATGGCATAAATGGATAGAGCAAGACATGTAGATCAAAACATATTTATAGAGCATCTCCAGATTATGCACACAATGACTTGTAGGAGCAGGTTAACATAGCAACAAAATATAACAGAATCTGTCAGGAAAACAGCAACAACAACTACCCTACTTAGCAAGCTTGATACACTCAGCACACAACTCACAAAAATACATGGTTGGCACCCCTGGAAAGACGGCATGGCATAGATCAACATACATGTAGAGCTCATACTCATAGGATTCACACATCAATCATGGCAAAAATGATAAATGAGCAAGTTATAACAGTTTCAGCAGATTAACATCAACATGCACTCTTCCAACAGCATTTCGGGCATCAAGATGAGCTCAAATGAAAATGATGTAATGGAATGAAATTAAGTACTCGCTGAGATGAACAATTTGACATATTACACGCACGAAACGGAGCTACAGATGCAGAGATACAACATGATGAACATGGCATGATTATGACAAAATTAGAGGACGGGTATTTTCAGGGAAGGGGAAAAGTCAACCTCTCGTTTAGATCTGGATCCAGGGCGCGTCTCACGAGGTTCGCCGGAGTGGATGGAGACGGTGGCCAGCGAGCTCGGGGTCGCCGGATCCGGCCCTTCCGCGGCCGGATCTGGCCGGGGCGGAGGAGAGGAGGCGCGGGGCGCCGGAGCGGGCGGAGCCAGCAGCAAGCAAAGATCGGCAGGGGCGGCAGACTGGAGAGGGGCAGTTGGCCCGGCCAGCGGCGGGCGGTGAGGAGGCGGCGGCGAGCTCGGGCGCTGGTGGCACGAGGGAGAGGAGGAGGCCGGGCGACGCAGCGAGGCGCGGGCGGCGCCGGAAGCGGCGGCGGGCGCCAGCCGCTTTCGGACGGCAAGCGGCGGGCGGGCGGGTCGCCAGCGGGCTGCGCGGCGGCGGGCGCGGCGGCTCGGTGGCCGGAGACGGGCGCGGGCGCGAGGACGCGCGGCGACGCGGGCGGCGTGGTCGGGCTCATGGGCCCGCCAGTGGCTCATGAGCCGACGGCGGGGGGACTCGCGCGGGCACCACGTGGCGGGATCGGATTGGCTGGCGCGGCGGCGTGACATGTCCGCTCCGTCCGGACATGTCCGGCGGCGGAGAGGGAGCGGGGCTAGGGTTTGGACCGGGAATTTCGGGGGGAGGGACTAATATATAGGTAGAGGGGGCTAGGAGAGTCCAAATGAGGAGCGGTTTTCGGCCACGCGATCGTGATCGAATGACCGAGAGCATGGAGGGGATTTTGCTGGTTTTTGGGCCACTTTGGAAGGGGTGTTGGGCTGCAACAAAAGAGGCTTTTGCGGTTACCCGGTTAACCGTTGGAGTACCAAACGACCTCCAAATGGCACGAAACTTGACAAGCGGTCTACCGGTGCTATACCAAGGCCGCTTGGCAAGACTCGGTCCATTCCGAGAATGTTTAATACCCGCACACGAAGAGAGGCAAGAAGGGGACGCTAGAGGACATAGGAGCGCCGGATTGCAAAACGGACAACGGGGAAAAGGCTCAGATGCATGAGACGAACACGTATGCAAAATGAAATGCACAAGATGACATGATATGAAAATGCAGATGATGACATGGCAAAGTGCAACACGCAAGCAAATGACATGGCAACGACAGCGAATAACTGGCAGACACCTGGTGCATCGGATCCGGGGCGTTACACTCTGCTTCCCTCTGCGAAGGGCCTATTTTTACTTTTATGTATTTACTTTTATGCAAGAGTCAATAGTATTCATTGCATTATGTTAGCTTTGTTGAGAGATTGCACTAGTGAAAGTATGAACCCTTGGCCTTGTTTTGAAGCATTGAAATACCGTTTGTGCTCCATTTTATCACTTGCTACCTTGCTGTGTTTTATTTTCAGATTACAAAACCTATATCTACTATCCATACTACACTAGTATCACCATCTCTTCGCTGAACTAGTGCACATATACAACTTGCAATTGTATTGGGTGTGTTGGGGACACAAAATATTTCTTGTATTTGGTTGAACGGCTGTTTGAGAGAGACCATCTTCATCCTACGACTCGCACAGATTGATAAACTTTAGGTTATCCACTTAAGGGAAATTTGCTATTGTACTACAAAACTCTGCGCTTGGAGGCTCAACACAAGTATACAAGAAGAAAGGTTGCATAGTAGACATCAGATGGTGGCAGTGTGCCATGGTCATGCCCTTCTTCAAGACAGGGTCTTGGAGTCTTCTCAGTCTAGCGTTGTCCGTCTCACATATCCCGGACGATCGCTCATTGGTGTTGGCCTACGTCGGTGCTAAGTGGGTCTAATTTGTGCTTGGTAGTCGTTTGGGTTGTGTGCCGGTGCCCGACATCTTTGTATCTTGCCTTGGGTGTCTGCTTGTGGCATGCGTTCGTATCGGGTGTTTGGATGTAAGTGATGGTTGCTTTATAATATAAAGCATCGGGGGGGGCTTTTTTGTCATATTATACTGCTATTATTTCAACTTCTGGAGTATTCAAGTTCAATTTTAATAGTTTCTTATCAACAAACTACATAAAACTATAGTCTAGATTTATGTTGAGCATGCAACAAGAAGACTTTTGATTCTAGTCGTTGTGAAAAATGCTTTGTTATTGATTTTTGATTCTAGGCATCATACTCCATAATAAAAACTATATGTTCATAGCAAAGCAATGCTCATGGAAAACCTCTACAAAATCTTAAACAACGAGAATCTTCCTTAGGTAAACATGATCTGGAAAAAATATTATTCATCTAAGCTCCCAGGAGAAAGAATGGTGGATTCAAGCTGGTGGAAAGTGAAGGAAATATGCCCTAGAGGCAATAATAAACATGTTATTTTATATTTCCTTATTCATGATAAATGTTTATTATTCATGCTAGAATTGTATTACCCGGAAACTTGATACATGTGTGAATACATAGACAAAACACCATGTCCCTAGTATGCCTCTGCTTGACTAGCTTGTTGATCAAAGATGGTTAAGTTTCCTAGCCATGGACATGTGTTGTCATTTAATGAACGGGATCACATCATTAGGAGAATGATGTGATGGACAAGACCCATCCGTTAGCTTAGCATAATGAACGTTCAGTTTTATTGCTACTGCTTTCTTCATGTCAAATACATATTCCTCCGACTATGAGATTATGCAACTCCCAGACACCGGAGGCATATCTTGTGTGCTATCAAACGCCACAACATAACTGGGTGATTATAAAGATGCTCTACAGGTATCTCCTAAGGTGTTTCTTGGGTTGGCATAGATCGACATTAGGATTTTCACTCTGAGTATCGGAGAGGTATCTCTGGGCCCTCTCGGTAATGCACATCATATGAAGCCTTGCAAGCAATGTGACTAATGAGTTAGTTGAGGGATGATGCATTACGGAACGAGTAAAGAGACTTGCCAGTAACAAGATTGAACTAGGTATTAAGATACCGATGATCGAATCTCGGGCAGGTAACATACCGATGATAAAGGGAATAACATACATTGACATAGCGGTTTGACCGATAAAGATCTTCGCAGAATATGTGGGAACCAATATGAGCATCCAGATTCCGCTGTTGGTTATTGACCGGAGAGGTGTCTCGGTCATGTCTACATAGTTCTCGAACCCATAGGGTCCACACGCTTAACGTTCGATGACGATATGTATTATATGAGTTATGATTTTTGGTGACCGAAGGTTGTTGGGAGTCCCGAATGAGACAACGGACATGATGAGGAGTCTCAAAATGATCAAGAGGAAATGATTGATATATTGTAAGGTGGTATTCGGACACCGGAAGTGTTCCGGAATGAATCAGCTACATACCGGAGCACCGGAGGGGTTACCGGAACCCCCCGGGGAAAGATATGGGCCATATGGGCCATAGGAGGGAGGCTAACCAGCCCACAAGGGGCTGGCACGCCCCCCACCAGGGAGGAGTTCGAATTGGACAAGGGGTGGGGGTGGTGCCCCACTTTCCTTCTCCTACTCCCGCTCATTCCCCCTTTCCCTGTGTGGTAAAAGGAAGGGGGGCCCGAATCCTACTAGGAGCCCAAGTGGGACTCCTCCCACTTGGGGCGCGCCTAGGGCCGGCCTCCTCTCCCTCCCTCATTTATATACAGAGGGGGCGCCCCTAGAAGACACACTAATTGCTCCAAGCCGTGTACATCACCTCCTCCACAATTTATGCCTCTGGTCATATTCTCGCGGTGCTTAGGCGAAGCCCTGTGCGGATCACATCACCATCACCGTCACCACGCTTTCGTGCTGATGGAACTCATCTACTTCCTCGACCCTTTGCTAGATCAAGAGCTCAAGGGACGTCATCGCGATGAACGTGTGCAGAACTCGGAGGTGCCGTACGTTCGGTACTCGATCGGTCGAAATGAGAAGACGTTCGACTACATCAACCGCGTTAAGCAAACGCTTTCGCTTTTGGTCTACGATGATACGTGGACACACTCTCCCCCTCTCGTTGCCATACATCTCCTAGATAGATCTTGCATGAGCATAGATTTTTTTTGAAATTGCATGCTACGTTTCCCAATAGTGGCATCCGATCCAGGTCTATGCGTAGATGATATGCACGAGTAGGACACAAAGAGTGGTGGGTGGTGATCGTCATACTACTTACCACCAATGTCTTATTTTGATTCGGCGGTACTGTTGGATGAAGTGGCCCGGACTAACCTTACATGACCACGGTATTCGGTGGTATTCAGCGGTATTGTTTGATTCGGCGGTATTGTTGGATGAGACCTATTCCACCGACAAACATGCAACTAGTTTTGCATAAAGGTGGCTGGCGGGTTTATGTTTCTCCAACTTTAGTTGAATCGAATTTGACTGTGATTGGTCCTTGTGAAGGTTAAAACAGCAAACTTGATAAATCACCGTTGTGGTTTTGTGCCGTAGGTAAGTACGCTTCTTGCAAGAAGCCCGTAGCAGCCACGTAAAACTTGCAACAACAAAGTAGAGGACGTCTTACTTGTTTTTGCAGGGCATGTTGTGATGTGATATGGTCAAGACATGATGTGATATACTGTCGGATTTCAGGTTCCGACAGACCCTTGAGGTTCGATCTCTGGGGTGCGCACAAAGATCTTTCCCCTACCAGCTCACGTTTCGAAGCCTCGCAAGGAATCTAGGCTAGGAAGAAGAACACACAAGGGACACGAGGTTTATAATGGTTTAGGCCACCATTGTGGTGTAATACCCTACTCTAGTGTGCGGTGTGGTGGATTGCCTTAGGGGCTGATGATGAACAATACAAAGGGAGAACAGCCTCGCGAGGGCTGTTCTTGAGCTGGTGCGATAAACTGCTTGGGTGAGTTCAGTCGCCTCTCTGTCTCTCTCTCTCTAGTCTATGAGCGATCTGGATCCTCTCCCTCCCTACTATGGTGGCTAGTCCTATTTATAGAGGGAGGCCCTGGGCCTCTTCCCAAATAATGAGTAGGAAGGGCGCCAACAATTTGCCATTTTGAAGGGGAACATCTAGTACACTTATCCTGACTAAAGTTGGTCTTCGACTGCCAAAGATTCTGGCGGTGACGCCGTCCTGGGCTCCATGATGACTTCCATCCTGCCGCTCTACTGGTCTTGGCTTGTTGCACTGAAATGGTAACCTTTGCCTGATGCCTTGGCCTGTGCTTTCCCCCTTTGCACCAATGGGGAAACAAGGACAATGCGCAAGCCGGCGCCCGCCTGGCGCCCGCCTGGTCTTGATCGACATGTGCTCCTCGCGAGGTGCCCTGCCTTGATCTCTCCGCCTCCTCGCGAGCCTGCCTGGTGAGGCTGCTCCTGAGGAAGCTTCCTGTCGTCCGCCCTGCGAGGCTTGGCCCCTCGCGAGGGTCTTGAGCTTGAGCCAATGAAGCTGGGCTGCACTGGGCCTTCGCTTGAGCCATGCCGCAGGCTGCAGGCAGGGAAGTCTGGGGACCCCCGTTCCCCGAATGCCAACAGTAGCCCTCGGGCCCAAGGCGCGCCCGGTCTTGGCTTAGCAGAGAAGCGAAGGGGCAAGTCTCGAAGCGCCGCAGGCCCCAATAGCCTGCGGCCTTGGGCGCCGCGTGGCGATTGATTGGACGTGGGCGTCACTGCTTCCCCACGACGCCTCAGCAACCGTCCATCTGACAAAAAGAGGTGCCCGGGCCAGACTTACTTGCCCGTTCTCGTTCTCCTTGCTCCAGATCTCCTTTCTAGCTCTTCTCCTTCTTGCTCCCGAAATCCCCCAGATCTATCTCAATTCTTCCCATCCGGCAAGCCATGGTGCCCCGCAAGACCCCGACCGAGGCCTGGTACTCGCTGGCTCTGGATCCCCCGAACGTGTCGGAGAAGAATCTCGCCCTCACGCACCTGATGACGGTGGCACAGGGCAACAAGGGGGCGACTGTGCTCAAGGTCGGCTCCACCCAGCCTGAAGGCAAGGGGAGCACCTTCTACCTGCTCTTTGTGAGCGCCATCGTCGCCGGTCTGGTGCCTCCTTTTTCCGAGTTCTTCCTCGTTGTTCTTCGCCAATACAACTTGCAGCTCTGCACCTCCACCCCAACTATGTTCTTCTCCTGGCGATTTTCGCCTACTATTGTGAGGCTCACGTTGGGGTAAAGCCCTCAGTGGCCTTGCTGCGTCATTACTTCTCCCTCCGAGTTTCTGGTGCCCACATCACCGCGTGTGTGAGCTTTATCGCATACTCCAACTCCAATGCCATCTCGAAGCCCGGGAAGAGGATCGACGGCTTCCGGAGCAAGTGGGTCATGGTGGATGTTGGGCGCATCCACCCTCGACTGGTGCTGCCTACGGGGCCGCCCAAGGCCGTTGACGCGTGGTCCCGCGCGGAGCTTGTCGACCCCCGCGTGAAGGTGGTGCTGAAGAGGATGAACGCGGATCTGAGGCCAGGCAACTTGGGGGCGGCAAAGGTGACCAGGGCTACGCTCCTGAGGGAGTTCCTGGAGCATCGGGTGGCTCCACTCCGGGAGCACTCGCTCCCACTGTGGAGGCTTGGGGAAGCAGATGTCGCCCTTCGCCTGAGCTGTGAGGCCCTGGCCGACGAAGATCTGGTCGCAGCTCTCCACTCCTTGGTTGGGGAGACGTGGCAAGCCCGGTGGGCACTCCTGTCCCCCTGTTCCTTCGCGACGACTGGGAACAGGTGGTGAGCGCCATGCCCACCTTCAATGGCGAGGGGCTGGTGCCTGCAGAAGCTCCCGTGGATCTGGCGGTGTTGGCGATGGTGAACGTGTCCTCCGACGACTCCAGCGGGAGTGAGGAGGAAGAAGAGGAGGAGGAAGAAGAGCCTGACTCTGAGGTGACCGGCGAGGAGTCGGGGGAGTCCTTCCCTCGGTGCAGGTCCCGTGCCCTCCGCTCCATGCCGGACAACGACGAGGCCGGGCCAGGCGAAGCGGGGAGGACTCTCCCTTGGTCCCGAGGAAGGGCAGGATGGGGCTGGTTCTCCCAGGGCCTGCTCTGGTCCCGGGGCGGTCTGAGGCCAGCTCTGGCCCTCTTGACGCGCCTTCTGCTTCCGGGCCTCCCAAGGCTGACCCCAGCTGTAGGCTCTCGGGCTTCAAATTCGGCCGGAGGCTACTTGAGTCCTCGAACGATGACCAGTAAGTGCTCGATTCATGTTTTGCTTTGTTTCTCTTGCCAAGGCTTAACGTCTGCATCCTTTTGGCCAGGCCGGCGCCTGCAGCAAAAAGGTTGAAAGGGTCCTTGGCGACCCTTCTTGGGGCGAGTTCATCTGCCGGGGTAGCGCCTTCATCTGCGGGGAAAGGAGGCGGCGAGGCTCGCGCCTCCCCTGCCCGATCGTCTTCGCGAGGCTAGTAGGGACGCTCCAACGAGGAGTCATCCCCCGTGGCCCCGCTGACTCTGGAGGTGCCTGTGCTTGATGTTGTTGCCGGGGTGGCCAAGGCCCAGGGGGTTCCTTCCTCCCAAGCCATGATCACGCTGCCGTCCTCTTCGCCTATTCCACCGGCTCCCGTTTCTTCCGACTCCTCCGCCGTCCTGGACTAGGCTGCCAACGAACTGAGCTGATTGCGGGAGGATCTTCGGAGCGCAGACCCCCGCTTGATGGAGGGGCGTTTGGAGCTAGCCTCTGGCTGGGTCCGCTCCGCTGCCTCCATCCGAGCGGCGCTGAGCCAGGCCATGTCTGCCTCCGATGAGGAGAAGCAAGCCGCCTCCCAGGCCAACGCCGCTTGCGACGCTGCCTTGGGTGACACTGCGGATGCCCTGGGCCACTGCAAGGTGCTGGAGGATGAGCTTCAAGGCCTGCGTGACGAGCTCGCAAAGGAGGTCCGCAGCCGCCAGGAGAAGGAGGAGGAGATGAAGGCTCGGGAAGCTGCCGTCAGGGACCGGGACACCGAGCTCGATGACTGTCGCGGCCGGTTGGAGACGCTGGAGCAGGCGCTAAAGGTGGAGAGGGCTGAGCTAGACGACAAGGCAATGGTCCTGGCCGAGGATCAAGTGGCCTTCGCCAAGATGGAGGAGAAAGCTCGCGCCGTGCTGAAGACGCTTTATGAGGGCGGCTTAGAGAAGCCGTTGGCTGGCGCAGAGGACGGCCCTGCCGAGCTGCTTCCCTTCCTGGTCCGCACACTTGAAGATGTCGCGGACGGCCTTGGTCCTACAGCCGAGGCCGAGGCGCGTGCCCTGTCTTCTGCAGTGCTGACGCGTGTCCTCAGCCACATCTACCTTCGCGACCCCAGCGTCGACCTTGACAGCCTGCTGGAACCTGTGAGCGGCGACCTTGCCGCTACTGCTGCTGAGGCCGTGAAAGGCCGAGCCGAGGCTTTGCTGTGGAGGTTTCGTGCCTTCAACACCTTGCCTGGGTGCGATGCCGCCAGCTCCGCGGACTCAGGAGGTGGAGCCGCCCAGCATGACTCCACCACAGGCGGCGGCGCCACTGGAAAGTGATCCCTTTGTGGCTTCTATCCTGTTTTAATTCCTGCAACATGCACCATGCCTCGTGGAGGCGTTTAAACTTGTGTTTGGCATTGTGAAACAATCTATGGCTTGTAATATTTGCTTTTGAATTCCCTAGAATTTGCATTTTTCCCTCCTATTTGCTTGTGTTCTACGTCGGCAGGGCCCGACCCCGCGCATACCTCAGCCGCCGTTAGCCCCGACCGGAAACCAGGACGGGACTAAGGAGTGAGGGGCTACATGGCCAGTTAGGCTCCTGAGTCGCGATGCTCAGGAGTCCCCCTTGACGCACAAACAGCAAGTAGGGAAGGGAGGTATAGGAGTGGATTTGTCATTCTACGTCAGCAGGGCCCGGCCCCGCACATACCTCAGTCACTGTTAGCCCCGACCAGAAACTAGGACGGGACTAAGGAGTGAGGGGCTACGTGACCAGTTAGGCTCCTAAGTCGCGATGCTCAGGAGTCCCCCTTGACGTGCAAATGAGTTTTCATACCTTGGCTTCGCTCGGGGAGGGGCGCGTGACGACCAGGTCTGAGAGACCTGGCTGGGTGGCGTATGCTCAGGCATGGCCCGGGTGCAGCCCCCGTGTCCAGCCCCCTCGCGCGGCACTCCCGAGAGGAGGCGTTGTGATGGCGCCGGACACTGAGCTCTGGGCTCCTTGAGGTTGATACAGCCGTGGGCCGCCCTCAGTTGTTTATCACCAGCACGGAGCATAGTGCTTCCGTATGTGTACGGGCATAGCCGCTCCTCGGCAGTGTCGTCAGCCAGCATGGAGCATGGTGCTTCCATTGGTGCGTGGGAGGGGGCTCCCCTCCGGGAGGAGCCCCCGGGGCGTGTACAGCTCCCTGACACGTGGCCGGCACGGTAGGGCTAGGAGAGGTGTATCTGGGCACCCGTGAGCCAGCGCGGGACTCACGAGGCCCTACCTCGAGGGAGGTTGCGCCTGGCTCAGGGCCTTTATCAATGGTATGTTCCTGCAAGGTGGTTAGAATGCAAATGCTCTACATCCTCAGGTCCTGGCCCTCGAGCAAGCTCAGCCGCCGCTGGTATGACAGGTCGCGATGCCGTGAGTCAAGGCCAGGGGTGAGGGCTGGAGAGCCAGTAAGAGCCCATGAGTCGCGATGCTCAGGCACCCCCTTTTAACGTGCAAGCGCTTTCCATGAGGGCGGAGAGGCCCGCGATAGGCAGCAGAAGATAATCACGGGAATCAGGTTAAGCATGGAGGAGCAAATCCATTTAGATAATGCAAAAAAAGTAAACACCACTGGGTCAGGCCCGAGCAGCTTGGGGATAATGTAGCCCGAGGGGCGCCCCCAACAAGGTAAGCAAAGAATCATGAGCAAAACGGATACATGCCGCAGGGACGGACCCACGCGACCTGGGAATGATGCATACTGTGGGCGCTCCCAGCTGAAAATGGAACTTTGAATAATGTCACGTGATACTGTTGAAGATGAAGAGATGTTGAAGCAGCGGACGACGCGCGGTGAGGAAGCCGACCCTCACGAGCTCCCAGTGCCTGGAGCCTTGAGAGGCTTCGGGGGAACAGGTGGATCTTCGAGGGTCATCTCCATCTCCGCTAGGACCGCGCGATGCCTGACCTTCTGAGCCTGCAGAATGCTCCTCAGCAGGCGCTGATGAGCGGCGACCGCGTTTGGCAGGCCGAAAGGCATGCGAACGTACCTGTGAGGTGGACCCTCATACGCCCCACGCCAAGGCCGAGAGCCCTCTGAGACGCTGCTTGGTTGAGCCACAGCACGTCGATCAGACGCAAGAGCCCGCCATCCTCGCCTGGATGGGGGGCTGCGGTGGGTAGGCGGCGGCCGCCGCGCATGACTCTTGACTCCTGTAGCTCCTGAGTGTTTCTCGCGATGAACTCCTGAGGGTTTGGCCCTCCTTGCCTCATACCTTCCTGAGGGAAACGTGCTTTGAAGCACGCCTCCAAGTGGTGCCCGAGCGCCTCCCTCGTGTCCTTGGCAAAGTCGGTGGCCCTCCAAGAAAGATCCCCAGAGCCCTGCCCGAGGAGGGCACCGGGCGCGCCTTCCTATGCAACAAAGGGTGGCGCCCCCTGAACGGGCGTGGATCCTGACGCAACACCTCCGGAGGTACCTGCCTCCTGATGGCTTGGGCCAGGCGAAGCCTTCTTCTTCTTAGGGACCGCCTCGGGAAGTCTCCCGCTCCTGTGATCTGGGCCTTCGATTGCTACGGCTTGGAAGGCACGCTCAAGAGAGCACACTGCATCCCTTTCCTCACAAGGTACTGTGATGACTCCACCGCTTCCTGGCATCTTGAGGACATTGTAGCCATGGTGAGTCACCGCCATGAACTTGGCCAGGGATGGGTACCCGAGGATGGCATTGTATGGCAGGTGAATGTGGGCGACGTCGAAGTCAATGAGCTCGGTGCAGTAGTTGTTGCGCTGCCCAAAGGTGACTGGAAGGCGAACCTGCCCTATCGGAACAGTGGAACCATCAGTGACTCCTGAGAAAGGCTTGGTCGGCTGAAGCTGATCATATGGCACTTGGAGATTGTTGAATGTCTTGATGGACAGGATGTTGAAGCCTGCTCCGCCATCGATGAGGGTCCTGGTGACTTGCACATTGCTGATGACTGGGGAACAAAGCATCGGGAGGACTCCGGCCGTCGCTGCGCACTTGAGCTGATCTGCTGAGCTAAACGTGATAGCACACGCAGACCACCTGAGAGGGCGCGTGACCTCAAGCTTGGGGAGGACTGCATTCACCTCGCGAACAAACTGCTTGAAGATGCACTGTGATGCTGGGGCCTGGGCGCCGCCCAGGATGCAAGAGATTGCGCGCAGCTCCTGGAAGCCCCCAGCCCTCTCGTCCTGATGCTGGTCTTCATTCCTCCTTGGTGGTGGTGGCAGAGGAGGGAGGCCTGCGTTGCCGTGCAGGCGGTCCTCACGAGGCTGATCCCTCCAACCTTCCTCGTGAGGCTGGTCCTGCCAGCAGTCCTCGCGAGGTCGGTCACGCCACCCTTGGCGAGGGCCACAGTCTTCCCATCGTCCTCCACCTCTTCCTCCTCCTCGGCCATAGCCCCGACCGTTGCACTCGGGGCGTCGACTGATATGCCCATCTCGTGCGGCCCTGAGCTCTTGGCATTCGTTGGTGTTGTGGGTGTGGAGGTTGTGGTACACGCAGTACCGGCTACCCTTGGATGACTCAGGCTGATCCCTGCCTCGCTTGGTGTCTAGCTCTGCTGCGAGCACAGTAGCTCCCTTATGCTTCACGTCCTTGACCTTGGGCTTCTTCTCTTCTGGATCGGCAACTCAAAGCTCGAGGAGGGAGAAGCGCCCTTCCTCAGCCCTGGCGCACTTGGTCGCCAAGTTGAACAGCTCCAGGGATGTGCACAAGTCTTCATGGATTGCTAGCTCCTCTTTCATCTTGATGTCACGCATGCCATCGGAGAAGGCTGAGATGATGGCTTCCTCAGTCACCCTGGGGATCTTGAGGCGAGCGTTGTTGAAGTGCTGGATGTACTTCTGTAGGGTCTCTCCTGGCTGTTGCTTGATGCGGCGCAGGTCACTCATGGCTGGGGGCCGGTCACGAGTGCCTTGGAAGTTGGCGATGAAGCGAGTGCGCATCTCATCCCAAGAGGAGACCATGCCAGGAGGCAGGTTCAGGAGCCAGGTGCGGGCACTGTCCTTAAGTGCCATGGGAAACCAATTCGCCATGACCTTTTCGTCCCTGTTGGCGGCTTCGGTGCCCAGCTCATAGAGCTGTAGGAACTCCGCGGGGTTTGAAGTGCCGTCGTAGCGAGGGGGCAGGTCAGGCTTGAACTTGCCTGGCCATGCGACACTGTGTAGCTCGAGGGTGAAGGCGCGGCAGCCTGCGGTGGCCACCAGAGCCCTTTGCTGGTGTGGGGCTTGCTCCTGGGGATTCCCACGCGCCGCTGATGACCCACAAGTATAGGGGATCTATCGTAGTCCTTTCGATAAGTAAGAGTGTCGAACCCAACGAGGAGCAGAAGGAAATGATAAGCGGTTTTCAGTAAGGTTTTCTCTGCAAGCACTGAAATAGTAGGTGATAGATAGTTTTGTGATAAGATAAATATTAACGAGCAAAAGTAAATAAAGTAAAAAAAGTGCAGCAAGGTGGCCCAATCCTTTATGTAGCAAAGGATAAGCCTGGACAAATTCTAATAATGAAGAAGGAGCTCCCGAGGACACATTGGGAATTATCGTCAAGCTAGTTTTCATCACATTCATAAGATTCGCGTTTGGTACTTTGATAATTTGATATGTTGGTGGACCGGCACTTGGGTACTGCCCTAACATGGACAAGCATCCCAGCAACTACAAAATAAGGTATTAAGGTAAACCTCACCACAACATTAAGCATATGGATCCATATCAACCCCTAACGAAGCAACACATAAACTAGGGTTTAAGCTTCTGTCACTCTAGCAACCCATCATCTACTTATTACTTCCCTATGCCTTCCTCTAGGCCCAAATAATGGTGAAGTGTCATGTAGTCTACGTTCACATAACACCACTAGAGGAAAGACAACATACCTCTCATCAAAATATCGAACGAATACCAAATTCACATGACTACTAATAGCAAGACTTCACCCATGTCCTCAGGAACAAACGTAACTACTCACAAAGCATATTCATGCTCATAATCAGAGGAGTAATAATATGCATAAAGGATCTAAACATATGACCTTCCACCAAGTAAACCAAGTAGCATCAACTACAAGGAGTAATCAACACTACTAGCAACCCACAGGTACCAATTTGTGGTTTTGATACAAGAGATGAACTAGGGTTTTGAGAGGAGATGGTGCTGGTGAAGATGTTGATGGAGATTGACCCTCTCCCGATGAGAGGATCGTTGGTGATGATGTTGGTGATGATTTCCCCCTCCCAGAGGGAAGTGTCCCCGGCAGAACAGCTCCGCCAGAGCCCTAGATTGATTCCGCCAAGGTTCCGCCTCGTGGCGGCGGAGTTTCGTCCCGTAAGCTTGCCCACGATTTTTTCCAGGACAAAACCCTTCATATAGTAGAAGATGGGCGCGGAGGCCACCAGGGGCCCAGGAGATGGGGGCGCGCCCTCTGGGGGGCCCTGAGGGCGCCTGTCTCTGGACAGTGTGGGCCCCTGGCCTATTTCTTTGCCCAAAAATTCTTATTAAATCTAAAAAGTTGTTTCGTGGAGTCTCGTGTCTTTTGGAGTTGTGCGAATAGGTTTCAACGTTTGCTCCTTTTCGGCCGAATTCCAATTGCCGGCATCCCCCTCTTCATGGTAAACCTTGTAAAATAAGAGAGAATAGCCATAAGTATTGAGATATAATGTGTAATAACAGCCCATAACGCAATAAATATTGATATAAAAGCATGATGCAAAATGAACGTATCAACTCCCCCAAGCTTATACCTCGCTTGTCCTCAAGCGGAAGCCGCAATCGAAAAATATGTCAACATGTTTAGAGATAGAGGTGTCAATAAAAATAAAATACGGACATGAGGGCATCTTGATCATTCTAATAACAGCAATATATATGGATTTTGTCATATGATTTCCTATGTTCAAGTAATAAGCAATTCACAATGTCAAGTATGGTTCAAAAACTTCATTGGGAACTAACAAACTATAATCTCAGTCATTGAAGCAACTGCAATTTATCGTAACATCAGAAAGAGTCAATAATAGAGCTTTTCAGCAAGCTCACATACTCAACTATCTCATAGTCCCCTATAATTGTTAACACTCACACAATACTTGTGGTTATAGAGTTTCAGCCGGACACTGAGAAAGATAGGGGCTTATTGTGTTGCCTCCCAACATATTCACCTTTAGGTGATGTCAACAATAATAATCTATGCCAACTTACATCCAATTGGATATATGCATCATGATCTTTCAAACACGAGGAGCTTTACAAAGGATAAAAAATAAAAAGGGAAAGGTGAGAATCACCTTGACTCAAGCATAAAGTAAAACATAAAGTAAAGATAGGCCCTTCGCAGAATGTAGCAGAGGTTGTCATCTGCGTTTAGGGTTGATGCACAAAATCTTAATGCAAAAGAACGTCACTTTATATTGCCCCTTGTATGTGGACCTTTATTATGCAATCCGTCGCTTTTATTACTTCCACAACAAGTTCGTACAAAGCTTATTTTCTCTACACTAATAAGTCATACATATTTAGAGAGCAATTTTTATTGCTTGCACCGATGACAACTTACTTGAAGGATCTTACTCAATCCATAGGTAGGTATGGTGGACTCTCATGGCAAAACTGGGTTTAAGGATATTTGGAAGCACAAGTAGTATCTCTACTTGGTGCAAGGAATTTGGCTAGCATGAGGGGGAAAGGCAAGCTCAACATGTTTGGAAGGTCAATGACAATATACTTTAACTGAGATGTCGGAAAACATAAACCATTACATTGTCTTCCTTGTCCAACGTCAACTCTTTTAGCATGTCATACTTACTGAGTGCTTCACAATCATAAAAGATGTCCAAGATAATATATTTACATGTGAACCCCTCTTTCCTTATCACTTCCTATTAATTGCAACGATGACCAAGGCTACGTTCATCGACTCTCAACAATTTTTATGCCTCATACTTTCTATGTGTGAAGTTATCACTGTCCATAAGATCAATATGAACTCTTTTGTTCTTTCTACTTTCTCAAGATCATAGCAACATAGCAAAGCCCTTGACTCAACACTAATCTTTATTATAGATAGCACACAGACTCGATTACATAAAGAGATCACAAAGCAAAACTCAAAACTACTTGATATCAAAAACTTCAAACTAATAGATCAAGATACTACTAAAAGGATCGAACTAAATAAAGTGGTAAAAATAGAATTGTGATGGTGATATGATACCGGGGCACCTCCGCCAAGCTTGGCAGTTGCCAAGGGGAGTGCCCATACCCATGTGATTATTTCTTCGGGGGTGGTGAAGTAGGAGTTGTTGATGATGCAGGCTTGTCGTCCGTCTTCCAAGGCATAGGCTCTCCATCATAAAAGGATGATCGAGTCTCCAGGATCCTTAAATCTGCAGCCAAACTCATCCTTTTGAATCTATATTCATACTCACAGTTCTGGTTTTGCAGGTCATAAATCTGGGCTTGGAGGTGCTCGATTTTCTCTTGAAGCTTGAAGATGGTCTCCCCAATGACTTTGGCATCCAGCTTGTGGTTGTTGATGAACTCCGTGATCATCATCTGGTTAGCGTTGAGTCCACGCTCCACCATCCCTTGACACTTGAAAACTTCTTGATCCATAGCTTCGAGCTTTGTCTCCACGCTCCCAGTACGCCTTGGTCCCTCCACATCGCGGATGTGCAACACCCCCTCACACATATCAATGGTTTGAGGGTGATGCAGCACCTCCGCAAGATAGGGGTTGATAACCCTCTCGAAAAACTTGTCCTTGGGAGCACTTGGAGACGACATGATCCTCTAGATCTAAAACAGAAACAACTCAAAACGAAAATAGAGTATATTTGTGTGATACGGTGGTCAAAACCTTCGGGAGTATATATAATGAATTTTTACCGACCAAAATACGTAACATACAAGAAAACGGAGTCCGGGAGGCACACGAGGTGCCCACGAGATAGGGGGGCGTGCCCTACAGGGGGGGCGCCCTCCTCTCTCGTGGGAGCCTCGTGTCCCTTTCGGACTACTTCTTTCTTCCTAAAATCTTTAAATAATCCAAAACTGATAAAAATTGCCATTAGAGTTGTTTTGGAGTCGGTTTACTTACCGTACCACGTACCTATGCCTTTTCAGAGTCCGGAACGTTCTGGAACGTGTCTCTTATGTATTCCTCAGGGGTTATGGTTTCAATAATATTAGTTTCAACATTGATAGGATTACCTGAAATATAGTGTTTAATTCTTTGACCGTTTACCACCCTCGGATTTTGTGCCTTCGAAGTTGTTGATTTTTATAGCACCAGAATGATAAACCTCCTCGATAACAGACCTTCCCATTTTGGGAGAAGTTTTCCTGCAAAAAATCTTAAACGAGAGTTGAACAATAACACATAATCCCCTACATTAAACTCACGCTTCTGTATCCTCTTATCATGCCAGCGTTTGACTTTTTCTTCGAAAAGCTTGGCATTCTCATATGCTTGGGTTCTCCATTCATCAAGTGAGCTAATATCAAATAACCTTTTCTCACCAGCAAGTTTGAAGTCATAATTAAGCTCTTTAATAGCTCAATATGCTTTATGTTCAAGTTCGAGAGGTAAATGACATGCTTTTCCATAAACCATCTTATATGGAGACATACCCATAGGATTTTTGTATGCAGTTCTATAGGCCCATAATGCATCATCAAGTTTTTTGGACCAATTCTTTCTAGATCTATTCACAGTCTTTTGCAAAATTAATCTGAGCTCTCTATTGCTCAACTCTATTTGACCACTAGACTGCGGGTGATAAGGATATGCGATTCTATGATTGACATCATACTTAGCAAGCATCTTACGGAAAGCACCATGAATAAAGTGTGAACCACCATCAGTCATAAGATATATAGGGACTCCAAACCTCGGAAAAATAACTTCTTTAAGCATTTTAATAGAAGTGTTATGATCAGCACTACTAGTTGGGATAGCTTCTATCCACTTAGTAACGTAATCAACAGCAACTAAAATATGTGTATAACCATTGGAGGCAGGAAAAGGTCCCATATAATCAAAGCCCCAAACATCAAACGGTTCAATAACAAGAGAATAATTCATAGGCATTTCTTGACGTCTACTGATGTTACCTATTCTTTGACATTCATCACAAGATAAGACAAACTTACGAGCATCTTTGAAAAGAGTAGGCTAGTAAAAACCAGATTGTAATACCTTGTGTGCAGTTCTATCTACAGTGTGGTGTCCTCCATAGGATTCAGAGTGACACTTGCGTAGGATTTGTTCCTGTTCATGCTCAGGCAAACAACGTCTAGTAATACCATCTACTCCTTCTTTATAAAGGTGTGGATCATCCCAGAAGTAATGTCTTAAATCATAAAAGAACTTTTTCTTTTGCTGGTATGTGAAACTAGGCGGTATATATTTAGCAACAATGTAATTAGCATAGTCAGCATACCAAAGAGCAGTACGAGAAGCATTGACGAGCGCTAATTGTTCATTAGGAAAACTATCATTAATAGGTAGTGGGTCATCAAGAGCATCTTCTAGCCTAGACAAGTTGTCTGCAACGGGGTTCTCAGCTCCCTTTCTATCATAATATGCAAGTCAAATTCTTGGAGCAAGAGAACCCATCTAATGAGTCTAGGCTTAGCATCTTTCTTTTCCATAAGATATTTAATAGCAGCATGATCAGTGTGGATAGTAACTTTGGAATCAACAATATAAGGTCTAAACTTATCACATGCAAACACAACTGCTAAGAATTCTTTTTCAGTGGTAGCATAATTTCTCTGGGCAGTATCAAGAGTCTTGCTAGCATAATGGATAACATTCAATTTCTTATCGACTCTTTGCCCTAAAATAGCACCTACAGCATAATCACTAGCATCGCACATAATTTCAAAAGGTAAATTCCAATCAGGTGGCTGAACAATAGGTGCAGTGATCAAAGCCTTCTTGAGTGTTTCAAATGCTTCTACACAATCATCATCAAAGACAAAAGGAATATCTTTTTGCAATAAATTAGTCAGAGGCCTAGAGATTTTAGAAAAGTCCTTAATGAACCTCCTATAAAAACCGGCATGACCAAGGAAACTTCTTATACCTTTTATGTCCTTGGGACATGCATCTTTTCAATAGCATAAACTTTGACTTTATCAACTTCAATACCTCTCTCGGATATCTTGTGCCCCAAGACAATGCCTTAATTAACCATAAAGTGACACTTTTCCCAATTTAGGACGAGACTAGTGTCTTCGCATCTCTACAAAACTCGATCAAGGCTGCTCAAACAATCATCAAAAGAGGATCCATAGATGGAGAAGTCATCCATGAATACCTCACAAATCTTTTCACAAAAATCTGAAAAATATAGCCATCATGCATCTTTGAAAGGTAGCAGGTGCATTACATAAACCAAAAGGCATACGTCTATAAGCAAAAGTACCAAAAGGGCAAGTAAAAGTAGTTTTAGATTGATCCCCCGCTGATACAGGTATCTGAGAGAAGCCAGAATAACCATCTAGAAAGCAAAAATGTGTGTGTTTGGATAGCCTCTCTAGCATTTGATCAATAAAAGGTAAAGGGTAATGATCTTTCTTAGTAGCTTTATTTAACTTACGGAAATCAATTACCATCCTATAACCTATAATAATTCTTTGCGGGATCAATTCATCTTTATCATTAGGAACAACGGTAATAGCTCCTTTTTTAGGGACACAATGGACAGGGCTTACCCATTCACTATCAGCAATGGGATAAATAATACCTGCCTCAAGGAGTTTTAGTATCTCCTTTCTTACCACTTCCTTCATTTTGGGATTTAATCGTCTTTGAGGATCTCTAACTGGTTTGGCATCTTTCTCCACTGAAATTTTGTGTTGACATAATGTGGGACTAATGCCCTTAAGATCGTCTAGAGTGTATCCAATAGCAGCTCGGTGCTTCTTCAGAGTTTTCAATAATCTTTCTTCTTCTTTCTCTAAAAGGTTAGCACTAATAGTAACAGGATATATTTCTTTTTCATCAAGATAAGCATACTTAAGATTATTAGGTAATGGTTTGAGTTCAAACACGGGATCACCCTTGGGTGGAGGAGGATCCCCAAGAATTTCAACGGGAAGGTTATGTTTCAGCATAGGTTCTTGTTTAAGGAACATTTCATCTATTTCTTCCCTTTCCTTCATAAACATATCGTTTTCATGGTCTAGCAAATATTGTTCTAACGGATCAGTTGGAGGAACATCAATGGAAGCACGACCAGTAATTTCATCCTTATTAGATGGTTCCCTTTCACGATGTTGTCTACTAAACTTGGCAAAATTAAATTCATGAGACATACCATCTATGCCAACCGTGACAATATTCTTTTCACAATTAATCTTAGCACTAGCAGTATTCAAGAAGGGTCTACCAAAAATAATGGGACAAAAATCATCTTGTGGGGAACCAAGAACAAGAAAATCAGCAGGGAATTTAATCTTCCCACACAAGGCTTCAACATCTCTAACGATCCCAATAGGTTTAATGGTGTCCCTATTAGCAAGCTTAATAGTAACATCAATGTCTTCTAATTCAACAGGTGCAATATCGTGCATAATTTCTTTATAAAGATCATAAGGTATCGCATTAGCACTAGCACCCATATCACATAAACCATGATAACAATGGTCTCCTATTTTAACAGAAATAACAGGCGTGCCTACAACAGGTCTACGTGTCTTAGTATCGGGTCTAGCAATATTAGAAGTTTCACCCAAGAAAGAGATGGCATGCCCATCTAAGTCCTCATCCAAAAGATCTTTAATCATAGCAATACTAGGCTCAACATTAATTTGCTCAGGAGGTGTATAGGTCCTAGTATTACTCTTACGAACAACAGTCGAAGCTTTAACATGATCTTTTATCCTAACAGGAAAAGGAAGTTTTTCAACATAAGCAGTAGTGTCACATCCCTGGTCTTGTTATGCACTAGGCTAGACCTCATCTGAGCATCATGTTTAAATTTTTGAAACCTGAACTGAGGAATTTTGGAAGCCTCAAAAACTTAAATAAAAGAAGGGCAAAAACCCTAAAAATCTCATTCATTGCTCCAAAATGCTCTTCTTAAATGTTTGATAATTTTTGGTAGGGTTCGCCCCAACCAAAATATTGAACATTTTAAGGAATTATTTTGGGACTTTGGATTTAATTCATTAGCTATATGAATTTGAATTATATTCATATAATTAGAATATAATTTCAAATACCCCTGAAATATTTTATAAGCTTTTGGAAGAGTCCATCTAGCAATATAAAATATTCAGAGGAGTTTTTGGCATTGTTTGAATTATTTTAAATTCAAAACAGTGGCAAAATAAATTAAATAAAACAAAACAGAAATAAAAGACAGAGGAGAGAAACCTTACAGACTTACATGCAGCCCACCACAGTGGCCGGCCCAGCCAAAGAAGCGGCCCAGCCCGCCTCCCTCCTCTGTCGTCTTCGTCCTCGACAGAGGGAGGGGAGTGTGGCCGGCGCGCGCGCGCGCCACCGCGCCACGCCACCTCTCTCCCTGCTTGCCTGCCCTTCCCTCCTCGCTCGATGCCCCGGACGACGCCACGCCTCTCCCCTGCTCTCTCTCACTCTCCTCGGCTCTTTCCTCCTCCCCTCGCTCTCTCTCCCACACGGCCGAACACCACCCTCGCTGCCGTTCGCCATAGCAGCCGTCTCCGGCCACCCCTCGCTTCCCCCCCGACTAGCCCAGAGGCTCCGCCTCGACCTCCTCTTCCTCCCCACCGCTCCACGGGTCTCCGGAAGCCCTGCATCGCCGCCACGTCGCCGTTCCCCTCCTCGGGCTCCGACCACCGTCGCCGTCGATTCGCCGCCTCCAGCGCGTCCCCGAGCCCGCTAACCATCCCTGCAGCTCCGCGGTGAGCCACTGGTCCGATTCCCCCTTGCCCCGTCGTCCCTAGCCTTCTGTAGCTGCCGCCCCCTTGAGCTCCGAAGCTCGACGCCGCCGGCGATGTCGCCGTCGTGGCCACGGTCACCGTAGCGCCCAACCGAGCACACTATCGTGCTCCACACCTCACTAGGAGCACGTAGCACGCACCAACACCTCCCTAACGCCTCAGAACGCCGATTCCGACCGCACTAACTCCGGCCGCCGCTCGAAGCTCGCCGTCGGCAATCTGAGCCACCTCGAGCACGGCCACCACCACCATTCGACGCTAGGGAGCAAGGGCTCTTCAGCGAGCCCAAGCACGGCCTCGCCTGCCACAGTAGTGTGTTCCGACGGCCGCCGCCGTCTCGGGCCTCGCCGGCGACTCGGCGCGGCGGGATTGCTTCGGCCGACCAGGATTTGACCCCCACAGGTCAGCGGCGTGTGGGCTGACACTCGCTAATTAGCGTTAGGTTTAATTAGTGTTAGTTAACTAGTTAATTAGATGGTCAGCGACACGCGGGCCCCGCACTGTTGACAGCTTAGTTAGGATTAATTTAGCGCTAACAAATTCTGTTAGTTAGTCTAGTCACTGACCAGTGGGTCCCACAGGTCAGGTTTGACCCGGACCGGCCCCGTTGACTGCTGACGTCACAGTGATGTCAGGCTGACACAATAACTAATTTCTGGATTTAATCTTATTCTGAAAATTCCAGAAAATGATTTAAACTTCTAAAATCCATATAAAATCAACCGTAGCTCCAAATCAAATAAATTATATATGAAAAATTATCAGGAAAATTCAAGGAATCCATCTGTACCATTTTCATGCATGTTTGAACAATGTTTGTCCTCTGTTTTGGACAAAACAAATAAAGGGCATTTAAATAATCATATATGGAGTTTGAATTTGAATCTTATATTCAAACCAACTTCATTTAATCTGTTGCTAGTTGCATTAGCCCAAAACACATTCATATTGCCATGTCATGATCATGCATCATATTGTGCATTTGCATTGATTGTGTTTCTTTCTCAGTTGCCGGTAATTGCCCCCTCTCGATAGACGTGGTTTCGACGTTGTGATCGTTGACACTGATGAAGACTCAATGCTATCTTCAGAAGTGCCAGGCAAGCAAAAACCCCCTTGTTCATTCCGATATAATCCCACTCTCTCGCTCCTGCTCTCTTTTACTGCATTAGGACAACAACGAATCATTTGTTACTTGCTGCGGTAGCTGAACCCCTTATCCTTTGCATGACCTGTCATTCCACAGTAAATAGATGAAACCCACTAGCATGAGTAGGAGTTGTTTGAGCCCTGTTGTGCCTACTCATACATGCTTGTCTGTCATGCCTGCTACTGCTTAGAGTTGAGCCGATCTGATTCATCGAGGATGAATCAGAGGTGTGTGAACATGTCCTATTGTGTGTGAGCTAAGTGTGTGAACACGATTTGGTAAAGGTATCGGTGAGAGGCCATGTAGGAGTACATGGTGGGTTGTCTCATTGAAGCCGTCCTTAGGAACTGAGTTCTGTGTTTGTGATCCATGATTCAGCTACTACCATGCATTGGGCCTGAAATATGACCCCGCTTCGACTTCTTATTCACCCTTGTCCTCTGTCCGGGAGTTGCAAGTAGTTTCGTGTTTGTAGTATCTTTGGAGGCCGTCTTGCAGATCTTGACCGTAGGGGTGGGCTGTGATGCGGTAGGCACGCGTGGCGGGTAAACCGGCGCCCGCTTGGTGTCACGGAACCCTGTTCACATCGTTTGGGGCTGTGAGCGAAACTTGGCCGAACTCCTCATAGATGGAACCCAAATAGGCGATAAACCCGGACTAGGGACTTGAGTGTCTAGGTAGGTCGTGGTCTACACCCACGCCGGCTTTAAGCTGAAGTCTGCCGAGCACATGGCGTGTGCGACGCTAAGTGGTGGAAACATGTATGAAGAAGTACACCCTGCAGGTTAATATGATCTATTCAATAGCCGTGTCCGCGTAATGGACTTCGGGTTGCCTATAACAGTTCATAGACAAGTGAAAGTGGATACTCTAAAATACGCAAGATAAGTGTGAGTGCTATGGATGGCGTTCTCGTGAGGGAGACGGAGCGGATCCATAGTGGTGTATTGTTATGGTGAATATGTGGACTCGTGCGCCACCTCAAAAGAGTTACTTGCGATCGTAGTTTAGGATAGCCACCGAGTCAAAGCTGGCTTGTCTGTTTAACTCCACCATCCCTTTATTGATAATGATGCATATGTAGTTAGTTACGATGTAAGTCTTGTTGGGTACATTTGTACTCACGTTTGCCTATTTTATGTTTTGCGAGAGAGACTTCAGTCTCGCTAGTAGTTCCACGTGGACTTGACGTTTAGCTTGATACCTCACCACGATCTTGTGCCCTCGGCAGATCTCGTAGATAGTCGCTTTCAAGCCTTTTTCATTTGTAGATGTCTGTACCTGCACATGATAGCTTCCGCTTGTGCATTGATTTGTATGCTCTCAATGTTGGGTCATGAGACCCTGTTTGTAATATCTCGCTCCTCGGGCCTAATGAATAAATACTTGAGTCGTAGAGTCATGTTGTGATGCCATGTTGTATTTGCACATATCGAGCATATTGTGTGTATGTTATTGAAATGCTTGGTATGTGTGGGATCGACTATCTAGTTGTTTATCTTGATAGCCTCTCTTACGGAAATGTCTCCTAGTGTTTCCACCGAGCCATGGTAGCTTGCTACCGCTCCGAACACTTAGGCTGGCCGGCATGTGTCCTTCTTCGATCTGTATCATCCCTTCGGGAAATGTCACGCGTTGAGTACCGGAGTCTGTCAGCCCGCTACAGCCCGGTTTACCGGAGTCCTGCTAGCCCAGTGCTACAGCCCGGAACTTACTTGCTGTTGACCGACACGTTCGATGCTGGGTCATGGATGCCTGTCCCTGTAAGTCTGTGCCACTTTGGGTTACGACTAGCCATGTCAGCCCGGGCTCCTTTCATATGGATGCTAGCGACACTATCATATACGTGTGCCAAAAGGCGCAAACGGTCCCGGGCTAAGGTAAGGTGGCACCCGTTGGGATACCGTGCGTGAGGCCGCAAAGTGATATGATGTGTTACAGGCTAGATCGATGTGACATTGAGTCGGGGTCCTGACAAGTAGGAATAATAGGATCACTATATGTAATAGTCTTTTCTCCGACTGTAATGGGTGCAACTACTTTAACTTCAACAGGAGGATTATATTTAAACCACTTCTCTTTAGGTAGATCAACGTGAGTAGAAAAAGTTTCACAAAAAGTAGCTACTATCTCAGAGTCAAGTCCATACTTAGAGCTAAATCCACAGAAAGCATTGGTATCCATAAAAGATTTAACACAATCGAACTTAGGTGTCATACGACTCCTTACCATCGTCGGAACCCCAATCTTCGAGTTGCGTTTAATTCTTTCCAATAAGTCCCATTTGAAATCAATAGTCTTCACATATAGGAACCAGACAGAAGTATCGAGCAAGTTGCGATTATCAAGAGAAAGCCGAGCATAAAAATTCTGAATAATCATTTCCCGAGAGAGCTCATGATTGGGGCATGAATACAACATTGACTTAAGCCTCCCCCAAGCTTGAGCGAAGCTTTCTCCTTCGTGAGGCCGGAAATTATATATGTAATTATGATCACGATGAACAAAATGCATAGGATAGAACTTCTGGTGAAATTTCAACTTCAATCGCTTATAATTCCAATATCTCATATCATCACATAGCCTATACCATGTCATTGCATCTCCCTTCAAAGATAAAGGGAAGGCCTTCCTTTTGACAACGTCATCGGGAATACCTGCAAGCTTCAATAATCCACAAACTTCATCCACAAAGATAAGGTGTAAGTCGGGATGAAATGTTCCGTCTCCTGCAAAAGGATTAGCTAGCAGTTTTTCATCATACCCGATGGAATCTCAAAGTGAATATTTTCATAAGGTTCAGTAGGTTGAGGAGCATCTCTTTGCTCTTCTGGTTGGGGTCAAGATACCCCAAGCAAGCCCCTCAAAGGATTAGTTTCCATAGTGACGAGTAACAGAAAATTAGAGTCTTGATGACCCACAAGTATAGGGGATCTATCGTAGTCCTTTCGATAAGTAAGAGTGTCGAACCCAACGAGGAGCAGAAGGAAATGATAAGCGGTTTTGAGTAAGGTTTTCTCTACAAGCACTGAAATAGTAGATGATAGATAGTTTTGTGATAAGATAAATAGTAACAAGCAGAAGTAGATAAAGTAAATAAAGTGCAGCAAGGTGGCCCAATCCTTTATGTAGCAAAGGATAAGCTTGGACATATTCTAATAATGAAGAAGGAGCTCCCGAGGACACATTGGGAATTATCGTCAAGCTAGTTTTCATCACGTTTGTAAGATTCACGTTCGGTACTTTGATAATTTGATATATTGGTGGACCTGCACTTGGGTACTGCCCTAACATGGACAAGCGTCCCACTTATGATTAACCCCTATTGCAAGCATACACAACTACAAAAGAAGGTATTAAGGTAAACCTAACCACAACATTAAGCATATGGATCCATATCAACCCCTAACGAAGCAACATATAAACTAGGGTTTAAGCTTCTGTCACTCTAGCAACCCATCATCTACTTATTACTTCCCTATGCCTTCCTCTAGGCCCAAATAATGGTGAAGTGTCACGTAGTCAACGTTCACATAACACCACTAGAGGAAAGACAACATACATCTCATCAAAATATCGAACGAATACCAAATTCACATGAGTACTAATAGCAACACTTCACCCATGTCCTCAGGAACAAACGTAACTACTCACAAAGCATATTCATGTTCATAATCAGAGGAGTAATAATATGCATAAAGGATCTGAACATATGATCTTCCACCAAGTAAACCAAATAGCATCAACTACAAGGAGTAATCAACACTACTAGCAACCCACAGGTACCAATTTGTGGTTTTGATACAACATTGGATACAAGAGATGAACTAGGGTTTTGAGAGGAGATGGTGCTGGTGAAGATGTTGATGGAGATTGACCCCCTCCCGATGAGAGGATCGTTGGTGATGACGTTGGTGATGATTTCCCCCTCCCGGAGGGAAGTGTCCCCGGCAGAACAGCTCCGCCAGAGCCCTAGATTGATTCCGCCAAGGTTCCGCCTCGTGGCGGCGGAGTTTCGTCCCATAAGCTTGCCCCCGATTTTTTCCAAGACAAAACCCTTCATATAGTAGAAGATGGACGCTAGAGGCCCACCATGGGGCACAGGAGATAGGGGGCGCGCCCTATAGGGGGGCGCCCCTGTCTCCTAGACAGGGTGTGCCCCCCCTGGCCTATTTCTTTTGCCCAAAAATTCTTATTAAATCTAAAAAGTTGTTTCGTGGAGTCTCAGGTCTTTTGGAGTTGTGCAGAATAGGTTTCCAACGTTTGCTCCTTTTCTAGCTAGAATTCCAGCTGCCGGCATCCCCCCTCTTCATGGTAAACCTTATAAAATGAGAGAGAATAGCCATAAGTATTGAGATATAATGTGTAATAACGGCCCATAATGCAATAAATATTGATATAAAAGCATGATGCAAAATGGACGTATCAGCCGCCGCTTGGAGCAGTGCGGGGTCTTGACGTGGTGGCGCAGGGATGCGGTCGTTGCGCACTGGTGACGGGAGCATGCGAGCACCTTCTTGGGGACGAGGGATTTCTTGGCAGCTCCTTTCTTGTCGCGCGGGCGCCGGACGCGGAGGGTCTCATCCTGGGGCTGCGCACCTTGGAGCCAGGGCTCCTTCTTGGGGAGGAGGTGGCGGAGGCACCTCCTGTTCTGTGCCTCCTGCGCAGGACGGAGGGCGAGGTAGCGAGAGGGACAGCGCAGGGGAGCCCCCTTGTCACATCCCTGGTCTTGTTATACACTAGGCTAGACCTCATCTGAGCATCATGTTTAAATTTTTGAAACCTGAACTGAGGAATTTTGGAAGCCTCAAAAACTTAAATAAAAGAAGGGCAAAAACCCTAAAAATCTCATTCATTGCTCCAAAATGCTCTTCTTAAATGTTTGATAATTTTTGGTAGGGGTTCTGGCCCCAACCAAAATATTGAACATTTTTAAGGAATTATTTTTGGGACTTTGGATTTAATTCATTAGCTATTTGAATTTGAATTATATTCATATAATCAGAATATAATTTCAAATACCCCTGAAATATTTTATAAGCTTTTGGAAGAGTCCATCTAGCAATACAAAATATTCAGAGGAGTTTTTGGCATTGTTTGAATTATTTTAAATTCAAAACAGTGGCAAAATAAATTAAATAAAACAAAACAGAAATAAAAGACAGAGGAGAGAAACCTTACAGACTTACTCAGCAGCCCAGCCACCGGCCGGCCCAGCCAAAGAAGCGGCCCAGCCCGCCTCCTCCTCTGCTCGTCTTCGTCCTCGACAGAGGGAGGGGAGGTGGCCGGCCACAGCCACCGCGCCACGCCCACCTCTCTCCCTGCTTGCTGCCTTCCCTCCTCGCCGATGCCCTGACGACGCCACGCCTCTCCCCTGCTCTCTCTCACTCTCCCTCGGCTCTTTCCTCCTCCCCTCGCTCTCTCTCTCACACGGCCGAACACCACCCTCGCTGCCGTTCGCCATAGCAGCCGCCTCCGCCACCCCTCGCTTTCCCGATTAGCCCAGAGGCTCCGCCTCGACCTCCTCTTCCTCCCCACCGCTCCACGGGTCTCCGGAAGCCACACGCCGCCACGTCGCCGTTTCCCTCCTCGGGCTCCGACCACCGTCGCCGTCGATTCGCCGCCTCAGTAGCGTCCCGAGCCCGCTAACCATCCTCGCAGCTCATGTGAGCCGCTGGTCCGATTCCCCTTGCCCGTCGTCCCTAGCCTTCAGAGCTGCCGCCCCTTGAGCTCCGGCTCGACGCCGCCAGCGATGTCGCCGTCGTGGCCACGGTCACCGAAGGCCTAACCGAAAGCACACTATCGTGCTCCACACCTCACTAGGAGCACGAAGCACGCACTAACACCTCCCTAACGCCTCAGAACGCCGATTCCGACCGCACTCGAACTCCGGCCGCCATGATGAGCTCGCTTCGCCGTCGACGATCTGAGCCACCTCGAGCACGGCCACCACCACCATTCGACGCAGGGAGCAAGGGCTCTCCAGCGAGCCCAAGCACAGCCTCGCCAGGTGCCAGAAGCGATCCAAGATCGCGCCGCCGTCTCGGGCCTCGCCCGGCGTTATGTCGCCGGTGGGTTTGACCCACCTTGACCACGGCAGAACCCCTGATCCTCGACAAGTGGGCCCAGCCACAGTAGCTAATTAGGATTAGCGCTAATCACTGTTAGTCAAGCCTCGACACATAAAGGGCCCCAGCGCCACTAATTCCTAATTAGGATTAATTTAACCCTGTTTAACCCCCCCTGTCACTGACGTGTGGCCCCCACACGTCAGGTTTGACCCTGGTCAGCCCCGGTTGACTTGCTGACATCATGCTGACGTCAGGCTGACGCAATAACTAATTTCTGGATTTATTTTTATTCAGGAAATTCCAGAAAAATTGTATAAAGCTCTAAAATTCATATAAAATCAACCATAGCTCCAAATCAAACAAATTATATATGAAAAATTATCAGAAAAATTCAAGGAATCCATCTGTACCATTTTCATGCATGTTAGAACAACTTATAGCTGCTGTTTAGCACAAATCAATAAAAGGGCATTCAAATAATCACATATGGAGTTTGAATTTGAATCTTGTATTCAAACCAACTTCATTTAATCTGTTGCTAGTTGCATTAGCTCAAAACACATTCATTTTGCCATGTCATGATCATGCATCATATTGTGCATTGCATTGATTGTGTTCCCTTCTGTGTTGCCGGTATTTGTCCCCTCTCGATAGACGTGATACCGATGATGTGATCGTTGACACTGATGAAGACTCAATGTTATCTTCAGAAGTGCCAGGCAAGCAAAACCCCTTGTTCATTCCGATAAAATCCCACTCTCTCGCTCCCGCTCTCTTTTCTGCATTAGGACAACAACGAATCATTTGTTACTTGTGCGGTAGCTGAACCCTTATCCATTGCATGACCTGTCATTCCACAAGAATAGATGAAACCCACTAGCATGAGTAGGAGTTGTTTGAGCCTGTTGTGCCTACTCATACATGCTTGTTTGTCATGCCTGCTATCGCTTAGAGTTGAGTCGGTCCGATTCATCGAGGATGAATCGAGGTGTGTGAACATGTCCTCACTGTGTGTGGCTAAGTGTGTGAACACGATTTGGTAAAGGTAGCGGTGAGAGGCCATGTAGGAGTACATGGTGGGTTGTCTCATTGCAGCCGCCCTCGTGAACTGAGTTCGTGTTTGTGATCCATGATTCAGCTACTACCACGCATTGGGCCCGAAACCAATGGACCCTCTCGGCTTCTTAATCACCCTTGTCCTCTGTCCAGAGTTGCAAGTAGTTTCGTGTTTGTAGTATGTTTGGAGGCCGTGGCGCAGCACCGACCGTAGGGGTGGGCTGTGATGCGGTAGGCACGTGTACGTGTACCGGGCGCCCGCTTGGTGTCTCGGGAACCCTGTTCACATCGCTTGGGGCTGTGAGCGAAACTTGCCGAACTCCTCATAGATGGAACCCAAATAGGCGATAAACCTGGACTAGGGACTTGTGTGTTTAGGTAGGTCGTGGCCGACACCCACGTTGGGCTTCCGCTTGAAGGTTGCCGAGTACATGTCGTGTAAACGGCGGTAAGTGGTGAGAGCGTGTGTGAAGAAGTACACCCCTGCAGGGTTAACATTATCTATTCGAATAGCCGTGTCCGCGGAAAAGGACTTCTGGGTTGCCTATATCAGTTCATAGACAAGTGAAAGTGGATACTCTAAAATACGCAAGATAAGCGTGAGTGCTATGGATGGCGTTCTCGTAGGGAGACGGGAGCGGATCCATAGTGGTGTATTGATATGGTGAATATGTGGACTCGTGTGCGCCACCTCAAAAGAGTTACTTGCTGTCGTAGTTTAGGATAGCCACCGAGTCAAAGCTGGCTTGCTGCTGTTAAACTCCACCATCCCCTTTGTTGATAATGATGCATATGTAGTTAGTTCTGATGTAAGTCTTGCTGGGTACATTTGTACTCACGTTTGCCTATTTTATGTTTTTGCAGAGAGACCTCAGTCTCACTAGTAGTTCCACGTGGACTTCGACGTTTAGCTTGTTACCTCAGCTACGATCTTGTGCCCTCGGCAGGATCTGGTAGATAGTCGGGCTTTCAAGCCTTTTTCATTTGTAGATGTCTCACTTTGCACATGATAGCTTCCGCTTGTGCATTGATTTGTATGTTTCAATGTTGGGTCATGAGACCCTGTTTGTAATATCTCGCTCCTCGGGCCTAATGAATAAATGCTTGAGTCGTAGAGTCATGTTGTGATGCCATGTTGTATTTGCACATATCGGGCATATTGTGTGTATGTTATTGAAATGCTTGGTATGTGTGGGATCCGACTATCTAGTTGTTTATCTTTAGTAGCCTCTCTTACGGAAATGTCTCCTAGTGTTTCCAATGAGCCATGGTAGCTTGCTACCGCTCCTAACACTTAGGCTGGCCGGCATGTGTCCTTCTTCGCTCTGTATCATCCTTCGGGAAATGTCACGCGTTGAGTACCGGAGTCCTGTTAGGCCGCTACAGCCCGGTTCACGGAGTCCTGCTAGCCCAGTGCTACAGCCCGGAACTTACTCGCTGATGACCGACACGTTCGATGCTGGGTCATGGATGCCTGTCCCTGTAAGTCTGTGCCACTTTGGGTTTACGACTAGCCATGTCAGCCCGGGCTCCTTTTCATATGGATGCTAGCGACACTATCATATACGCGTGCCAAAAGGCGCAAACGGTCCGGAGCTAAGGTAAGGCGACACCCGTTGGGATACCGTGCGTGAGGCCGCAAAGTGATATGATGTGTTACAGGCTAGATCGATGTGACATTGAGTCGGGGTCCTGACAGCTTTGGTATCAGAGCTTGACTGCCTGTAGGATTACCAAGCCAAACTGGTCGAAGTTGAGTCTAGAAATGCTTTAGTTATATGTAGGGGAATTGATTGTGGGTTGGAACGTAAGGCTCTTTTTACTCCTTATACCTCATGGCCTTCTGATCTGAGTCAACCTCTTCTTTTCTACGGGGTTTAGGAACTAGGCCTTCTCATCTATCTATCAGGATGACGTGTTACTAATCCATAGACTTATAGAATTGTTAGTTTCAAATCTCAGTTCAGTTTTACTACTTCCGTATGTTCATAACTGCTGACCTCGAAACCTTGATATTGTGCTTCGGAGTGGTTATGCCACCATTTTGTTGTATGTGTCCAAACTTTTGAGCATTTACAGCCGTTATGCTGTCCGAGTCATCCCAGGTTTCTAAATAGTCTGGTGCATTTGCAAACCCTTCTTTCCATTCCTGATGTCCTCTATGGTCAGAATAAGCACACTAACCGGTGCGTTGAGGTAATTTATTGCCTTGACATATATGTTGGAATTATTATTATGACCCTAGGTGTCTTAGGGGATCATCTAGTAATCTAGCCATGAATTGTGTTCCCGGTGTGATAATTCTGGCCTTTATTCCCGAAAGCATCCCGTGATGCAATTTAGTTAGTAGGCATTCTATTCCTGGGTTTTTGAGCCCAAAATTCACCCTACTTACTTCATGTTGATAGTGTTTGCTCGTTCCTTTAGGTTATTAGTAACCTTTACATCAGTCCTCGAGGTCCGTGGTATTTCCTTCTTCCAAATACTATGAACCGCTTATGGCAGAAGTTTGTTGGATCAAAAGATCACAACAGGAGTGCTCTTGATGAGTTCTCCATTTTATATTGTGACTCGCCAGCTTCTACCTCTCTCGCATGGGTTATCTGGAAGAAAAATGTTGAACTTGGTTCGACATACTAACCTATGCATCCACAACTCAGAAAAGCATATGTTCCTTTGAGTTTTCCCTCTTTAGTTGCTTTCTGACCCTCGTCTATCAATTGATAGTCAAGAGTAGTTGTGCACCCGAGTTCATCGATGCTTATTATTCTTGTGGTCCGTCAAGCCATTCTATTCCAGAATGACTAGGAGAAACAAACTCGAAAGACTTTGTCCATTTATAGGATTGGGTCAAAGCAGTTGTACTCTGCAGATCAAATTGCTAATCTAGCTTTTGCTCTATTCTACCTTGGAGTATTACCATCTTTATATCAAGAATGTCATGAGAATTGCACTATTCCTTACGAATTCTTGACGCAGTGATACCTCTCGCCACCATTATCCATCCCTGGGTTTCCGTGTTGCTGTCACCGGAATGCTGACAAGTGAGTCATGATGTGTGAAATCAATACTCCTAGCAACTCCGTTGCTTGGTAGTTAATGGACTATATTCTCATTCTTAGCGTGTTGGTTGCTAAATCATCATCCTAAGATTGACCGTGCTATCTAGTCCTTATTTCTGGTGCACTCTCCGATCAATGAGTTAGGATTATTCAATCCCTTGCTTATTTGATCATGTCATCTTGCTCTGGGAAGCAAGATTGTTCTCGAGCTTAGTAAAATACCGGTGGTTCGTGATTTTCCAATATCTTCTCGGAAGTATCACCAGTTGTCACCGACCGCTATGTTGAGTTCGTGATCGTTGGTTTCATATAAACCACCCTTCTCCAAGAATCTGTGTTGCATACCCACGAGCTGTTTGGTCAAGCTAAACAACAACTTGGAGAGTTGGAAGATGGAAGCTTGTCCGATTTAGTTCATCCTAAGGGTTATCTTGTATGTGTGTTGAAGAAAGATGATATCTTCATTAATTGATCCTCGAGACCAGTTGTTAGAGCTATCGTCTTGCCAAAACTTTGATTTGAGTGTGGGCTATCCTCAAATCAAACCAGAACCAACGATGTTCGTAATGTTGTCTTACTCGTGGATTTTCCTCGCATACAAAGATTATATCTTTTGGGTCCGACCAATACTATCACCTTGATCACATAGTTATGGAACTCCATCTCCATGGGAATCGGATGAATTGTTGTTGAGCCCATCGACAACATCCTTGTCTTCTCCATAATTTTGTTGAATATTAAGCTAGTGTTAGAAAATTTAGAAAGCATTTGTTCATGCTAGCTCATGAAGCATATGTTCGGATGTAAGAAGTGACTTCCTCTAGTTCATGTGCATTTGATGCAAGTTGCCGCCGTGGATTCGAGAAAGACAATGTTGCTTCCTTTGGAATCATCCCAAATCATTCATGCATACGTCATAAGTATTCGTGGTTCAAGACTTGCAACCTTCATTCTATATGTATTCCTAGCACACCAAGCCACTGATTGATTTGTTCAAGGAGAAGAAGTTCCTTCTTAAGAATCATGACTTATGTTAGGACTTCGATATCCTCGATGATGGTTTCCCTCCTGAACTCGCTAGTGTTTTATTATAAGACTACTATGTGGTCATGCTTGTCTTGCACAAATGTGTTCACAGTGTTTGTAGCGTAACCAGCTCATGTTTTGGAGCTTGCTATCGTGGTTCATTTCACGAGATTCACGCAACGCCTTCTCGCCGGTTTATGTTGCAAACTTTCATTTTCCTTTCTAGACTCGATGAGTGCGGAATAATCGACACCAACCAGATCTGAATCTCGTGCAGATATGATGGTTGGAACGCTTCCCAAGAATTATAATATTGGTCTCTCTCAGAATCGTAAAGTGAATGTCGTGACCAACACACCTCACCTAAAGACCTATTATTGTAGTATCTTGATTAAAGAAGTTGGCCACCTCCCCATAAGGACTTCAGAGGATTTACTTCCTAGTTGTGCCTTATGATTTTTGTGTTCCCAAGTCCGACCTTTTACTTGATGTTCTATATATCAAGCCATATCTACAAATGGGTTATGCTAGAACATCAAGGAGAACATTAGAAGCGGAGTGCTAAATGTCTCTCGGTCAATCCTCCAGGTTTTGTCCCCTTGGCCTCGCTAAGGTGAAATCTGAAAAGGTGTTATCTTCCTTTGCATCTGCATCGTCCATCGTTGTTCATCATGGTAGTATGTTGTGTTGTCAGCACCCTTGACACGGATGCTGGTAAACCTTGATGAATATGGAAATGCTCAAGTTCTTGAGAGCACGCACAAGCACTACGTATTATCACCGGCACTACCTAGGATTGTTCTCAGTTTCCTCGGTTATGCTATAACCATTTCAATAGTGGAATCACTCTCTACTATTGAGCTTCTCCTCAGTTACTAAAATCACCCTTTGTGTTGTTTTCAACAAGGTAATCCACATCATCCATTCTGGCCCGAGAATATCATTCTCTCGGACCCCTTCAACTGATCGACTATGAATTGCCTTAGGCTGGTGTAAAGAGTTTCAATGATCTTTGAATCAAATGTAATTCTTTTTGCCACTTAAGGGGATATTTCTACGAGTCTCCTCTCCCAAGGTGCCCCGTTATGGAATCCTGGCAGTTTATCCTCGCCACTTGAAACCCTCGACGAATTGCCTTCCTCTGAAATGTCTCGCTATGGTATCATGGCAACTCAAACTCTCGCTACGTTGACAACCGTTCACCACCCTCTTAGGTGTGGAATTGTTGTCTACCTAGTAAAACCTCGTCATCTGTTCCACTCCATTCCTCTAGATGTGTGCCTTGTATCTCAGCTTGCGAGATGTTTTTATGACTCACCCGTGAGCTGATCCTAAGTTGTTTGATCTTCGGAAGATCGATCCTCTAGAGTTTCTTTCCCTCTCGTTGTCATGTTGATTGTAGTCCCCAGAGCAAGACCTCGAGTCAAAGATGGTGATCGAATCAACGTTCATTTGAGGTGCAACTTGGATCGTGAAGATTATATTAGTTTGCGCTTCCCTTTCATCTTACCCTACGCTTGAATCTCGGGTCGAGATTCTTGTTTAGTGGGGGTGAGTTGTCACATCCCTGGTCTTGTTATACACTAGGCTAGACCTCATCTGAGCATCATGTTTAAATTTTTGAAACCTGAACTGAGGAATTTTGGAAGCCTCAAAAACTTAAATAAAAGAAGGGCAAAACCCCTAAAAATCTCATTCATTGCTCCAAAATGCTCTTCTTAAATGTTTGATAATTTTGGTAGGGTTCGCCCCAACCAAAATATTGAACATTTTAAGGAATTATTTTTGGGACTTTGGATTTAATTCATTAGTTATTTGAATTTGAATTATATTCATATAATCGAATATAATTTCAAATACCCTGAAATATTTTATAAGCTTTTGGAAGAGTCCATCTAGCAATACAAAATATTCAGAGGAGTTTTTGGCATTGTTTGAATTATTTTAAATTCAAAACAGTGGCAAAATAAATTAAATAAAACAAAACAGAAATAAAAGACAGAGGAGAGAACCTTACTCGACTTACTCAGCAGCCCAGCCACCGGCCGGCCCAAAGCCAGTGGCCCAGCCCGCCTCCCTCCTCTGTCGTCCTTCGTCCTCGACAGAGGGAGGGGAGGGGCCACACAGCCCACCGCGCCACGCCACCTCTCTCCCTGCTTGCCTGCCCTTCCCTCCTCGCCGATGCCCCTGGACGACGCCACGCCTCTCCCCTGCTCTCTCTCACTCTCCCTCGGCTCTTTCCTCCTCCCCTCGCTCTCTCTCTCTGCGGCCAACACCACCTCGCTGCCGTTCGCCATAGCAGCCGCCTCCGCCACCCCTCGCTTTCCCCGATTAGCCCAGAGGCTCGCCTCGACCTCCTCTTCCTCCCCACCGCCCACGGGTCTCCGGAAGCCTCGTGATCGCCGCCACGCCGCCGCTTTCCTCCTCGGGCTCCGACCACCGTCGCCGTCGATTCGCCGCCTCCAAGCGTCCCGAGCCCGCTAACCATCCTCGCAGCTCCATGTGAGCCGCTGGTCCGATTCCCCCTGCCCGTCGTCCCTAGCCTTCAGAGCTGCCGCCTTTGAGCTCGGCTCGACGCCGCCCGGCGATGTCGCCGTCGTGGCCCACGGTCACCGAGCGCCTAACCGAGCACACTATCGTGCTCCACACCTCACTAGGAGCACGAGCACGCACCAACACCTCCCTAACGCCTCAGAACGCCGATTCCGACCGCACTAACTCCGGCCGCCGCCATGAGCTCGCCGTCGACGATCTGAGCCACCTCGAGCACGGCCACCACCACCATTCGACGCAAGGGAGCAAGGGCTCTCCATCGAGCCCAAGCACAGCCTCGCCAGGCCACAGAGCGATCCAAGATCGCGCCGCCGTCTCGGCCTCGCCCGGCGTTAGGTCGCGGTGGGTTTGACCCACCTTGACCACGGCAGAACCCCTGCATCCTCGACAAGTGGGCCCAGCCTCAGTAGCTAATTAGGATTAGCGCTAATCACTGTTAGTCAAGCCCGACATCGACGGTGGGCCCCAGCGCCACTAATTCCTAATTAGGATTAATTTAACCTGTTTAACCCTCGTCAATCGACGTGTGGCCCCCACACGTCAGTTTGACCTGGTCAGCCCGGTTGACTTGTCGACATCATGTCGACGTCAGTGACGCAATAACTAATTTCTGGATTTATTTTATTCAGGAAATTCCGAAAAATTGTATAAACCTCTAAAATTCATATAAAATCAACCATAGCTCCAAATCAAACAAATTATATATGAAAAATTATCAGAAAAATTCAAGGAATCCATCTGTACCATTTTCATGCATGTTAGAACAACTTATAGCTGCTGTTTAGCACAAATCAATAAAAGGGCATTCAAATAATCACATATGGAGTTTGAATTTGAATCTTGTATTCAAACCAACTTCATTTAATCTGTTGCTAGTTGCATTAGCTCAAAACACATTCATTTTGCCATGTCATGATCATGCATCATATTGTGCATTGCATTGATTGTGTTCCCTTCTGTGTTGCCGGTATTTGTCCCCTCTCGATAGACGTGATACCGATGATGTGATCGTTGACACTGATGAAGACTCAATGTTATCTTCAGAAGTGCCAGGCAAGCAAAACCCCCTTGTTCATTCCGATAAAATCCCACTCTCTCGCTCCTGCTCTCTTTTACTGCATTAGGACAACAACGAATCATTTGTTACTTGTCATGTAGCTGAACCCTTATCCATTGCATGACCTGTCATTCCACAAGAATAGATGAAACCCACTAGCATGAGTAGGAGTTGTTTGAGCCTGTTGTGCCTACTCATACATGCTTGTTTGTCATGCCTGCTACTCGCTTAGAGTTGAGTCGGTCCGATTCATCGAGGATGAATCGGAGGTGTGTGAACATGTCCTCTTGTGTGTGGCTAAGTGTGTGAACACGATTTGGTAAAGGTAGCGGTGAGAGGCCATGTAGGAGTACATGGTGGGTTGTCTCATTGCAGCCGCCCTCGGGAACTGAGTTACGTGTTTGTGATCCATGATTCAGCTACTACCACGCATTGGGCCCGAAACCAATGGACCCTCTCGGCTTCTTAATCACCCTTGTCCTCTGTCCGGGAGTTGCAAGTAGTTTCGTGTTTGTAGTATGTTTGGAGGCCGTGCTTGCAGCAGCCGACCGTAGGGGTGGGCTGTGATGCGTAGGCACGTGGCACGTGTACCGGCGCCTGCTTGGTGTCTCGGGAACCCTGTTCACATCGCTTGGGGCTGTGAGCGAAACTTCGCCGAACTCCTCATAGATGGAACCCAAATAGGCGATAAACCCGGACTAGGGACTTGTGTGTTTAGGTAGGTCGTGGCCGACACCCACGCTGGGCTTCGCTTGAAGGTTGCCGAGTACATGTCGTAAACGCGGTAAGTGGTGAGAGCGTGTGAAGAAGTACACCCTGCAGGTTAACATTATCTATTCAATAGCCGTGTCCATGAAAAGGACTTCGGGTTGCCTATATCAGTTCATAGACAAGTGAAAGTGGATACTCTAAAATACGCAAGATAAGCGTGAGTGCTATGGATGGCGCTTCTCGTGAGGAGACGGAGCGGATCCATAGTGGTGTATTGATATGGTGAATATGTGGACTCGTGCGCCACCTCAAAAGAGTTACTTGTCAGTCGTAGTTTAGGATAGCCACCGAGTCAAAGCTGGCTTGTCGCTGTTAAACTCCACCATCCCTTTGTTGATAATGATGCATATGTAGTTAGTTCGATGTAAGTCTTGCTGGGTACATTTGTACTCACGCTTGCCTATTTTATGTTTTTGCGAGAGACCTCGGTCTCACTAGTAGTTCCACGTGGACTTCGACGTTTAGCTTGTTACCTCAGCTACGATCTTGTGCCCTCGGCAGATCTCGTAGATAGTCGGGCTTTCAAGCCTTTTTAATTTGTAGATGTCTCGTACTCGCACATGATAGCTTCCGCTTGTGCATTGATTTGTATGTTTCAATGTTGGGTCATGAGACCCTGTTTGTAATATCTCGCTCCTCGGAGCCTAATGAATAAATGCTTGAGTCGTAGAGTCATGTTGTGATGCCATGTTGTATTTGCACATATCGGGCATATTGTGTGTATGTTATTGAAATGCTTGGTATGTGTGGGATCTGACTATCTAGTTGTTTATCTTTAGTAGCCTCTCTTACCGGGAAATGTCTCCTAGTGTTTCCAATGAGCCATGGTAGCTTGCTACTGCTCCGGAACACTTAGGCTGGCCGGCATGTGTCCTTCTTCGTTCCTGTGTCTGTCCCTTCGGGGAAATGTCACGCGTTGAGTACCGGAGTCCTGTTAGCCGCTACAGCCCGGTTCACCGGAGTCCTGCTAGCCCAGTGCTACAGCCCGGAACTTACTCGCTGATGACCGACACGTTCGATGCTGGGTCATGGATGCTCGTCCCTGTAAGTCTGTGCCACTTTGGGTTTACGACTAGCCATGTCAGCCCGGGCTCCTTTTCATATGGATGCTAGCGACACTATCATATACGCGTGCCAAAAGGCGCAAACGGTCCGGAGCTAAGGTAAGGCGACACCCGTTGGGATACCGTGCGTGAGGCCGCAAAGTGATATGATGTGTTACAGGCTAGATCGATGTGACATTGAGTCGGGGTCCTGACACCCCTGCGGCGCTGACGAGCTCGGTGATGCGGGCGAGCCACTCGTCGTAGAGGTCGTCGACAGGACGGTAGTGTAGGAGTTCGCGTGCCAGGAGCAACGCGGCATGCGCGTCCGTGGGGGCACGATGGGCATGGGACGACGAACCGGTTGAGTCAGCGATGGGGTGGCGGTGTGGCCTTCCCGTCGCACCGAGGGATGCAGCGACGATGCTTGCTGCTCGTTCCCCGCCGGGCCTGTGGCGGCGTTGGCGGCAGGCGACGGGGAACAACAGGGGCGCCCGCCGACGTGAGCCGTCTGGGCGACTCGGGCAGCGAGAGCGGCCCGACGCTCGGCGCGACATCGGTGAGCGTCAGACATGGGCGCGTTGGGCGACGAACACGAGGCAGTGGAAGAAGGATTCCGGCGCACCCCTACCTGGCACGCCAATTGTCGGATTTCAGGTTCCGGCAGACCCTTGAGGTTCAAACTCTTGGGTGCACACCAAGATCTTTCCCCTACCAGCTCACGTTTCGAAGCCTCGCAAGGAATCTAGGCTAGGAAGAAGAACACACAAGGGACACGAGGTTTATACTGGTTCAGGCCACCATTGTGGTGTAATACCCTACTCCAGTGTGCGGTGTGGTAGATTGCCTGAGGAGCTCATGATGAACAATACAAAGGGAGAACAGCCTCGTGAGGGGCTGTTCTTGAGCTGGTGCGATGAACTGCTTGGGTGAGTTCAGTCGCCTCTCTGTCTCTCTCTCTAGTCTATGCGTGATCTGGATCCTCTCCCTCCCTACTATGGTGGCTAGTCCTATTTATAGAGGGAGGCCCTGGGCCTCTTCCCAAATATTGAGTGGGAAGGGCACCAACAATTGGCCATTTTGAAGGGGAACATCTAGTACACTTATCCTGACTAAAGTTGGTCTTCGACTGCCAAAGATTCTGGCGGTGACGCCGTCCTGGGCTCCACGATGACTTCCATCCTGCCGCTCTGCTGGTCTTAGTCTTTTCGCACCGAAACGGTAACCTTTGCCTGATGCCTTGGCATGTGCTTGCCCCCTTTGCACCAAAGGAGAAACAAGGACACTGTGCAGGCCAGCGCCGCCTGGCGCTCGCCTGGTCTCGATCGTCATGGCTTGCATCACGGGCTCCTCGCGAGGTGCCCTGCCTTGATCTCTCCGCCTCCTCGCGAGCCTGCCTGGTGAGGCTTCTCCTGAGGAAGCTTCCTGTCGTTCGCCCCGCGAGGCTTGGCCCCTCGTGAGGGTCTTGAGCTTGAGCCGATGAAGCTGGGTTGCTCTGGGCCTTCGCTTGAGCCACGCCACAGGCCGCAGGCAGGCAAGTCTGGGGACCCGCGTTCCCCGAACGCCGACATATACGTTGTTGTTGTTGTTGGGGAACATAGTAATAATACGAAATTTTCCTACGTGTCACCAAGATCAATCTAGGAGATGCTAGCAACGAGAGAGAGGGAGTGCATCTTCATACCCTTCAAGATCGCTAAGCGGAAGCATTACAAGAATGTGGTTAATGGAGTCATACTCGCGGCGATTCAAAGCGCGGAAGATCCGATCTAGCGCTGAACGGACGGCGCCTCCATGTTCAACACACGTACAGCCCGAGGACGTCTCCTCCTTCTTGATCCAGAAAGGGGATAGGAGAAGTTGAGAGAGAGCTCCGGCAGCACGACGGTGTGGTGGTGGAGCTTGTGGTTTTCCTGCAGGGCTTCGTCAAGCTCTACGGAGGAAGAGGAGGTGTTTGGAGAGGGAGGGGCTGCGCCAGGGGAAGGGTGCAGCTGCCCTCTCTCTCCCTCACTATATATAGGGGGAAGGGTGAGGAGGCGGCGCCCTAGGGTTTCCCTAGGGGAGGGGCGGCGGCCACAGGGGAAACCCTAGATAGGTTTGGGCGCCCCCACCCCTAGGAAACTTGCCCCCAAGCTAGGAGGGGTGGCTTCCCTAGTGGAGGCACCCCCACCTCTCCCGGTTATGTGAGATGGGGTGGGAGGGGCGCTCAGCCCCTTAGTGGGCTGATGTGCCCCCTCCCCTTGGCCCATAAGGCCCCCAACGCTTGCCGAGGCCTCCGAAACCCCTTTCGGACACGCTGGTCGTCACTCGGTACCCCCGGAACAATTTCGAACTCCAATACCCTTCGTCCAATATATCGATCTTCACCTCCGGACCATTCCAGAGTTCCTCGTCACATCCGGGATCTCATACGGGACTCCGAACAACCTTCGGTAACCACATACTATTTCCCATAACAACTCTAGCGTCACCGAATCTTAAGTGTGTAGACCCTACGGGTTCGGGAACCATGTAGACATGACCAAGACACCTCTCTGGCCAATAACCAATAGCGGGATCTGGATACCCATATTGGCTCCCACATGTTCCACGATGGTCTCATCGGATGAACCACAATGTCGGGGATTCAATCAATCCCGTATACAATTCCCTTTGTCCATCGGTATGTTACTTGACCGAGATTTGATCATCTGTATCCTCATACCTTGTTAAATATCGTTACCAGCAAGTCTCTTTACTCGTTCCGTAATGCATGATCCCGTGGCTAACTCCTTGGTCACATTGAGCTCATTATGATGATGCATTACCGAGTGGGCCCAGAGATACCTCTCCGTCATACGGAGTGACAAATCCCAGTCTCGATTCGTGCCAACCCAACATACACTTTCGGAGATACCTTTAGTGCACCTTTATAGCCACCCGATTCGCCAGGATGTTTGGTACACCCAAAGCATTCCTACGGTATCCGGAGTTGCACAATCTCATGGTCTAAGGAAATGATACCTGACAATAGAAAAGCTCTTAGCAAACGAACTACACAATCTTGTGCTATGCTTAGGATTGGGTCTTGTCCATCACATCATTCTCCTAATGATGTGATCCCGTTATCAATGACATCCAATGTCCATGGTCAGGAAACCATAACCATCTATTGATCAACGAGCTAGTCAACTAGAGGCTCACTAGGGACATGTTGTGGTCTATGTATTCACACATGTATTACGGTTTCCAGTTAATACACTTATAGCATGAACAACAGACAATTATCATGAACAAGGAAATATAATAATAACCATTTTATTATTGACTCTAGGGCATATTTCCAATAGTCTCCCACTTGCACTAGAGTCAATAGTCTAGTTCACATCATTATGTAATTGTAATGAATCCAACACCCATGGGGTTTGATCATATCTTGCTTGTGAGAGAGGTTATTAGTCAAGGGGTCTGAACCTTTCAGATCCATGTGTGCTTTACAAATCTCTATGGCATCTTGTAGATGCAGCTACCACGTGCTATTTGGAGCAATTCCAAATAACTGCTCTACTATATGAATCTAGTTTACTACTTCGAGTCATCCAGATTAGTGTCAAAGTTTGCATCGACGTAACCCTTTCTGACGAACTCTTTTACCAACTCCATAATCGACAAAATTCCTTAGTCCGCTAGTTACTATGGATAACCTTGACCGTTGTCCTGTGATCCATTCCTGTATCACTCTTGTACACCTTGACTGACTCATGGCAAGGCACACTTGAGGTGCGGAACACAGCATAGCATACTGTAGAGCCTACTTCTAATGCATAGGGGACGACCTTCGTCCTTTCTCTCTCTTCTGCCGTGGTCAGGTCTTGAGTCTTACTCAATCCTCACACCTTATAACACAGCCAAGAACTCCTTCTTTTCCCATCTATTTTGAACTCCTTCAAAATCTTGTCACGGTATGTGTTCATTTGAAAGTACTATTAAGCGTTTTGATCTATCCTTATAGATCTTGATGCTCAATGTTCAAGTAGCTTAATCCAGGTTTTCCATTGAAAAACACTTTTCAAATAACCCTATATGCTTTCCAGAAATTCTACATCATTTCCAATCAACAACATGTCAACATCATATACTCATCAGAAAATCTATAGTGCTCCCACTCACATCTTTGGAAAATACAAGTTTCTCATAAACTTTGTATAAACCCAAAATCTTTGATCATCTCATCAAAGCGCATATTCCAACTCCGAGATGCTTACTCCAGTCCTTAGAAGGATCGCTGGAGCTTTGCGTACTTGTTAGCATCTTTTAGGATTGACAAAACCTTCTAGTTGTATCACATACAACCTTTCCTCAAGAAAATTGTCGAGGAAACAATGTTTTGACATCCTATATGCAAGATTTCATAAATAATGCAGTAACTGCTAATATAATTCTAACAGACTCCTAGCATCGCTACGAGTGAGAAAGTCTCATCGTAGTCAACTCCTTGAACTTGTCAGAAAACATGTCAGTGACAAGTCGAGCTTTCTTAATGGTGACACGTACCATCATTGTTTGTCTTACCTTTTAAAATCCATCTATACCAACAGCCTTACGACCATCAAGTAGTTCCTCCAAAGTCTATACTTTGTTTTCATACATGGATCCTCTCTCGGATTTTATGGCCTTGAGCCATTTGTCGAAATCTGGGCCCACCATCGCTTCTCCATAGGTCGTAGGTTCATTGTTGTATAGCAACAGGACCTCCAAGATAGGATTACGTACCACTCTGAAGTAGTACGCATCCTTGTTGACCTACGAGGTTTGATAGTGACTTGATCCGAAGTTTTATGATCACTATCATCAGCTTCCACTTCAACCGGTGTAGGCGCCACAGGAACAACTTCTTGTGCCCTGCTACACACTAGTTGAAGTGGCGGTTCAATAACCTCATCAAGTCTCCACCATCCTCCCACTCAATTCTTTTGAGAGAAGCTTTTCCCTGAGGAAGGTCCCGATCTAGAAACAATCACTTTTGCTTCCGGATCTGAAATAGGAGGTATACCCAACTATTTTGGGTGTCCTATGAAGATTCATTTATCCGCTTTGGGTTCGAGCTTATCAGGCTAGAACTTTTCACATAAGCGTTACAGCCCCAAACTTTTAAGAAACGACAGCTTAGGTTTCTCTAAACCATAGTTCATATGGTGTCATCTCAAAGGAATTACGTGGTGCCCTATTTAGAGTGAATGCGGTTGTATCTAATGCCTAACCCATAAACAATAGTGGTAATTCGATAAGAAACATCATGGTATGCACCATATCCAATAGAGTGCAGCTATGATGTTCGGACACACCATCACACTATGGTGTTCCAGGCGGTATTAGTTGTTTCCACAATGTCTTAATTGTGTGCCAAACTCGCAACTCAGATATTCATCTCTATGACCATATCATAGAAATTTTATTCTCTTGTCATGAAGATCTTTAACTTCACTATGAAATTACTTGAACCTTTCAATAATTCAGACTTGTGTTTCATCAAGTACATATACTTAGCATCTACTCAAATCATCTGTGAAGTAAGAGCATAACGATATCCACTGCATGCCTCAGCACTCATTGGACTGCACACATCAAAATGTATTACTTCCAACAAGTTGCTTTCTTGTTCCATCTCATTGAAAACGAGGCCTTTCAGTCATCTTGCACATGTGATATGATTTGCATGTCTCAAGTGATTCAAAATCAAGTGAGTCCAAACGATCCATCTGCATGGAGTTTCTTCATGCATGTATACCAATAGACATGGTTCGCATGTCTCAAACTTTTCAAAAAAGAAATGAGTGAGTCCAAAGATCCATCAACATGGAGCTTCTTCGTGCGTTTTATACCAATATGACTCAAATGGCAGTGCCACAACTAGGTGGTACTATCATTACTATCTTATATCTTTTGGCATGAACATGTGTATCACTACGATCAAGATCAACAAACCATTCATGTTAGGTGCAAGACATTGAAGGTATTATTCAAATAAACAGAGTAACCATTATTCTCCTTAAATGAATAACCATATTGTGATAAACATAACCCAATCATGTCTATGCTCAACGCAAACACCAAATAACAATTATTTAGGTTTAACACCAATCCTGATGGTAGAGGGAGTGTGCGATGTTTGATCACATCAACGTTGGAAACACTTCCAACACATATCGTCACCTTGCCTTTAGCTAGTCTCTGTTTATTCCGTAGCCTTTTATTTCGAGTTACTAACACTTAGCAACAGAACTGGTATCTAATACACTGGTGCTACTAGGAGTACTAGTAAAGTACACATTAATATAATGTATATCCAATATACTTCTGTCGAGCTTGCCAGCCTTCTCATCTACCAAGTATCTAGGGTAGTGTCAGGACCCCGACTCAATGCCACATCGATCTAGCATATAACACCTCATATCACTTTGCGGCCTCACGCACGGTATCCCCACGGTGTCGCCTTACCTTTGCTCGACCGCTTATGCCTTTTGGCACACGATATGATAGTGTCGCTAGCATCCATATGATAAGGAGCCCGGCTGACATGGCTAGTCGTAAACCCAAAGTGGCACAAACTTACAGGACAGCATCCATGACCCAAAGATCGAACATGTCGGTCATCACGAGTGAATCCAGTGTAGCACTGGGCTAGCAGACTCCGTGAACCAGTCAGTAGCGGGCTAACAGACTCAGATTCATCAAGTGACATTTCCCGAAGGGACAACACAGAACGAAGAAGGACACATGTTGGCCAGCCTAAGTGTTCCGGAGCAGTAGCAAGCTACCATGGCTCAAAGGAAGCACTAGGAGACATTTCCGTAAGAGAGGCTACTAAGGATAAACAACTGACGGTCGATCCCACACATACCAAGCATTTCAATAACATACACACAATATGCTCGATATGTGCAAATACAACATGGCATCACAACATGACTCTACAACTCAAATATTTTATTCAATAGGCTCCGAGGAGCGAGATATTACAAACATGGGTCTCATGACCCAACATTAAGAGCATACAAGTCAAAGCACACGCGGAAGCTTAACATGTCTGAGTACAGACAACTATAAATGAAAAAGGCTGAGAAGCCTGACTATCTACCAGATCCTGCCAAGGGCACAAGATCGTAGCTGAGGTAACAAGCTAAATGTCGAAGTCCACGTGGAACTATTAGCGAGACTGAAGTCTCTATGCAAAAACATAAATTAAGCAACATGAGTACAAATATACCCAGCAAGACTTACATCAGAACTAACTACATATGCATCATTATCAACAAAGGGGATGGTGGAGTTTGACTGCAGCAAGCCAGCTTTGACTCAGTGGCTAACCTGAACTACGACTGCAAGTAACTCTCTTGAGGTGGCGCACACGAGTCCACATATTCACCATATCAATACACCACTATGGATCCCCTCCTGTCTCCCTACGAGAACGCCATCCATAGCACTCATGCTTATCTTGTGTATTTTAGATTATCCACTTTCACCTGTCTATGAACTGTACAGGCAACGCAGAAGTCCTTTTCCGCGGACACGGCTATTCGAATAGATAATGTTAACCCTGCAGGGGTGTACTTCTTCACACACGCTCTCGCCACTTACCGCCATGTACACCTCGTGTATCTCGGCAACCTTCAAGCGGAAGCCTGGCGAGGGAGTCGGCCATGACCTGACTAACCACACAAGTTTCTAGTCCAGGTTTATCGCCTATTCGGGTTCCATCCGCAAGGAGATCCGGCTGAGGTGTCGCTCATGGCCCCAAACGATGTGTGCAGGGTTCCCAAGCCCACCTCGACGGGTGGATCTACACTTGGTACACCGTGCCACGGTGCCTAGTCTGTCCCAAACCCACCTATACTGGGTGCCACTTGGTAGACCACTAACACTACCTACAAACACCAGAAACTAGTTGCAACTCCTGGACAGAGATCAGGTTGATTAATAGGTCGAGAGGGGCACTTAAGCATTCCAATGAGTGGTAGTAACTATTCATGGATCACAAACATAGAACTCAGTTCCTGAGGACGGCTGCAATGAGACAACCCACCATGTACTCCTACATGGCCTCTCACCGCTACCTTTACCAAATCATGTTCACACACTTAGCTCTCAACAGTAGGACATGTTCACACACCTCCGATTCATCTCCGATGAATCAGACCTGACTCAACTCTAAGCAGTAGTAGGCATGACAAACAAGCATGAATGAGTAGGCACATCAGGGCTCAAACAACTCCTACTCATGCTAGTGGGTTTCATCTATTTACTGTGGCAATGACAGGTCATGCAGAGGATAAAGGGGTTCAGCTACCGCAGCACATAACAGTTGAAACGTTGTTGTCCTAATGCAGTAAAAGAGAGCAGGAGCGAGAGAGTGGGATTGTATCGGAATGAACAAGGGGGTTTTGCTTGCCTGGCACTTCTGAAGATGATATAGCTCTTCATCGGTGTCATCGAACTCATCGTTGAAACCATGTCTGTCGAGAGGGGACAATTACCGGCAACGAAGAAGGAAGCACAATCAATGCAATGCACAATATGATGCATGATCATGACATGGCAAAATGAGTGTGTTGGGCTAATGCAACTAAAACCAGATGGGTTTGAGTCATTTTGAACCAATGGTTCAATCCCAAACTCAAATTATGAATTTAAATAGTGCCTTGTCATGTTTTGATATAAACAGCAGGTTTAAGTTGCTTTATCATGCATGAAACCAGTACAGATGGATAGATTGGATTTTTCTGATCATTTTACATATATAACTTATTTCATTCTGAGATACGGTTGAATTTATATGAATTTTAGAAGTTTAAGCCTTTTTCTAGATTTTCTGAATAAATAGAATTAAATTAATTCTAGAAAAGGATTATCACATACCGACGTCGCAGGACGTCAAGAGGTCAACAGAGCTGCCTGGTCAAACCTGACCAGGGGTCCACAGTCGCTGACACAAGTCTTGGCGATGTCGCCGACAGTGTGGGGCCCGTCAACAGACACGTCATCAAGTCAACCGGACATGTGGGCCCAGTCAACAGCCAGGTCAGCGCGGTCAAAGCTGACGCGTGGGGCCACTGTGGTTAGTTTAACCTAAACAGGAGCTAATCCAGGGTTAATTAGTTAGCGGGGCCCAGGTGTCAGTGTCACAGGAGGGGTTAGTTAGTGGGTCATTAGCCACTAATGATGCCCACGTCGGCGGCTAACCGCCGGTGGTACACAGATGCGGCGATTCCGGCGACGAGAAAAGGCGGGGTTGGGCTCGTTGGAACGCTCGTGAGGCGACGCGTCCAACGGTGGTGGTGGCAGCTTCTGTGGTAGCCGGAGACGAGGGCGGCAAGCACGCCCGTGGCAGCCGGAGTTCGGACATCGACCGTTCTGACGTTGCAGGGCACGAAAGGAGCGACGGATGGTTGCTAAGGTCCCGTGGTGACGCGCAGAGCACGGTGACACGCCCAGTTTCGAGCTCCAGTGGACGTGGCCACGGCGGTGAGGAGCTCAGGCGGCAGCGCGATTTGGTCGGCAAGGGGGCGATGGCTACAGGGCGTAACAAGATCGTGGGAGAGGGGTTTTCGACGCGGGAGCTCACAGTGGTTACAGAGGGCGTCGATGCGGTCTCGGAGAAGGCCGGACGGCAACGTACAGGCAGCGGCGATCTCGGGCGACTGAAGCTTGAAGATGGAGTCGAGGCGGTCGATTCGGGGCGTCCGAGCTTGGTTTCTTCAGCGTGGCGAAGCGGTGGTTGACGACGGAGAGGTGGAACACGTGTGCAACGCGAGACGATGGTTGTGGCTACGACAACGACGAGCGGCGGCGATGGGGGCGTTCGGTCTCGGGAGATAGAGAGCGGCAGAGGAGGGGATGAGCACTGGGGAAAGTGAGAGAGGCCAGGGGGTTGTGTGGCGCGAGGGGGAGGCTCGGGTATGCCTCGGTGGAAGCAGGAGGTGGAGGCCTCCCAGCGAGCGCGTGCGTCACCGCCTCTGCCTACTGGCAGAGGTTGAAGGTGGCACGGCTGCCTGGTGGGTTGGGCTGCCTAATGGGCCGGCTACCGGTAAGGCCAGGTAAGTGGCCCAGGTACTCTCTCTCTCTCTCTCTCTCTAATTTCTACTTTGTTCTGTTTTTCTAATTTGCAAGTTTGTTTTTGATTTAGTAAAACACCAAATCACTTCTATAAATCCTAAAATTAATTATGGGCAATTACTAAATTATCTCAGAGGCCCTTAGCTAATTTCAGAATTGTTGGAGCATTTAATAATATTTATAGCAATTAAATGCTCCAATTCAAATAATTTATGACTTCATTTCAAAAATCCAAAGTGACCTAGGAAAATGTGCACCATTTTTGGCAGAGGTTCTATACCAATTCAAAAATGATGAACTTTTCCAAAGGAATTTTGGGTTCATTGAAAATGATTTTTTTTATTTGAACCTAGTTGGATTCGTCTGTGCTAGGGTTTCAATAGTCCCCATTTCAAATTCAAATAAATTGAGACATGATGCACACATGAAGTTAGCCTAGTGCAATGCCAGACGCTAGGGATGTGACAGGTAGTTCTGCTTCAGTGACCGTTCCCCTCATTACGGAAGCACTTAGTCTTGGGTTTGGGTTCAACCTTCGGTTTCTTCACTAGAGCAGCAACTGATTTGCCGTTTCATGAAGTATCCCTTCTTGCCCTTGCCCTTCTTGAAACTAGTGGTTTTACTAACCATCAACAATTGATGCTCCTACTTGATTTCTACTTTCGCGGTGTCAAACATCACGAACAGCTCAAGAATAATCATATCTATCCCTGATATGTTATAGTTCATCATGAAGCTCTAGTAGCTTGGTGGCAGTGACTTTGGAGAACCATCACTATCTCATCTGGAAGATTAACTCCCACTCGATTCAAGCGATTGTAGTACTCAGACATTCTGAGCACATGCTCAACGATTGAGCTTTTCTCCCTTAGTTTGCAGGCTAAGAAACTTGCTGAGGTTACACACCTCTTGACGTGGGTGAGGGAGTCCTAGATTAAGGGGTCCTCGGACAGCCGGACTATATACTTTGGCCGGACTGTTGGACTATGAAGATACAAGATTGAAGACTTCGTCCCGTGTCCAGATGGGACTCTCCTTTGCGTGGAAGGCAAGCTTGGGAATTCGGATATGTAGATCTCCTTCTC